>CM042693.1:6824541-7331020 GCA_023614405.1 Avena insularis | reverse complement strand
TTCTTGCATATTTTTTAATAACTTTATTTTGCATTTAAGTTTATTTCTATTTACTAACTATTATGTTGCATTCTTGTTATAGGTATGTCGACCCAACCCACCAAGGAGAACAATGATGGGAACGGTATGAGCTACTCCAAAGTGTGGGCGGAGGCTTTGAGAAGGGTGAAGGAGAGGGAAGATGAAGTAGCTCAGTTGATCAAGAAAAGGGAAGGGGAAAGGAGGGAGGCTGAAGAAGAACGGCGGTGGGAAGAATATTTCAATAGGAGATTGCGTGAGGCAAGCATCAAGAAAGCAAAGAAAGAATGTGAGAGGAAGGAAAAATAAGAAAAATATGAAAGAGACATGTACTTGAAGAGCTTTAGGAATCATCGATTTGAGGTGTCTGAAGAGGCTAGCCTCATAATGGAGGAAGAAGAGAGCAAGAAGAAAGAAGAGAGTAGACGCCAATTCGAGGTGCAGTTCAAATCCGTTGTTCAGCTTGCACGCAACTTGGTGGAAAAGGAAGAGGCAGAGGAAGAGAGGAAAAGGAAGGCGAAGGGGAAGGAGCCTAGCGCGACATAGTAGAGTTATCACCATGCTATGATCTATGTTATGGACTCCACTATGTGGAATTTATATTGAACATTGTCATCAATTTCTCGCCTTGGTTCTTGCATATGTAAAACCCCTTAAGGGCAACGCCATGTATTCCGTAAACATTCAACGACTTTCCTATAATGCTTCTTGTGTCAATAGACTGCATGTAATGCAATTTTTCCGAATGTTGCCACTAGCATAGGAACTAGCCCCAACTTATGAGAATGCATGTGCATGACGCCCTCTCAAAACGCCATGCTAGGAAGCAACCATCCTACCATGGCGCTTTTAATAGCTCATGCTACCGGGACACAATGTGCTCAACAGCGAAGAAAAATGGACGCCAAAATCAAGAAGTCATGAGCATGGCGCCTCTCCAAAAACTCCATCCTAGGAAGAATGGCGCTTTTGACGAAGGCGCCATGCTACCATGGCGCTGGACCAGACACTCACAAGGCGAAGCGAAGAAAATGGATGCCTCAAAATCGGCTAAGTCACGAGCATAGCGCCTCTCCAAAAACTCCATGCTAGGAAGCATGGCGCTGAGGTGCCATGCTACCATGGCGCTTTGGGGGACACGAGCTGTCGAAACAAAAGAAAAATGGACGCCTCAAAATCGGCTTAAGTGATGAGCATGGCTCTCTTCGAAAACGCCATGCTAGGAAGCATGGCGCCATGCTACCATGGCGCTTTGGGGGCGCTATTCTACGTTGCATGGCGCTATGCTGAAAAACGCCATGCTTTTGAACACATCTAGTTTTAACAAATCAACATATCAAACACATCAACATATCAGGTTTTTAACATCAAACACATCAACATATCAAGTTTTTAAGATCAAACACACCAAACATCAACACATCAGAACATCCAGTTTTCAACACATCAACACACCAACAAGTTGAAACAAGTTCAAAACGACGACACCAAACAACAAGTTTAAACTACAAGTTCATAATGACCACAAGCACTAGTTCAAGCTACGAGGTCACTTTCTCCCTTTCCTCCTTTTGCCACCCGATCCTCGTTCGCCTTTGCTATGTCCCTCGTGCCTCCTACTCCTGGAGGTGGATCGTGTCTTCATCCTCGTTGTTAGGAGCATTACGCAAGGTTCCTTTCCTTGGCCAACATTTTCTTCTTCTCCCATTCACTTGGCGTAAGGTACCTCTGTCTCGGCTTTAGGTTGAAACGCGCTGCCATTGACTAGATTATGGGGCATCGTAATTGAGACATGCCTATCTCATCTTGTCCCTCTTCCTCATCCTCGCCCACATTCTCAAGTCCCTCCTACATTCGACATTCAATAGTGAGCGATTCCAATTTCCATATCAACAAAAAATAACAAAGTTAACAATTGATTACCTCATCATCATCCTCATCCTCATACTCGCCCTCTTCATCCTGGTCGACCTCAAGGCTAGAAGACCTAATCGGGTGATGCTCGACGGCGGCAACCAAGGTAACACCTAATCCACGGCCCCAACGCTTGGTATGCTATGACATTGATGAATAGAAATTTAAGCATAGATGAAAGTACTATAGCAATTTGAACGGTATGAACACATACCTCCACGAACTCTCGAAGGGCTCACTCGACTCTTGCCCGGAGGATGTTTTAGCGCTTTAGTGGCCATCCACATGTTTCGAGATCTCCTCGCTAGCAAAAGTACAAAGTAGTCAATATTTTGTTGCTATACTTGCACATCACATTCTGGTAATACTTACCACAAAGCGGATAACCCCCGCTGAATTTGTGCCCTCCCACCTCGAACAAGTCTGTTGTACTCTAGCTGGCTTAGATCACAAAAGCGTGAAAAGGGTCCTCCACTATGTCATGAGATGCAAACAAAGGCTAATGCAGTACAACGAGACACATTCCCAAGCCACACAAGATACCGATTGAACGCCGCAAAGATCATGCGGGCGCCTCAGGATGAGAGACCGCATTTGGGTTTTCGATCTCCTCAATCCTTGCATTGAACTTCTGAATATACTTGTGATGATATGCATCCCAATATTTTTCCCTCTTCTGCTTGATCTTGTCCAATCTACAACCAAATTCATTGACTTAGTACTATCATGTGAAACCCAAGAAAATTAGCTAGTTAGGGTATAAGGATCACTCACCCGTGAAGAACTATGATAGTGTCCTTGTATGGCATCGGGATCTCCTGAAATAAGCCAAATTGTCTCATCACCCATTGTGGAAGGTGGAACTCAACAGCGTAGACACAAATCAACGGGGCACGAATCCTCCAGAGATGTGCTTCTTGCATACATTTGTGGTTCAAGTTCGCCTGGAACCAAACACCACCCACATTCCTCTAGTTCTATATGGCTCCCATTGCACCTGAGAAGAACACAATATTAGCATGTGGACTCGAAGTATATATGGTGGAAAAGATGAGTTCTTGAGACCAATCAAATTATTACCTTCTCCGGGGTCAGCAAGTCAATTTGGTTAGTGTAACGCAAGTAGCACTCCTCGGATTCACCGTGGAATACTTCGGTATTATCCCACAAGTACGCCCATGTAGGAGCACGGAGACGGCTATTGCCATGATCATCCCACGGTTTTTCCTTCATCGGAATGGGTTAACCGGTATAGTAACCAGGACCATATGGTCAGATCACCATAGGTCCACCAATACTTGCTCCTTTTTCGGTTCTACAACACGCCTCGTCAACCGCACATACAACAATCATACATAAGTATCCGTCGATCAAGCATATGTACTACTACCATGCAATATATATGGTTTATTACACTGTCGATACAAGTAAGCAAGTGCCATGAACCCACCGTGCATATGGCCCCATTCCGCAAATAGAGTGAGACACATGAATGAAGCGTTCCTTCCTGCCATTTGAGAAAAGTGTCCTACTTATGGCATACCATAAGTATGCACGGCATACATCCGATCACCTCCTCATCGGGCGCCCCTCGGGGCACTTGCTAAAATTTTCTTGTATCCATTTGTAAGTAGCACCGCAGACATCTTCTTGCGTTGGCGCCTTACCAATTAAGCCAATCATCACTTCACGCCACTTACCCAATCTGAGCTTATACACACGGGCCGTCCTTTGATGGGAAGCAAAAAATCATGGAGACGCCGCAGTGACCGTCATCTCACCACAAGGGAGGTGAAACTGTGTGTCTCCGTCTCCATCTATAAACAAGCGATGTGATCAAACAAGGGTTCATATGCGTAGAACGCGAGACAAGCTGGATGAAAGGGAGAAGTCCACCGCTCAACATATGGAGTGTAGCGCTCTTCTTGTTATGCACCTCCTTGGACCTTAGGTGTAACCACTTGAAGACATGCTTATTCTCCGCGATGTACCGCCCATGTCGCTTGATCATAATGCCCATTCAAAATAGATTGTCCTTCCATCCTACAAGTGGTTGCAAAAAACAAGTGAATACACCATCCACCACAATATGCATATATGAATACATATATGAGTACATTCATGAATACACCATTCATTCCATATCAACAATAGCCCAACAATTGCCATATAAGCCATATATGCCAAGAATAGCCCAACAATATATGCCAAGAATAGCCCAACAATGTATTATCCTATAAGCCATATATGCCAACAATAGCCCAACAATAATCCATATATTAATACATTCATTCCATATCATCTACACAAATCACAATATGAACACACCATTCAACTAAGCTACTAACCCTAACTAAGCATTTCATATCATCTACACACCATTCCATATCTTTGTATTCATATGCCCATATATACATGTCCAATATATACTACTAACCCTAACTAAGCAATTTCACTTATTTACTAACTTTAACAAACTATCATTCTACCATACTAATTTCTTCAAACAAATTCGACATTGCACAATATATACATGCATCATTACACAAGAACTGGGTTGGAGGAAGAGTACCTTGATGATTTCAACCAAAGCCAAAACAAAGCAAAATCGAGGAGAATACCTCAAGTGGGGAGAGAAGAAATTCCACGGAGAATGCAGTTCGGATATGGGGGGAGCATGTGGATTTGAGGGGATGGGGGGAGCCTGCTTGTTGTCTTCTGTCTGCTCGGGGAGGTATGACCTTTGGGGGGTATGGCGCTGGGAGGGGTGGGAGGAGGCGCCAGGCTGTTTTCTGAGGTTAAGGACCATGGCGCTTTCGCCGCGCCACTGCCTATAACATGGCGCCCGTGGCAAACATTAAGCAGGCCCGCGTGGAGTACGATGGCCGCCATGTCGGACGGAGACCATGGTTCAGACCATGGATGCATAGGCGCTTTTACGAAGCGTTGTGCTACTGACCATGGCCCTACGGTAGCGCCATGAAAAACAGGTCAGATCGGGATTTTAACCCGAAAAAGTAGAATTAGGTTGTGAGATCATTAGATTAATTGGAATTGAAAGCAGTGATTTTTTGCCCACACAAGGGAAAGCTTCGACTGCGGAACAGCGAAGGTTTTAGAGAGAACCAACGAAGGGGTTGAGATTAGTTCAATGCGTTACTCGAACCAGAACAGTCATGGACCCTAGACATGCCTAACTAACAAATAAATACGCTTGTTTTATTACGATGGGAAAAAGTCCTTGAGCAGATCTCATGAACAGCGTGACCCAGATTAATAATTTTTCAAAGGGCGGAAAAACTACTAGTAGAAAACCTTTATAGCATGTTCACGGAACACCACTAGTAGTAAGGTGCTAAATGATAAATGAAATTCATTAGTAATACTATCGGGGGGCCTTTAAAATACTAGTGTTGTTCATAAAATAGAATGCCACCACTATGCTTAGTTATCGGTGGCATTTAAGCTAAAATAAGCGCCACGGTAAATAGGACTTAGCAGTCTCATGGAACAAAACTAGTAGTGGCTTTCAAAAAATATTAAAAAGCTGGCTATTAGTATGTTACTAATGTTGATGTTTGAATATTAAAGATGCGCCATTAATATGTGCTGGAATAAGTGCTCCCTCATGACTTAAAATTTTCAATAGCCAACCACCCACTAGCCTTATCCTTCCTCTCTCTTCTCCAAAGGGCCTTTATGGTCTCCTTCTGCTCCCTCCATGCGTGAGATATGCCGATTCTCCTCCTTGCCCGAGCACCAGCGTCTCCAACCCGGCGTGTCGCCGCCATCCACTTCTTCCTCAATGACAACAAAGCGGCGGATACGTGACAAAAGAGCTTAATGACGTCCGTGTGAAGAGCTTGTCGACCTCCGCGACAAGGCTACATGGGGTGTCCCCTTATTGACCCACAAGTATAGGGGGTGTATCATAGTGCACCGATAAATGGGAGTGTCGATCCCAATGAGGAAGCGAGAAGGTGTTGACTAGTGGTATGGAGCAGGAACTCTCTGCAAATATAGCAAACAGATTTTAGGGGTTTCGAGTAAGCAACAAAACAAAGTGCAAGTAATAAAAAAACCAGCATAACGTGGCCCAATCCTTTTCTTATGAGGATAAGCGATTGGAAATACTTATAAGGACCAGCGTTCTAGAGACACATGGGAATTTATCAAGTGCTTTTTTGCTTCATATAGCTGGTACTCTTCTTTGGTGTTGGAAGTGTTGTATGGGTGAACTGTGCTAATGTACCATCACTACTTCAGACTAATACATGTGATTAAACCCCACGCAGCATCATAACTTCTGAAATGAGTGAATATAAACCTAACCACAACCTTAAGCTAAGATCCTACACTCCCTTATTGCAAAGATGTCCCTAGCAGGGGATTCAGGTTTTATCCTCCACAACCCCACAATTAATCTTTAAAATACACAATGCATTCCCACAAGCCTATAAATGGTGAAGTATCATGTAATCGATGTTTACATGACACCACTAGAAGAATAACACCACAACCAATACTAAACCGTGAATAATATTTCGACACAAATCCACTAACAACATGAAACTTCTCCATGTGCCCTCAAAACTAGGCAGACTACTCAAAGTACATCATATGGATCCAAGATCAATGATATGATATGATAATGGTTAACAATCTGAACATAAGTAATAATCCAATGGTTCACTCCCAAGCATCAGCTACAATAGTAAAATTAACAGAGAAGTTTCCCTAAGAACTAAATATCCAACACAATTATTACGGTAGGGCGGAGTGGTGGTAGTGGAATGATAGTTGTGGATGATGATGATGATCGATGAATCCTAGCTTGATAGCCGGTGTTGATGGCGATGATCTCCCTCTCTGGGAAAAGAATTTCCCCCGTAATCTGTCTGGGAAGATCTTCTCTCTCGGTGTTTTCTGCCCCGCAGAGGCGGCGAAAATCTTTCTGTGGTCGCTCTCCTGGTGTTAGGGTTCCGTGAAGATGGCCGAGAGGGGGCGGAGTCGGAGGCGGCGGGTGGGCCACACCTTCCCTAAGCGTGACGGTGGGCCACCCCAGAGAGGTGTGGGCCCTGTGGACCTTCTTCTCTGCCCATACTGACTTCCTCTATCTTAAAGAAAATATAATTTCCCCATATTTTTCCTAGTATTTTTCTGATCCTCATGAAATTACGTAAAAACACCTCTTTTTTCGCCAGTCAGGACCGTGATCCCGTCCTCAGAATCATCCAACATCATGAAAACAATGGAAATACATGATAATACCTCATGTAAAGACATATATCAATGAATAAGGCAAGTGTGATATAGAATGGTGATGAAAATTGAATATTATCAACTCCCCTGAAAACTTGAACCGCTTGTCCCCAAGCAAAAAGCCGAGCTGATGGCATATCCCACGGGTTTATGGAGTGAAGTGTTGATAAAAAGAATCTGAACAAGAAGCATCACACTTGCCATTACACAACTCATAGAAGAAACAACTCCACCGATATAGCAAACACAACAAGTACATGAGTCACAATAGAGAGCATAAAGATAAATCATAATTGGGTGTGGCAAACTCTTGTTCTTGGTCGAATAATTTGTGAACAGTTTTCACAAAAAGCTTTTGTAGAAGTTTTACAACAGGGCACTCTTTGCTAAAAAAGGTTTTAATGAAATTTCAAAGTAATACTCAATAGATAAGAGTTTTGTGCAAACAAGGAAGAAGGCCAAGAACATGATTAGATAAATCACCATATGCAGATACTTGAAACACAACAACTCAAATGCTTCTTTGGAGATAGAGAGGAAGTAGGTTCTTGAGCTCAACTTTGGAAACTTGGGAGAAAAGGTCTCTTCATAGAGGGTAGCGAGGGGATTACAAGTCATAAGAGAGCTTCCAGAAATATTATGGGTAACTTACTAGCTTTGAGCCCTCATTTGCTGCCCTATCATAGGCATCTTGAGATGATTAAAGGTTAAGAGGAGTGCACCAAATATGGAGTATATGGCAGCCGAAATATAGAAAGTTGGCAATCTAAATTGTCCCTTGAATATGAGGGGCCCGCGCTCCTCATACTTATACTCAACTTCAGTTACGGTAAGTTCTTGTCATTTGACAAGTACATGTGTATCATAGAGAACCACCAGCAGGTAATTTCCTTGCACATGAATGCAGGGAAGCTATCCATAACCAAAATGACAAGGCAAGCGGAACCAATATAGGCATCTCGGTGCAATCAGCTTTTTATTTACAATGTGCCATACCTTTTTTATTGAGGATGCTTCACAGGATAGCTCATGTATGGTGATTACAAGTTTCCACCATGATTAGGCATGGCTTAAAGCTAGCCAAGCTTCATGAACGGTATTTCTCTAACTTACAAAATATAGACTCCATGGACTTACAAGTTCCTCTTATGGCTTCACACGTTGACATCCATAGACAAAAGAAACCTGATACTTCAACTATGTGTACAAGGTTTACAAGTGCAATGTTGAAAAGCGTTCCCCGTGGCAATATCGGATTACACTAATTCAATGTGTATAGATGCAAGCATATACAGCAACCCGATGACACAATGGTTCAGAAAGTCTATTAGGGCAAGTAGTCATAAGGTGTTGCCCATCAAGTTAAATGAGGCTTTACCTTTAACTAGTTTTCACATAAAAAATGGTTTTTAATTGAAGGTAGATGAAACTTGAGAATTTTCTTGGAATAACAAAATCTACTAGGTAGACTATGGTGGACACTAATGGCAAAGGTTTTGGTTCAAGGGATTGGAAACATGGAAGTATGCCTTCTCAAAGCAGGTTTTTGGCTAGCAAGGCTGGGTAGCAAGTAAGAGGTTGAAAGAAACAAGCAAACGCCTGATACAAGTAATAAAGCCAAACATACAATCTTCCTTGAAGACACAAAAGATCTTAAATAGAGAATCTTGCTTATGAGCCACCAAGAAAGAAAATAAATGATTCAAAATACCTTAAGCTTTTCTCTTTTCTTTCAAACCTCAAAAGTATTACTCTTGACGAACTCGGTTTGCCAAAACCAATTTATATCCCTTGATGCTCCAAAAGTGATGCCAATACTGATCAATAAGATCCATCATATAATAGAGATTACAAACTAAAATATGAAGTGCAAAAGTAAAGATGAAACTTCTCATTAATATTCTATAAAGGCCTCACACCAGAGATACATAGATAATCAACTAAGGAGAATGCTTCCACATACAAGCCAAACTATAAGATAACTTCTCTACCAAATATGAATCCACTAAAGGTAAAAGATAATGGTGGTGATCAGCGGCACTCCCCAAACTTGGAACAAGCCAAGGGATGCCTAACTTTGATGATGAATTACTCCTTTGGTGGTGGTGGTGTTCTCTTGTCATCATAAAACTTCCAAGGCAAATGTTCCCCATCCAAAAAGGATGTCCTTGTCTTTGCAATCCAGAGACTACTTGTGGCCGAGCTTATCGATCAAATCTAACCTCATACTCACGATTTTGATTTTGTATGTAGAGCTGTTCTTGTAATTGGTTGGTGGTCTGGCGAACAAGAAGATTTCTTCTGGAGCTCAGACACATCCTCCTCGTGTTCGTGATGAATTCTGAACTTATCTTGTGAATAACATCCACTTAGTGTTCCGCCATCTTCTTGTACGAAAACCTCCTGCTCCAATAACTTCCATCATGTCTTCTAGACTTCCTTCTCCCTTGGGGCCTTGAACTTCTTTCATATGTACCTTCCCATCTTTGAGAATCAGCTCCTTGGGATATCTTCAACTCATACATGTATGGGTTGAGGACATCCAGAGAATCCTCCATGGGTGATCAGAGGAAGACATTATGGTTCCAGGCCGAGAGTTTGCACAGTGAAACTTATTGAAACAAAAACACGACGAGAACTCGATGCAAGAACCTCGGGGAATCCGGGGTTATATATTCACAGTTTCAAAGCATAAGGCTCAACCACGGAGACACATGAGCAGGTGGAGTCGGGCTGGGGAGGCACATCCCTCTAGGCGGCGGGGCAATGTGGGCCTGAGAATAATTTAGCCACCGGCCTCGATTCCTCTCTATTCCGTCTTGTAACTTCCACTTATGTGTTAAAACATAAAAAATATAAAAGATTGGGTTTTTCCAGACCTTCTGTTTTACCACTTTTACCTATTCAAAAGCAGACTCTAGCAGTTTACGGTGTTTGACTTACGATAAATTCTTCTAGGTCACCATTTGAATAACATCAACATCTTCATTATAAGAATCTGAAATATAATGTTTTAGTCTTTGACCATTCACCACATGTATTTGTGTCATCCTTGAGAGAAGAAATTTTGATGGCACCTGAATGGTATACTTCCTTGATAACAAAGTTCCTTCCCATTTTGAGAGTAGTTTCCAAAAGCTGGGAAAGGTCCTATACAAATGAACTTTCTCACCAACATGGAACTACCTTTTTGAAATTCTCCTACCATGCCATCTTTTACCTTTTCCTTAAAAAGCCTAGCATTTCATAAGCTTCACCTCTCCACTCATCTAGATTACTTAAGTCAGCAGGTCTTTCTCTTTACAAGTCTAAAATCTCTATTCAACTCTTTGATTCCCAATAAGCTTTGTGTTCTAAATTCTAAAGGCAAGTGACAAGCTTTCCCATAGACCATTTTGTGAGATACATCCCATAGGATTTTTTATAAGCAGTTCTATAAGCCCACAAGCGTCATTCAACTTTTTAGCCCAATTTTTCTAGATCTATTGGGGTCTTACACTTGAGATAGATTTAATTTCCCTATTGGAAAGTTCTACTTGCCTTTGGTTTGGGGGTGATAAGCTGAAACAATTCTATGGTTTACAACATACTTAGCGAGTTTTTCTAAAAACCCATGAATAAAATGAGAGCCTCCATCGGTCATGAGATATCTAGGCACAGAACCTAGGAAAAATGACATCCTTAAGCATTTTCAAAGAGGTCTTACCATTAGCATACTTGCCTTTGGTTTGGGGTGATAAGTGAAACAATTCTATAGTTTACAACATACTTAGCGAGAGTTTTTCTAAAAACCCATGAATAAAATGAGAGCCTCCATCGGTCCTTGAGATATCTAAACACCAACCTAGGAAAAATGACATCCTTAAGCATTTTCAAAGAGGTCTTACCATTAGCACTATTTGTAAATTACGACTTCTACCCACTTTGTAACATAGTGACAACAACAAGAATGTAGGTGTACTCTTTTGAAGGGGGAAAGGTTCCCATAAAGTCAAATCCCCAACAATCAAAAGGTTCAATAACAAGAGAATAATTCATAGGCATTTCATTGCGTCTAGAAATGTTACCTACTCATTGACATTCATCACATGATAAGACAAACTTCCTTGCATCTTTGAAAAGGGTAGGCCAATAAAATCTGGATTGTAAAACCTTTTGTGCAGTCCTATCCCCTGCATGATGTCCTCCATAAGCACTGCCATGGCATTTTCTCAATATCTCTTGTTGTTCAAATTCTGGAACACATCTTTGCATAATGCCATCTACTCCTTCTTTATATAAGTGTGGGTCATCCCAAAAGTAATGCCTTAGATCGTAAATGAACTTTCTTCTTTATTGAGCTATAAAGGTTGGAGGCAAATACTTGGAAACAATAAAGTTAGCATAATCAGCATACCAAGGACTCTCATGCGGACTTACCCTTATCACAGCCAACTGCTCATTTGGAAAACTATCATTAACAAACAATGGGTCAAAGAAATGTTTCCAAACGAGATAAATTGTCAGCAACAGGATTTTCAGCACCTTTCCTATCTAAAATATGTAGATCAAACTCTTGTAAAAGCAAAACCCCACCTAATAAGTCTAGGCTTAGCGTCCTTCTTTTTCATAAGGTACTTGATAGCAGCATGATCAGTATCAATAGTAACCTTTGAATCAACAATATAAGATCTAAACTTATCACATGCAAAGATTGACTAAGATCTCTTTTTAGGTAGTAGCATAATTCTTTTGAGCAGCATCTAGGTTTTGCTAGCATAATGAATAACATTCAACTTCTTATCAACCACGTTGCCAAGGACAACACCATAGCAAAATCACTAGCATCACATAATTTCAAAAGGTAAACTCAATCAATTGGTTGAACAATAGGGAAGCGTTGTCGAAGCTTTCTTCAAAGTTTCAAAAGCTTCCTTACAATCATCATCAAAAACAAAAGGTACATCTTTTGAAGAGAAGATTAGTAAGGGTTTTGAAATTTTGGAGAAAATCATAATAAACCTCCTATAGAAACCAGCATGACCAAGATACTCACGAATACCTTTAATATCTCTAGGGCGAGGCATCTTCTCAATTGCTTCAATTTTGTCTATATCCACTTCAATGCCTCTTTGAGAGATCTTATGTCCAGAACAATTGGCGAGGATCGATGTAAATGAATACCCATTGTTATGAGCTTGAGTTTTTGGAGAAGATGGGGATGCTAGAGGTGGCGAACGGTTGGCAAACAAGCAACAGGGACACGAGGTTGCAGTTTGGGCCCGGAAAACCCTCTCCTGCTTATGCGCTCTTGATTATGGCGAACCAAAAAGTCTGGTAGCCTTGATGCAATATAGGCGTGGAGGTGTGTATCACGGTGGTATGAAGTCTAGATCTGTAGATCTATTGTGGCGTAGCCTATTGTATCGTGGAGGTGCAGATCGTAGATCTGTCTATTGGGGGTTATGGCATGTGTAGGTCATTCCCTCCTTGTTGGACCCTCCTAGCCTTTATATATGGGGAGGCTAGGTCTAGAATGGAAATCTGAGTTGGTTACAGTTGTATTCAAACTCTAGTCTTGAGGGTTTCCTTGTCTTGTGCGCTTGAGACTCCGTGTCCATATGGGCTTCATAGCAGCGAAGCGTCATGGCGTCGTGGACCTCGGTAGATTGTCGAGTGGGCCTTCTGTTAAGCTGGACCAGGTAGGCTAAAATCGGGTACCTGTAGGGCATAACCATGTTAGTAGCCCCCGAGTGTTCAGTCGAATCATAGATTCGGCTGAGGACTCTTCAATCTTTAAGTCTGATTGTTTTTGTTCATCAAAGAATGATTTTAGTGTGTAGGGATTGTTGATCGTGTACTGACTCTCTGGCGGATCAGGGCCAGTTAAGCATCTTAGGACAAAACAACACGATCTTCTTCAGATTCGAGTCCCTCGACTCGAACCCGGAACAAATGCTGGCATAATTCAACTCAGACCGTTGAGGACTTATAGGAGTAGAATTCCTGTAATTTTCAAATAATGTACCCAGCAGCGTGTTAAAATCGATTTTACTCGCTTCTTGCGCAGTTAATACTAGCATAACACGCATGATTGTGCGTTGTCGAATCATCAGATGGTATCGTAGGTCTTATCTTTGCGTCCTGAGACACAACATCAAAATTTTATCATCACGAAGGTGTTTGGTGGCCAAGGAGGATATTACTCACTTAGCGTTGATGGGACAGAGTTGCCAAAGTTTTGCTTGCGGTCTGAAGGATGTGATCGAAGAATTCATAGGGTGCCGAATAGCGCTCCCTATAGGAGTAGCCTGAGTGTCTGTTGGTAAATGAACTCGGCGAGAACTAATTCAGCCATTATGGGCTTCAGGTCCATAGGACACAAATTTCTCGGATGCTTGATCAATCCTCCTATGGGAGTAGCCCCGAGTCCGTGGTGGAGTCGTGAACTCGGTAGGACTAGAAGATCTTGTGTGTCGCGACCAGCGTTCCGGTTTTAAGTAGCCCCAAGTGTAACGGAGTCGTGAACTGGGCGAGACTTCGAATCTTGTATCATGGAGTTATAGTCGACAATCTACGTAAACGTGGCGGCCGGAAGTACATCGGGTGCGCGACCAGCTCCTGATAGGAGTAGCCAGGAGTGTCTAGTCAAGTCACGGACTCGGTGGATACTCATGCGAGGGAAATCACTGACCCAAAGTGTATCGAGTCAGCGTATCACATAGTGGAGTCAGCGTGACGTTTAGCGAGAGGACTCGGCGTTTCAGATAAATCGGCGCCGTTTATTATCGGGTGCGTGACCAGCGTGGCGTCTTTATAGCATCAGCGATCGACCATCAAGAGGAATGGTGGTCTTGGCGTTATAAACGTGCCGGTTGTTTTATACGAATCCTGTTGGAGGACATGATTGAATAGCTTTCGATCTGATCGGCGTCCTTAAGCTCTGAAAATATAAATAATTGTGATACTTGTATCTTGTAAAATATTTGCTGTCGGCTTTATAGTAAGATTCTAGGACCGATCGGTCGACACTTTTGCCTTATATGCTAAGCCTTTTTCGTTGCTTTGATTACCCATAGTCGATTACCTTGCCGAGGCACTTCGGAGTTCAAGTTCGCGATCGGGGAGAATCATACTCGGTATCGCATTCGAGGTGCTTTCAGTCGTGGCGATGGCATATTAGGTTACTCGGCGCAACCCCAGTGTTTGAGTGCAAATTAAAGTAAGAAGAAAATCAACTCTGAATAATGAACTTAGCTTTATTTGTTGTTGTGAGGTGAGCCCCAGGTGAATCGGCGGGAGTCAAAGTAGTGGATTCGATCGGAGGCGAAGGAGCCCCGGCCGCCTTGGCGAAGACCACTGATTGGGTCAGCCCTTGGTCGAAGGCCCCGTTCACCGCGGCGAAGACATAGCGAGGCTGCTTTGCGCGGAGCCACGAAGGGCGGCTGGTCAGTCAAAGCGAGAGGGCGAGCCCCAAGTCGTTGGAGCCGAAGATCGTGTCGGGTCGGCGAAAATCGAAGACCATGGCGAGACACGTGGCGAAGATCGTATCCGGTGGTTTGGAGCCGATGGCGGATTAGCATGACCGAAGACTCAACATGCCACGCAACGAAGACCGGCGGGTCGCCACATCGAAGCGTGAAGGTTCACGCTGCAGTGGCGTAGCCCGAGTGTACGCCGGTCTGGGGATGATGCATCGGACATGGACCAGGTCGATGGAGTCCGGCGCGTGATGTCAGCAGCAGACGAGTCGCATGTCGGACGGCGTCGACATTGTGAATATTTATTCTAAATATGCGTACAAAACAATTAGTAATCACAATAAAATATAATGAATAGAATAAATTTGGCGGGTAGAAATTTCTTGTATGAGTCGAATGCGTGAATGCTTGGTCGAAATAATCCATGCATGTGATCTTGCCACAGATTCATCGTGTACATGGATTAATGTACCACGTGTGTTTTCCTGTTGATTTCTTTCTTGCTTTGGTACTTGAGCTTGGCCAATTGGTTCCCTTTCGGACCACGGCGGGTCAACAAAGCTTTTCTTTGCCTATTGATTTGGCGTGCAATTGCTCCATGAAACTCCCACGATCTGGCGTTGCGATGATTTCCTTAGAATGTCTGCCATGGCGCTTCGTCTAAAAGGATCTAACTTCTCCATGGAGCTGATCTCAATCTGGTGTACCAAGCGATTTTGGTTCACGCCGTTCAACCGTGTGAGGATGAAGTAGATGAGCGATCAGATATAATCGGCCGTGGCAATTCTGAGGGATTCAGTCCGGATAACGGCATAGGAGCCAAAGTAGATCATTATCGCGGATCCGAGCTGCATTATCGATGATGGAACCGTCAACGACCGCGATCGGCCCCAGATCCGAAGGAGCCAATTGGCGAAGTTTAATCTCGTCGATGCCCATTATTCTGACTTGGGTTTTGGAAGATGGGGATCTGGAGATCGCGAAGCAGGTTAACAAACAAAGCAACGAGACCACGAGGTTTACCCAGGTTGGGGCCCGGAAAACCCTACTCCTGCAGCTTGCTCTTGATTACAGTGAAGCGAAAAATACAAGGGTGTGCAGATGCAATCTGGCGTGGAGGTATGTATGCGGTGGTATGAAGTCTAGATCTGTAGATCTATGGTGGCGTAGCCTATTGTATCGTGGAGGTGCAGATCGTAGATCTGTCTATTGGGGGTTATGGCGTGTGTAGGTCGTGCCCTCCTCATTGGACCCTCCTAGCCTTTATATATGGGGAGGCTAGGTCACAGTGCAATCTGAGTTGGTTACAAGTTGTATTCAAATTCTTGTCTTGAGGTTTCCCTTGTCTTGTCGCTTGAGACTCCATGTCCATATGGGCTTCATAGCAGCGAAGCGTCATAGTAAATGGATCTCGGTAGATCGTTGAGTGGGCCTTACATTGAGCTGGACGAGGTAGGCTAACATCCAGGCACCGTAGGGCATAACCATGTCGACAATCCTTCATTAACCATGAAATGGCATTTCTCCCAATTAAAAACAATGTTGGTTTCTTCACATCTTTGCAAAACTTTATCAAGGTTGTGCAAGCAGTTATCAAAGAAGTTCCATAGGCGGAAAAATTGTCCATGAAAACCTCCACAATTTCTTCACAAAAAACCATGAAGATGAGACATACATCTCTGAAAGGTAGCAGGAGTATTACATAAACCAAAAGGCATACGCCTGTAAGCATAAGTACCATAAGGACAAGTGAAAGTAGTTTTCTCTTGGTCTTGTGCTTTCACAACAATTTGAGAAACCCCAGAATAACCATCAAGAAAACAAAAGTGAGTCTTTTTGTACAATCTCTCAAGCATTTGATCAATAAAGAACAAAGGATAATGATTTTCTTAGTAACTTTATTAATCTTTCTAAAATCAATGCACATTCTATACCCAACCACCTCTTTGGGGTATAAGCTCATTATCTTCATTAGGCTGTGATTATGCCCTTTCTTGGGAACACAATGGACATGGCTAACCCATTGGTATCGGCAATAGGATAAATAATACCAGCATCAAGGTTTTATTACCTCATTTCTTACATCCTTTATCTTAGGATTAGAATGGCATTGGTGCTCAACAACTAACTGCATCCAGATTCTATATTGTAGCATGCTGACATATAGTAGGAGAAATTCCTTTTAAATCATCAAGAGTATAACCATAGCTCCTCGGTTGTTTCTTGCCAGTATCTCAACAACCTTTCTTCTTCCTTTCCTAAAAGTTTAGAACTAATAATAACAGGATACACTTTCTTATTATCAAGATAAGCATATTTAAGATCATCAGGTAAAGGTTTTAATTCGAAAATAGGGTCCTCTTTAGGTGGTAGTGTGGTTCCCAAATCTTCCAAGGTGGAATTATACTTAAGATTGCTTGACTACTTGAAGGAAAACCTCGTCAATCTCATTTCTTTCCTTCATGAAGACATCACTTTCATGATCTTCCATAAACTTCTTTTAAGGCATTATTAGGAGCAAGAAAATTAGCGAGGAAAGTTGTACAACCTGAAATCATCATTAAGATGTTCTTTTTCATAAGGGTTTTAGCAAATTTGAAAAATTAAACTCATAAGACTCTCATCAAACTTAGTCAAAACTTTTCCTTCCTACAATTTATAATAGCCCCACAAGTATTAGGAAGATTCACCAAAGATAATAGGATAGGTTACCAAGTACTAGAAAATTAGCAGGATATTTAATCTTACCACAAAGGACCTCCACATATCTTACAATCCCAATGGGGCAAACTTGCTCTCTATTGGCAAGGTGAATAACCACATCAATGTCCTCAAACTCACAAGGACTAATTTCATGCATAATTTCCCTGTAAATCTCATAAGGAATAGCACTAGAACTAGCACCAATATAACATAAACCATAATAGGTATGATCACCAATTCTAACATAAAGCACAGGGACACTAGCTTTTCTAGGCTTTTTAGGGTGAGAAGAAATATTAGTAGCGTCTTCACAGAAGACAATATGCTCATCCTCTATGTTCTTAGTGACAAGATCTTTCACAACAGCTACCACGGGCTCAATATCAATAAGCTCATCAGGCTCTACAGTTTTATTTGCGCTTTTGCTAACCACATTAGCTATAATATAATGTTCCTTTACCTTAGAAGGAAAAGGGATTTTCTCAACTTATAATGTTTAGGCAAAATAGGATCAACACTCCAAACCTCTATGCTGGCGGGAACATGAGTAATAATGTCTTTATAAGGAGCGTGGTACTTGTCCTACTCTTTCTTGGGAATTTCAATATAAGAGGGAAAAGCATTAAAACATTTTGCAAGAACTTGAGGATCAAGACCAAATTCATTACTAATATCACGGAAGTCATCAATTCCCATAAAATATTTAATGCATTCATAATCATAGTTTATACCCAACTTTATTCCTTTGTCATTCTCCCAAGCTTCAGTGTTCTCTTGAATATGGTCTAGTAGATCCCATTTAGCTTCTTCCTTTATACATGCATTCCTCCATCACTCCACCTATTCTTGCTGCCTCTCTCCGCATAGAAAACTATAGTAGCAGCGACAATGTGTTTGTTGATCGCGCCTAGAAGGTAAGAAATTCAAACTTCCCGTGAGATTGACAAATTTATTTGTTGTATGGTAACTAGAGATTTTCTGATGTAGCTTCTAATGTTCATGACCCCATTGCTAATCTTCTAAATAAGGCGAGGTTGGCGTTACTAAGACGCCACTTGATTCGTTTGGCTTTGATGGTGAGGAGGTTGAGGACGACGATAGTGAGAATAAGTTGGAAGATATCGAGGAGGAGGTATTCGATTCGTCTCAAACATCGAGGAAGAAAGAACATGAACTACACAAAAATCAAAGACACTTGCTTGGTATGGGCATGGTCCCAAGTGTTTATCGATCAAAGATAAATTCTCTAAACTCATGTCTCGGGTTGCTTTGTCGACAACTAGCTCATATAGATCCCTACAAGTATGTTGGGATGTGATCAAATCTTGTTGTAGATGTTGGAGTGGAGCTATGGAGCAAGTGCGAAAATCACCTCTAACTGGCATAGTTATCGACGACTATGTGATGCATTGTGCAACTTATTTTGCTAACAAATGCATTTATTTTGTAACAATACAGATCGTCAGGATGATCCTATAGTTTTGTCGATCTTTCTAGCAAGTGACCATGTAGATAATCTCCCAATTACCCGATGAGCATAACCTAAGAAGAGAATCAATCTAGCTGATAACGTGATGAAGATCACCATGCCTCAAACCTGAGCAAGACAATCCTTGATGAACACAAGAACCTTCACAACAATCTCTATAAGAATCCCAATCAGCAGTGCTACATGCGTCCCGGAGGATGATACGGTGGAGCACAATATAGTTTTAGACTAAACAACTGAACTCCTAAAGCCCCTAACCGGCCGACTCCTTATACTTGAGGCTGGGCGCCCCACTAGTTGGGATGCGACTCGAATTGGTTGGACAGACCCAAACCAAGCCCACACACATAATAAAACCTAATTGGCCCACAACATGACCAGGAATAATAAAACCTAATTATTATATTACAAAGACATGCCTAGCTTGGTGAGTCCACAAATTGAATTGCACTCCTCCGTTAACCCATATCATCCTCCCCTTCAAGAAGCATTGTCCCCAGCAGCGTGCAGGTCGGGTGGAAAGGTGGCATGATATGAACAATAGCTTCACAGCGTCTTTCGCCATCTTCAAGTCTTGCTTTCCTTCCTCGCATCCTTCCTCTCAGCTTGCTTGACTTGAAACAGTTCTTGGCGCCGGCACCTCCTTGCGTATCCATATGAGCCTGGACCTTGGCGCCACCATCTTCTTCTTCTTCTTCTTCTTCTTCTTCTTCTCAACTGTTGTTGGAACCCGTGGTTGCTGAACATGGACCTTCTTTGCATGAACCTGCATAAGATGAGTAATGCCTAGACCACACAACTGACAAACATGTCTATCCTTGCCTCTATGCATACATGCTTCTGCTCCAACAAAAGCGCCTCACGGTGTGTTAACAAAACTTCTCTTGTTGCCCCTACACCACATGCCTGGAACATCGGGGAGCACAAATATCATCCGTCTGAACTTTGTGTCTACACAAACAACATACACACATGCTGCAACCTCCTTCCTCTCAGCAATAAGAGGATGCACTTCAATGGCTTGTCACTAACAAGTTCCTTTGGCTTGTAATCTGAGCATAATGAAACAATATCAACATTTTTTGCCTGTGATCATGCTCTCCATCCTGCACTTTATCTAGCCCAACTTTTGGATTAGCCTTGTGCAACTTCTCCTTATGTACCACCAACTCCACATTAGACTTTATGTGATCATCCTGCATATGCTTCAAAGTCTGTTGTTTGCCAACATGCACAAAACAATATGTATTTGCTCTTCGGCATGTAACGTTGCGATCATACGCCATGGATGACAAGTAACAACCCACATACCACAATGGCAACACATCGCAGTCAATCTCATCAACATAATCACCGACTGTAAATGGAACAGTCACCTTATGAGTTATTGATACGTCCAAAACGTATCTACTTTCCCGAACACTTTTGCTATTGTTTCTCCTCTAATTTGTGTGATTTGGATATAACTAACTGGGCCGATCTTTGTTTCCAATGAAATTGCTTTAGTCTCTTGTTTTTGCGAAATCAACTTTTAGGAAAAATCGGAAAATATGCCAAAAATCCTATTTTCCCGAAGACTCACGGGCGGAGGCGGAGGAGAGGCTGAGGGCCCACACCACCTGGCTGGCAAGGCCCGTGTTAGGGCATGGTTTGGCTGCCTCGGACTCGCCTCGACCTCTCCTTTTGCCTACATATACCCTCGACCTAAAAACATAAGGGGTTTGACAATTTCAGAGAAAGAGTTCCGCTCTGCTGCCACCACGAAGCATGGTGGAACCAGAAACTCCGTTACGGCACCACAGCCGGGACGGGGTGGAGGAGATCTCGCCATTATCATCACCAGCCTCTCCATAAACCTTCCATGATTCCCCCATCCATGGTGAGTAATCCCTGCCCGACGCTATGGGGATGGTAGGGATTGGATGAGATCGTTCATGTAATTGCATAAGATTGTTAGGGCAAGGTGCCTAGTATCTATTGTTAGTGCTTTTTGACATTGTTGCAACTTGTTATGCTTAATTCTTTTCACTCTGCACGGTGCCATGATCTTAGATCTGAACATGTTATTGATTCATGATGATATTGTTTGTGATCTTACATAAGTTGTATACACATATCATTATGCGAAACTTGAGGCCCAGTGGCAATCGGGATAGTGGAGGGATGGCTATGATGTGAGGATCACATGTGTTCATGGAGTGTTAATGCTTTGCTCGGTGCTCTATTAAAGGTACCTTAATTGCCAATAGATTTCCTTGAGGCCATTTGCCATTTGGCGGACAAAAGATGTTGTGCAAGTTCTCATTCTGACCCGTATGACTATATATGGAACACATGCCTATGATTACTTAGTACTTGGATGCTTTATCTTATTTGTCTGAAAATGCCCATGTCTTGATTATTATATGAATTGTCTTGTCCATGCGGCGCTTCCATCCATCCCTATGCCTACCGCACTTTAAATCCTGCAGTTTATTACAATTGTTACTATTATCCTTACTTTACTACTGCTGTTACTTTACTATTGTTACTACAAAACTGTTGCTCTTGATAAACCTCTGAGCAAGGCGTTTCTAGGTGCAGTGAATTGACAATTCGGTTATTAAGGCTTATAAATATTCTTTGGCTCCTTGTGTCGAATCAATAAATTTGGGCTTTACTTCCCTCGGTATTGCGATCCCCTATACTTGTGGGTCATCAGACTATTTTAAAGCTGTTGCTAGGGCATATCGCTATTTATAAATCTCACTTGGAATTATTATAGTTCGTTCTTATCCATTCATCATTGGTAAAACTAAATGATGGAAAAGTTCCTATATTGCCATCCACTACAAGAAGAGGTTGGATTACGAACACCTGTTACTCTTGATTCACCATCTGTGATGAGTAAGCTCCTTACACTACCACATACACATGTTACACATACTGCTACTTCTCTTGAATCTGAAATTGCTTTTGATACTCATGATGTTACTTCTACTATGCTTGATGAGAGTTAATTAGGTCCTTTCTAGATGCTACAATTGCTAGAATTATAATTGGAAACACTGAAACTCCTAATGAAGATATTGCTACACATTAGTTCACTGAGTCTAGAGAGCATATTAGCTATGATATTAATGTGGTTATATTGAAATGAGTGATGAATTTATTGAAGAATGTGAAACACTCATGGTGCAAGTGCTATTAAAAGTCTTCTTGAGAGGCACCATTAGACCTAAATTATCTCGATGCTAAGTTTGCCACATCTCCATAAACATTAAAGATAAGGATTATGATTTCTCTCTTGGTTTATCTTACATAACCATTGTTGAGAAATAACCTTTTGTGGGACTGAAAATGAAAGTGCTATGGCACATATGATGGACTCTCTACTATGAATGGCTTATTTTCTGCTGATATTAAAGGAACACACCTACTTTGTTGCTAATTTTTCCCTTTTTCATTGAAAGGAGAAGCTAAAGCTTGGTTCAATAATTTACCTCCTGGATCTATTGATAGTCCTGATTGCTTGATTAATACGTTCTTTCAGAAATATTTCCTTCCCAGTGCTCAACAGGCCATTTTGTAGGAACTTTTGATTTTAAACAAGGAAAAGAGGAGAAATTACTGAATCATGGGCAAGGTTTGTGTTTTAATTCAAGCACAACCTGGATGTCAATACCTAAAATTGAGCTTCTTGATATATACTATAATGGACTAACTGATGAATCTAGGACATGCACGGATAGTTGTGTTGGTTGTGTTTTCAGGAAAAGGACTCGATGAAGCTGATGAATTAATTGCTAAAATAAGCAAGAATTATGATGATTGGACTACACCTGAGCCAACTAAACCTGATCCAACTGTTCTTGAGCCAACCCCGGCACCAACACCAAAGAAGAGGGGAGTGATTGAATTAAATGATGAAGTGATGAAGGAAGCTAAGAAATGTCTTAAGGAGAAGGGTATTAAATCTGAAGATGTGAAGAATTTACCTCCTATAGAAGAATTATGTAAGCCAACCTCTCACTCATACACTATTGAGGCACCTCTCTCCAACATTTTTATGAAGGTGATATTCCTTATTCTAAACCTCCGATCAATGCCTAGAAGAATTTGATATTTATGTTGTTAAGCAAGATAATTTTAATAAGAGAGTGCATAATCATTTAATGGAAAACTCTATAGCTATTAATGAGTTTCATGATATTGTGGAAAGAACCTCCAATGATGTTAAAATGCTTGTTAAACATTTCCAAATGGTTCAAAATCAAATTGACCAGCTTACTAAAGTACAAAAAGATTTGCTAGTTAATGCTTCTAGAGAAAAAATGCTTATGAAATTAGAACTAGAAGTGGTGTTTCCACCAAGGACCCCTTATATCCTGAGGGACATCCTAAAAGAATTGAGAAAGATTCTCAACAAGCTAAAAATAGTGGTACTTCTTCTAAAAGAAAGAAAAAGAAACATAAAACAGTTGTGGAATCTTCTGAACCTGCTATAGATCCTAATAGTATATTTGTCTCTAATGCTGAAACTGAAAGTGGTAATGATAAAAATGATGCTCCTGATAAAGAAGAAATTGAAGAAGAACCTGAAAGGCACACTAAGAATACTAAGTACACTAAGGAAGATTTTGTTGCTAATAAACATGGTAGTGAAAGAGAGCCTTGGGTGCAAAAACCAATGCCTTTTCCTGATAAGAAACACAAGTCAAAGGAAGAAGAACACTATAACAAGTTTTGTGAGTGGATGAAACCTTTGTTTTTGCAAATACCTTTGACTGATGCTATTAAATTGCCTCCTTATTCAAAGTATATGAAGGATATTGTCTCTAATAAAAGGAAGATTCCTAATGAGGAAATTTCTACTTTACTTGCTAATTATTCCTTCAATGGTAAGATTCAAAGAAACTTGGAGACCCAGGGATTCCAACTATTCCTTGTTCTATTAAAAATAATTATGTTAGAACTGCTTTGTGTGATTTGGGAGCAAGAGTTAGTGTTATGCATTTTTCTCTCTATAAGAGACTTCAACTGGAAAAATTGATACCAACTGATATATCTTTGCAAATGGCTGATAAGTCTACTACTATTCCTGTTGGTATATGTAAGGATGTTCCTGTTCAAGTGGCTCATAATTGTTTGATATTAACTGACTTTGTTGTGCTTGAAATGCCTGAAGATGATAATATGTCTATTATTCTTGGGAGACATTTTCTTAATACTATAGGTGCTGTCATTAATTGTAATCAAGGAAAAGTAACTTTTGATGTTAATGACAAGGAGCATACTGTCTATTTCCCCAAGAAGATTGATAAGAATTATGGCCTAAATTCAATTGAAAATATTGAAGGCATCAAAGTTGGAGAAATATATTGTCCCATACTATAAGAAAATTATGAAACTAATATGATTGGGACTATTGCTATCAAGGTTGAGGTAACATAATAATTTAGTGAAATGCAAACTTTTACTTCATATAAAATTGTTTGGGTAACAAGACTTGATCAACCTTGTTAACAAAGGGATTTTAATGAACAAAACAATGTTTTCACCATGATTATCCTTGCTCACTTTTATTTTCTCTATCCCAATCTTTTCTCTTCACCTTGTTCATCTTTGTATTGCTAGTTACTTGCATATTAAAGTGTTTTAGAACTTCTGAAGTTTTAGTTTATATTTGTTTTTGCATCATTCCAAAGTCATCTTTACTGCAAGAAAATCATTTACCAATTCCTAAAATTGCTCAAAATAAAGTTTCTCGAAAATTGCAGAAAATCCTATTAAATATTTACGTCAAAAAAGGCGGTGAGGCACAGGGTGACCAGGAGGCCCACCAATCGGGCACACCACACGGTGGCGCGACCACACTAGAAGGCGCTGGAGATGGTGTGGGCCACCTGGCCCCTCACTTATTCTCCCTCACTGCCACTCTCTCTCTCTCTCCGAGAAAACACCATTTCATTGCTCAAACCCGTGTTCTTCTGTTCTTGCTCACGATTTTGATCTCCTTGCTCAGTCCACCTTTGCTGCTGAGATTTGGAGCATTTGTTCTCTGGTATGTGACTCCTCCGCTTGTCCAAGTAGATTTGTGATTAGTGGATTATATCTTGAGTATTTTGCTACTGTAGGTGATAGGTTATGTGATATTGCATGCTTGTTCTTTGCTAAGATAAATTATTTTTATGCATGTTTAGCCCTCTTGCAAGTTCCCATAGTAGTTCCTTTCATTGTGTAATCACTTTGCAATTACCTTCTCGTGATGCATGTCTAAAATTTCAGAAAAGGAGATGAATGAACACTGACTCAACCAACATGAACTGAGGGTGCCTAAGGTCATGAAAGTCCACCATGAGGAGGAAGTTTTTCCTTCCATTTATCCATGCCCTGAATTCATGAGGGTTGCAAGAATTTTTCAAGATTTCTAGACACTAATTTCTAATGCAGGATTGGAGCATTTTGTGGGAGATGAACCTTACCAATATGTGAAACTGACTATGTCTATGGTGCAAGATTTTTGATTTAGTTGGTCCTTGCCTAACCCCATGGTTCATTACAAAATTTACAATGTAGCTCTCAATCTCCCTTTTGATGATTTTTGTGCAGCTATTAAAGTGCCATATTGGGGTTCACGTGAGAGGATTAGGGAGCGGCCCATGTCACTTGTGGACTTATATGCGGAAATTTGCCAAGGGAGCAGCTTCTCAAAGGAAAGTAGTAAAATTCGAAATATTCATCTCCCATCTATTCGATATTTTTCCTATTTTATTGCCAAATGTGTTCTTGCTAGGAAGACTGCTAGTAAATTATCTTAATATGATCTAGCTTTTATCTCAGCTGCTTTGAAACAGGATAGGTCTTATAACTTGGGAGCTTTAATATCTTTCCGTCTTGCTGAAACGGGATAGGACTAATAACTTGCTCCAAAACATATCTACTTTGCCGAACACTTTTGCTATTGTTTCTCCTCTAAACTTGTGAGATTTGGATACAACTAACAGATGATCTGTTTTCGTGAGAATTACCTTAGTGTCAGTTTTTGTGCAGAAAATCAACTATCAAGAAAAATCCCAGAAAATATGCCAAAATCCTATTTCACGGAAGATCCATGGATCCAGTACGAGAAAGAGTGGAGGCCTGAGGCCCACACCCGTCTTGCAGGTGGGCCCACCAGCGTCTGAGAAGTGCGGCATATAAGCACCCTCAACCTCCTCTTCGCCTATAAGATGCTGTTGACCAAAAACCGAGGGGTTTGATGTTTTCGAGAGAGTTCCTGCTGCGCCACCACGAAACGCGATTGGAACCAAAACTCCGTTACGGCACCTGCGAGAAGAGGAATTTGGAGAGGATCATCGTCATCAACAACGCCTCTCCATCAACCATCCATGTTTCCCTCATCCATGAGTGAGTAATTCCCCGTTGTAGGCTATGGGGATGGTAGGGATTGGATGAGTTCTATCATGTAACCGAATAAGATTGTTAGGGCATGGTGCCTAGTATCTCTATTAGTGCTATTTAACTTTGTTGCAACTTGTTGTAATTAATGCTTGTCACTAGGGCCCGAGTGCCATGATCTCAGATCTGAACTTATTATTGAATCATTATGATAGTATTGTTTGTGATCTTATCTGCAAGTTGTGTACACATATCATTGTCCGGATCCAAAGGCCCCGAAGTGACATAAATTGGGATAACCTGAGGGGATGGTTGTGATGTGAGGATCACATGTGTTGACGGAGTGTTAATGCTTTGCTCCGGTGCTCTATTAAAAGGAGCACCTTAATTGTCAGTAGTTCCCTTGAGGCCCATTGCGAAATTTGGAAGGACAAAAGATGTTGTGCAAGTTCTCATTGCGAGCATGCATGACTATATATGGAGCACATGCCTATGATTATTTAGTACTTGGATGCTTATTCTTATTTATCTGCAATTGCCCTAGATCTTGAAGTTACATGTTTAGACTCGTCCATGCAATGCCCGTCCATCCATCCCTATGCCTACTGGCTCATATCCTACTGTTTGCTACTACTGTTACTATTGCTCTTGTTTTTCTCCTGCTGCTTTGCTATTGCTACTACCAAACTGTTGCTACTGATAAACTTCTGTGAGCAAGAACTATTTCTAGGTGCAGCTGAATTGACAACTCAGTTGTTAAGGATTGCAAGTATTTTTTGTCTCCCCTTGTGTCGAATCAATAAATTGGGTAATACTACCTCGAAGACTATTGCGATCCCCTATACTTGTGGGTCATCAAGACTATTTTCTAACGCCGTTGCCGGGGAACATAGCTTTATTTGTAAGTTCACTTGGATCTATTATTGTTCACTGCTATTCCTTTCGTCATGGGGAAGTCTCGTGATGGAAAGTTTCCCATTTACCATCCACTACAAGAAGAGTGCAGTCCTAAACACCTCTGCTGCTCTTGATTCACCGTCTGTTATAAGTAAGCTTGTTACACCACAACCACATACTCATGCTACACACACTGCTACTACTGCTAAATCTGAAACTGCTCCTAATACTTATGATGTTACTTCTACTGTGCTTGATGCGAGTGGTTCATTAGGTCCTTTACTAGATGCTACCATGGCTAGTCTAGGAAATACTAAAACTCCTAGTGAAGACATTGTTACACCTATTAGCTCACCGGGTCTAGAGATATGATATTAATGATGGTTACATTGGATTTATTGATGAATTTATTGAGGAGTGCAAACACACATGGTGCTAGTGCTATTAAGATTCTCCTTGAGAGCGTACCATTATTCCTAAACTATCCTCTGATCCTAAGTTTGCCACTTCTTCCATAGATATTAAAGACAAAGATTATGATTTCTCTCTTAATTTATCCTATTTAGACATTGTTGAGGAAGAACCTTTTGTGGGACTGAAAATTAAGTGTTGTAGCTCATATGAATGAGCTTTAGCTATGTCCCTTTATTCTCTAATGATTTTAAGATGCTTAAGTACTTTTTTACTAAGATCTTCCCTTTTCACTAAAGGAGAAGCTAAAGCTTGGTTTAATAGATTACCTCTGGTTCCATTGAAAACCTTGATTGTTTGATTGCTTCTTTCTTCGGAAATATTTTCCTCCCGATTGCTAGACATGCGCTTTGCGAAACTTTTGATTCTAAGCAGGGGAGAAGAAGAGAAATTACGAGTCATGGACAAGGTTCTGTGCCTTAATTCATGCACATCCTGGATGTCCATTACCTAAAAATGAGCTTCTTGATATTTATTATAATGGAATAGCCCGATGATTCTAGGACATTGTCAACACCGGATTTTTAATCACGGATGCTGTTATGCCATACATGTAATCCGGGATTTCCATTTTTGCGAGACATACTTGATTCGATATCATAGTACATCATCCATTACAAACCTTACATAGGTATTACACAAATAAGGATCTCACGATCCGGTCTTAATACAATTCAAGCAGCGAGAATAGCGTAATAATAGCGATAGCGTGGCGAGGCTCCAACTTCATGGTCACGCAATGCTGACGATGGGAGATGATCCTAGTTGTAACCCTCCACGTTGTCCATCTTCACAGTACTCCTCTTCATAGATGCATGCAGGAATAGCAGGGACAAAGCCATGAGTACTCTTTAAGTACTCGCAAACTAATACTAACAAGTGGAGTAGTTTTTGAGTAGGATATACTAAGCTCTAGGGTTGTTTTGCAAAAAGCCAGGTTTACCTTAACTAAGTTCAGAAGCAAACAAAGCTAATTGAAAGTTTTATAACACCTAAGTTGGAACTTGATTTCATGTCTCAACTCTGTTGTGGTCAAGTCAAAGTCATAAATCATTTCATAAGTAATTTTGGAAGCATCTGACGACAAAACAATATAGCCACTCCAACTGTCCATAACCGGATCACGACTATTGAATAGTTTCACACTCTGCAGAGACTGTACACTTTCACCGCAACATTTGATACATCCATCAGGAACAATCTTGAATTCACCATACTCAGTATGCGGATAATCAATCCTAACCTTTCAATTAAGCCTAGTATGGCACCTTTCTGTGAGTTTGGCCACCCAACCATGACCAAGCTGTCATCTTGGAGTGCTGCAGTGGACAATCTTCACAGGTATCCTCATCTCAAACCTTGGCATAGAGAACCCATACTAAGGTATATAAATTTCTAGTCAAGCCCTACCCAAATCTCGGGTATTGTGCTTGTACGGTATGATTGGAATGGTATCGCATCCAGACAACCATCAATTTTATAAAGGGCTAAGTCTCATGCCTTAATATTTTCATCATCAAAAATCATATGGTGTTCAAGAACACATGTCACAAGATTTCAGTAGAATGACTCATCATTCTAAGGTTTTCATAACCATTATCAACAAGTAATCCCATCTAAAGTGATCAAGTTTTATGATTAGCACTAGCATCTACAAGTGGGGTAAACACTAATGAGGGGTGGTAAACAAGTGTGAACTAGCTAAGTTCATCTCATGCCTCAGGATGACATCAAGATTTATCTAACTTAGGCCAAGTTTTATGCTCTTTATGCTACCTTCATATATCTTTCTAATATCTACAAGTCACCAAGTACTCTAATAGAAAGCTTTGATAAAGAAATAAAATACTAAGCTTGCAAGTAAAAATAGGATGGTGTAAGTTTGCTAAGTTGCAAGTGTTAGCTTGCCAGGTCAACTAGTAGTATTAGGCTTGCTTAGATAGTAGCTTGCCTTGTGCGGAAGCGATGGTTGAAGTTCTCCTCGGCTTCTTCCTCGTAGTATCCTCCTTCCTCCTCGTATCCTTGGTGGTAATAGCGTCTATAAATAAATCGTGGTACACAATCACCAAACAATACTTAACTATTTCTATTTATCACCCCAAGGTTTTCACTAGATGATATAGGATCAAGACACACATTACAATCATTAAGGCAAATAGTTTTATTTCCTTTATTTTAGAAAAGTAATTTCTACTCATTGAAAAACTACTTAAGATTTAATATTCTCCAACTAAAACATGGGATCATGTTGGCACATGTCATCACCACATATTTCAGTACTTGGGAATGTTATTTAAAGTGGTGTCACAATTTAATAGGGTTTCACCTTTTTATTTTAATGAAATAAAGTGACTAGAAATGCCTATGAGGCATTCTTTTATTGCTTGATCATTATTTCTAAAAGTAAACCTATATATTTTTATATATTCTGAAAGGTATAGTCAAATGAGATTTTTGAGAGTTGGAATCAACTCAAAAGATTTTATGGTTGAATTTTGAAAAATGTTTGAATGCAAAAAAGATTCTGCCTTGTTATTTTTACCATGGGTGATCTACAATTCCAATTGGTTTGAATCCAACAAGCTTGGATTAAGCATTCCTGTACCTTTGTAACAAAATTGGTTTCATGCATTTTGGTTCAGTGAATCGAGCTAGGTTGATTTTTGAATTTGGGTATAAAACTAAGTTTAGAACTAAATGAATAAACCTAAGTTTGAATTGTTGGGTCGCGCCGGAGGTTTAACTGGGCCGGCCCACTACGCACAGCGCGCACGGGCTGATTAAGTTAATGACCCCACTAGTCAGTGAGACAGTGAGTGGCAAAGCGGTACGGGGCAATTAGGGCCATGCGGATCTCGTTCTAATCCTATGGCTGTGGTTCATCGTCCACGCTTGAACATGACGCGGCGAGGTTGAACCCTAGCGCGGCCAGTGGGGGTCAACGGAGGCTCACTGGTTCTCCGGCGATGGTCAGCGATGAGGCGAGCGATGAAATCGGCAACAGCGATCCTCCTGGTACCGGCAGCTCCTCACAGGCGGATCAATCGACGCCTCTCCTCCTCTGCAGCGGCGAACTCCGGTGAAATTCCAGCCACCTGGTGCTCGCCTTGCTCTGGAAGTGAGTGGGTGTGTTCAGTTAGAGGTGGGGAGTGAGATGGTGTGCTCCGTCGAGCAGGGGTGGCCTCCTTTATAGTGCTGAAGGGGACCGCCAGGCGCGGTTGGGCTTCGTTGTGATCGTCGGCTGGCGTGCTAATAACATGGCGACAATAGGTGATGCGTTGCCTCTGGCAAAGCTCAGCAGCTTGATGGTGCGGCGTGGGGCGGTGAGAGCAGTTGGAATGTCAAAGGCGCTGGGCGGTCCGACGACAAGTTTAATGGTGCACAACATCCGTGGTCCGCGGCGTGCGAGGTTGTCTGGCGAGGTGTTGAGTCTTTGGCGATCACGTCATAGCGGCAAAGGCGCACGGTCTATGTGCTCGTGTTGCGTCTCGGCGCCTTTGGCGCCTCTCGGCACACAGAGAAACTGGGCGCAAGCTTTCTTTGTGGTCTAGTGGCTGGCTGTGCTCGGGGCTTGGACAGGGGGTGGCGGTGGACGATGCTTAGTGCTCCAGACAAGGTTGGCGAAGCTATAGCTTCTCCTAGCTCGCTGGCGACATGAGGGTGGCAAGGTTGTTCTCGGCATGGTCACCATTGATGGCTATGCTTGCTCATAGTGATGCTAAGGCTAGTTAGATTAGTTTGATCGTCTACTGAGAGTGTAGAGTGATCTAGAGAGGGGACAAGGTTGGCCAAAATTACTGCTACTAATAGTGTTTGATGTTTGTTTGCTTCTTTAGCGACAAGGTGTTTGATGAAATGAAAAGAAATTCAAATTTGAATTTTGGATTCAAACTTGGTGGGTTTGGTAGTTACATACTAGGGAGTCTTGGGTTAGTTGGATTGGTCGAGGCCTTTGGTTTAGTTGGGTTTTGAAAATGTCGATCTTCACATATGATAAAGATTCAATTTGAATTGTGATTTGAATGAGGTTGCCAAATGTTTACGCTAGTTTGAAAGGTGGGCTTTGATTCACTTTTACTTGGTCTTGCAAGGGGTGAAAATAAATAGAAAAGTTTCTGTTTGAAATCTAGGACTAGAAACACTCAAAGTGATCTAGTGAGCAAGATTGGCAAAAATGACCATTTGCTTTATTTGTTTTGTTTTTGATTTTCTCTTGATTTGTTTCTACTTGGAAATGTTTTAGATGATGTTATTTTCATCTTTAAACCATTCCTTGCTATTTAGGTTAATCACACAAGTCCATTCATGCATTCATACAATCATCGCATACACATGCATTCATTTGGTTTTTATTTAATCAAAGTTTTTTTTAAACCTAATTTTGGTGATTAGAATTTGATAATCGTGAGCAAGATTTTTGGGATGTTACAAAACTTCCCTCCTTCAAAAAAATCTCATCCCGAGATTTGAAAAAAAAGAAAAAAGATTACCTAGGATTTAAAGAGATCGGGAAACTCCATCCTGATATGATCTTCCAGCTCCCAGGTAGCTTCTTCTTCCGGTGTGGTTGCTCCTTTGAATCTTGAGAAACTTGATGCTTTGGGTTACGGTGGTTTTGAAAGCTTCCTCAAAATACAGATGGGTACTTGGGATCGTCGGTCATCGTTGATCTCTATAGTGCGGTGATCAATGTTCTTGAAAACTTGGTCTTCTCCGGGACTTCAAGGCATTTGCAAAGTAACAATATATGGAACACATTGTGCCTTTGCGACATCTCCTCTGGCAGTTCAATTGATATGATACTTCTCCTCGATGATTGAGAATCTTGAAGGGTTCGATATATAAGGGCTAACTTTCCTTTGAGCTAAAGCGCTGCATTCCCTTCAAAGGCGACACTTTGAGATACACAAAATCTCCGATATTGAAAGCGAGGTCTCGACGTCTCTTGTCGGCGTAACTCTTCTGTCTTGACTCGGCGGTCTTGAGGTGCTCACGAATCTTGTGAACTTTCTCTTCTGCTTCTCGTAGGATGTCGGGTCCGAAGATCTGACTCTCTCCTACTTCTGACCAATTCAAAGGGGTACGACACTTCCTTCCATACATGAACTCAAATGGGGCCATTTGCAAACTAGCTTGATAACTGTTGTTGTAAGAAAATTATGCGAACGGCAGACATTCTTCCCATTTAGATCCATACTCTAGCACACATGCTGATTTACTCGCTCCGTTTGTCCGTCGGTCTGAGGGTGATACGCTGTGCTGAAATCTAGTCTTGTTCCTAGTCCTTCTTGGACTTTCTTCCAGAATATCGAGGTGAATTGAGTTCCACGATCTGATACGATGTTCTTGGGGACTCCGTGCAAACTGACGATTCTAGCGATGTATAACTCGGCTAGCTTTGAACTCTGGTAAGTGGTCTTGACTGGTAAGAAATGGGCTACCTTGGACAATCTGTCAACTATGACACAAATAGAGTCATTTCCCCTACTAGAGGTAGGCAATCCGATGATAAAGTCCATTCCTACTGAATCCCATTTCCATTCTGGAATCTGTAATGGTTGCAACAGTCTTGCGAGTCTTTGATGTCCCGCCTTGACTCTCTGAAAAATTTCATACTTGGCGATGTAGCTTCCGATTTCTCTCTTCATCTTATGCCACCAAAATTTCTCCTTCAAATCCTGATACATCTTCAATCCTCAAAATTGGATAGAATAAAGGGTATCATGGGCCTCTTTCAAAATAACTTCTTTCAACTCTGAATCTGCTAGTACACAGAGACGTCCTTTGTACCACAGAACTCCTTCTTCATCCTCGGCGAATCCAGGTACTTTTCCTGTATCGATACGAAGTTTGATTCCATCGATACTAGCATTTCCTTTCTGCGCCTCCTTGATCTGTTTGACCAAAGTGGGTTGAAGTTCTATGCTAGCCAAAAATCCTTCACTTACTAATTCCATTCAGAAATCTTCCATCTCTTTGTGCAAACTTGGTTGCTCCTTTAGAATCATGGAGTTCAAGCGGCACGACAATCTGCTAAGGGCATCTGCTACCACATTGGCTTTACCGGGGTGATAGTGAATGTCCAGATCATAGTCCTTGATTAGATCAATCCATCTTCTCTACCTCATATTCAGCTCCTTGGTGAATATATACTTAAAACTCTTGAGATCAGAATAAATCTCTAGCGGTTTCCCATCAGATAATGCCTCCATGTCTTCAGGGCTAGAACTACGGCTGCTAGTTCAAGGTCATGGGTAGGATAATTCTATTCATGCTGCTTCAGTTGTCGGGATAGATAAGATATAACTTTTCCTTCTTGCATCAACACACACCCGAGACCGATCTTGGATGCGTCATAATATACATCAAAGGGCATCATGATATCCGGCATGATAAAGATTCGGGCTGAAATCAATCTCCTCTTGAGTTCCTGAAAACTCGCTTCACATTTGTTCGTCCATTCAAACTTCTTGTCCTTCTTCAGCAACTGGGTCATGGGTCTAGCGATACTCGAGAATCCTTCTACGAACTTGCGGTAGTATCCCGCTAATCCGAGAAATGCACGAACTTGGGTTTGAGTGGTTGGGGCTTGCCAATCTTCAACATCCTTCACCTTTGCAGGGTCAACGGCAATTCCACTAGATGATACAATATGTCCGAGGAATCCTACCTCTTGTAACCAGAATTCACATTTGTTAAACTTGGCATACAGTTGATGCTCTCTAAGGGTTCCAAGAATGGTCCTTAGGTGTAGCTCATGTTCTTCTTCTAATTTGGAATAAATAAAAATGTCATCGATGAAAACAACGACAAACTTATCCAGGAAGTCCATAAAAATCTTATTCATGAGGTTCATGAAATAAGCGGGGGCATTCGTTAATCCAAAAGACAAGACAATATACTCATATAATCCATATCGGGTGGTAAAGGCAGTCTTTGGAATATCCTCTGCACGAATCTTGAGTTGATGATAGCCAGTTCTAAGATAAATCTTAGAAAACACTTTGGCACCAGTCAACTGGTCAAACAGGTCTTCTATCTTGCGCAACGGATACTTGTTCTTTATGGTGACATCATTCAACTTCCGATAATCCGTACATAAACGGTTACCTCCATCTTTCTTGTCCACAAACAAGACAAGTGATCTCCATGGCGACGCACTTGGTTGGATCAATCCTATTTCTAGCATGACATCCAGTTGCTTCTTCAGTTCCACTAGTTACGGGTTCATACTATATGGTCTGGGCAAATTTATGGGTCGGTTCGAGGATTAGTTCAATGATAAAATCGATATCCCGATATGGGGGCATACCGGGCAAAACATCTGGAAATACATCGGAGGTATTCACAGACTATCCGGACTTGGTCAATGGTTGGCTAGGCTATACTCTTGTTGCACTTGAATTGACGGGGCAAGGTTTCAGATATATGCTCGACTGATATTCCGGTTGTACTGGTCATGGTTATAGCTTTCTTGGCACAGTCGATTAATCCTTTATGCTTGGACATCCAATCCATTCCTGGTACTACTTCCAAACCTTTAGTTCCGTGTACTATTAGATTAGCATAAAAATCTATGCCATGGATTCGAATAGGGACAACTTTGCAAATTTGTCTAGCTTTGGTGGTTGAACCAGGTATTTGAACTATCATAACATGCTTTAATTTGGTGGGTTGAATCTTACTAGTGCATGCAAATTCTTCAATAACAAACGAGTGCGATGCTCTAGAATCAAACAACACTCTTGCAAGTACTGAGTTAACAGAAAACATACCCAGCACGACATTTGGCGCTTCTTGGGCTTCTTCAGCATGCATGAGAAACAGACGGCTATTGCGGTTGAGCGAGCTCCCTGGGGAAAACCTTCTTCTAGGCTGAACACGACACTGCTGCTGAGCTGGGGCATTTGCATTGGGGGTTGCGGCAATCTTCTTGGGGCACTTATTGGAGTAGTGACCTTTGGTTCCACATTCATAACAAGTCACTTGCGACTTGTCCTTTGCTGCAACAGGCACATCATTGCTTCCAGTCCTTGGGTCAGTGTTGGTGTTGGTGGCGACATTGTTGTTGTTGAACTTAGGTGGTGCACAGTTGAAATTGCTGGGTTACCCGGGTTGTTGTTGTTTCCTCCAGGCCTTGGGTTTCCACGGTTGGGATAGGTCGGACGGTTCATCGAAGTCTGTTGGTTCTTGGGGAAAATCCTGGAGATGGGTTGGGACGATACTTTGGTGTATGGTGGGCTCCTGGTTGATGCATCATGCGACGCTTGCGGTTCTCATTAGCTTAGTTGATCTTTCCTTCCATCTGAATGGCGGAATCCACTAAGGCTTCAATATCAGCAAAGGGGATATTGACTAACACTGTCTGCATCTCATCATGCAGACCATTCAGGAGTCTCTCCTTCTTCTTGGTTTCAGTATCTATCTCATCCGGTGCATACCTAGCCAAGGACAAGAATTTGTCACCGTATTCCACTAAGGTCATCCTGCCTTGCTTCAGTTCCCTGAATTCATCTCTCATCCTCCTTATCAAACCTGGTGGCACATGGGTTGGTGAACTTGACTTTGAACTCTTCCCAAGTCATCAGCTGAGCTCCAGTCATTGCGCGAACCCTGTTCCACCATGCTCTTGCATCTACGGCCAGATAGTGGGTAGAAAATAGTACTTTCTCGTTGGCTTCCACTCCTGCAACTTCCAGATTGTTCTCCATGGTTTGCAGCCAATCGCCGGCATCAAGGGCTCTTGACTTAGTGAAAATGGGTGGATTGGTGTTAAAATTCTTGAGCTTAGATCCATGGTTGTCCTAATTTCCATGGCCTTGATTGTTGTTGGCCATCTGAGCTATCTGTTGAAGGGTGGCTAAGTTGGCTTGACGTTCGGCTCTTTTGGCTTGTGATGCGAAACCAACGGTTGCAAGATTTGAGCATCGGGTCGGGATGAGTTGCTTCCTCCTCGAGGCATCTGAAGATTGAGATAGATCATGATAAAGAGGGAAATTTCTAAGGTTAGGGTTTTGTGTTTGAAAATTTTTCAAAGTTAGACTCAGATTTTTCTAGAAACTTGCTTTAAGAACCATTAAAGCGACCACAACAAAGGAAAGCAGTTCGTTTAAGAACCATTAAGGGAAGCGACGATACAGTGGGACTGAATACCACTCACTAACGCTAGTGCTCAAGTGCTACTACTGCTCGGAGTCAGTGTCCTCATCATCCTCATCCTCATCCTCATCCTCATCCTCATCATCATCATCGATGAAGGCGAAGTCATCCTCATCAGTGAAGAAGTCCATGGCCTGATGCTCCAGAAAGTCATCATCGTCGCTGAGATAAGAGTAGGGGTCTCCACGAAGGTCTTCCCCTGCATTCTCCCTCTCCTCGGTGCATGTCTCTCTCGTGGGCGGTCTCCTCCAAATCTGTGATCCGGTGGCGAAGGCAGGCGATGATCGCTCCTTTTTGTCAAGGTGGCGGCGTGAGGCGGTGATCCTTCACTAGCATGGCAATGGTCTGATCCTTCTTGGCGGCGATGGCATACTTGTGGTTGGCGTAAGAGCGGGCATTGTCTAACTCCTTCTAATGGTCATACATCATGAAGCTAAGGTGGTCCAATTGACTCTTCAGCTCGTGGTAGTATGGGGCCTCCAGTGGCTATCCCATAACATCACGCCTTGGGTAAAACTCAAAGAGGGTACCCTTGATCTGATTGATACTCTTGCTTTTATACGGGCAAGGGCTCCCTCATAGTACAGCAAGTCCATCGAGCCAGTTGTTCTCTCTCAAGGTGAACTGAATTCCCTCTGCGGTGGGGGCTTCAATCTTTCCCCGGAGACTTGCAACAACTAGCGACTGCAAATCCTCTTCTTCCTGATCATTGAGCTGAGCTCCGAAGAACTCGGGGTGTGGACGCTCCAACATCTACGCCTGGTCAATTCACACTCAAAGATGAGGTCTCCTCCATTCCCAACTGATAAAATTTGCTGTACTTCATGTCCATCTATAAGAATATAGGATGAGTAAGTTAGTAGAGTGATCAAGTGTGTCAAATTTTTAAGTAAGTTTGCAAGATTTTTTTGAGGAACATGAATTTTCATGAAAGAATCCAAGTGATAAGAATGAGAATAAGTTTTTGTAAATACTCACTTCCTTGGTTTTGAAACTAAGTTTTTGATTCGAAAGTCCATTCTAAACTAGGGTATCCTATGGTCAGGATGTCTCTGATACCAACTTATCGACACCGGATTTTTAATCACGAGCCTGTTATGCCATACATCGCAATCCCAGGATTACCATTTTTGTGAGACATAACAGATTGGATATCATAGTACATCATCTATTACAAACCTTACATAAGGTCTTACACAAATAAGGATCTCATGATCCAGTCTTAATACAATTCAAGCAGCAGAATAACGTAATAATAACGATAGCGTAGGCGAGGCTCCATCTTCATGGTCACATGCAATGCGGTGATGGGAGATGATCCTAGTTATCATAACCCTCCTGCTGTCCATCTTCTGGTACTCCTCTTCATAGATGCATGGGAATATCCAGGGACAAAGCCATGAGTACTCTTTAAGTACTCGCAAACTAATACTAACAAGTGGAGTAGTTTTTGAGTGGCATATACTAAGCTCTAGGGCTGTTTTGCAACAAGCCAGGTTTACCTTAACTAAGTTCAGAAGCAAAGAAAGCTAATTGAAAGTTTTATAACACCTATGTGGGAACTTGATTTCATGTCACAACTCTGTTTTGGTCAAGTACAAGTCATAAATCATTTCATAAGTCATTTTGGAAACATCTGACGACGGAATAGAATGGCCAGTCCAACTATCCATATCCACAGACGCGCTATTGAATAGTTGACACTCTCTAGAGATTGTACACTTTCACCACAACATTCGATACATCCGTCAGGAACAATCCTGAATTCACCATACTCGATGTCACGGGATAATCAATCTAACCTTTCAATTACACGCCCTAGTATAGGCACCTCTCCTATGAGTTTGGCCTCCCAACCATGACCAATGTCATCTTGAGTGCTGCAGTGGACAATCTTCACAAGGTTGCCTCAGCTCAAACCTTGGCTGCAAGGGAACCCATACTAAGTGTAGTGACCTCGGATCGGTAAGGATCCTAAGTCCATGTGATTATCATGCTAGTACCTGGATCAATAGCTAGCACTCACAGTCGATGAAATATCATGTAAAACACAAAGTCTTTATTACGGAGAATCCAGAGTGCAATTTATTACAAATTTGCTTAGCATTAAGCTAGCTCAAATAACAACGGAAACATAAAAGCAGCTTGAGTCCATCAACGCCCTAGGCTTGTCGAGTGTAGACTCGCGATCCCTACGCACCTTTCAATCTTCGATTTCTGCACATAAGACGTGCAGCCAACAAGTTGGGTCAATACTTTGAATGTATTGGCAAATTACACCAAAGAGAGAAAAGACTATGTCTACATGCAAGGCTAGTTTAGGCTGTAGAGTTCGTTTGCTCAAAGCTAGTTTTCTTAAGTAGAGAGAAGGAGAGGAGATTTTCCTACTTTGTAAACATTTTCTTAGATAAAATAAGGTCGAATGGCACACGAGGATATTACGCACCAAGTGTCCAAACAACCAAACACTTGGATTTTATGCACCAAGCGACACTTGGATATTACACACCAAGTTCCCAAATCCCCACCCATTGGCGATATAACTCACGCCATGGGGTTTTAAAAACTTTTGTTTAGAAAAAAGAGAGGAAGATCCTTCAGCTCCATCCTTGACGCTCATTGTTGTTACTACGTGAACAGCTGATCGATCAGATTGCAATACTCTCGAGAGCTTGTGCACTTTACCCACAATCCATGATCAAGTCCTTTGGAGACAAGATCATGGCGAGGCTTTCCTTAGTAGCCCTCTACCTACGGATCCAACCGTGCGAGAACCTCCAAATGTTGGTACCGGTGAGGTTTCCCACTAAGTACTAGGCCAAGGCAGAGCCCATAATGTATTGTGGTTGAGCTGGAAGCTTCGAATTGAAACATGGCGGAACTTCTTTGATTCTGGTAGCCGTCCTCCACCAAAATCTCACTCGTTGTCCGACAACCGTTCATGAAGAAAAACTTAGTTTATTTTGAAGTAGATTTGAGGAGTAAAGTTTGCTCTAGAGAGCCTTTATACTTAGAAAAATCCTTTGTCTTTCGAACCCCCCAACGGTACTTTGTGTATATAGCATAGCAAGCCATACTTAGCAAAAACAGGGGTAACCTATTAGGAGGGAAAATCCCAAGTATAGATCTACTCATGGCATACTACAAAACCATCGCACTTGCAAAATAATACTAAGGAAAAATTCTACTAGAACATCCTACACATGCACACTATAGAATTTTGAAGATCACATGCATAGAATCAAAACTGGGACAAAATTATGAACAAGTGGTGTAACTTGCCTTGATCCGAGCAGCACTCTACACAATAACACTCCTTAGCGCACTCCGAACAATCTAACGAACCACAAACATAGATCTGATCACAACTTGCTTAAAATAAGTCACACAGATAATCATGCATGCATGCAACATGGTATTTTATGCAAGATTGGTTTTCTGAACCGACCAAGGTAGCATAATTGGGTTGCTATAGTGTTAAGGTGTTACTAGGCTTGATTTCCCATAGGTTTAATTCTATTTGGATCACTAATATAGTTCATAGGGTTAATAGGAGATCCAATCGTCTAATTAGCCTCAAATTAGATCTAATGATCTTAAGCAATGTTTTATATTTTTGTCCAATAGGTATTGCGGAAACAAAGTCAACGCAACAAGAATAAACTAAGCGGAGTTCTAATTATTTTCTATGAATTTAAATACTCCAATCTAATGATTAAATTCTACACTGAAAACCCTACTGTAAAGTTAGAATTTTATTGCAGATATGGGTTCTACATAAAATTATGAATTCAACGGTATATTATAAGCTAAATTTGGCCGAATAATTAATTTTATACGAATTTCGCAAGTTTTAAGCTAAATTTGAAAACAGATCTAATCCTAAATTCGAGACCTGCCAAGTGTCGGATGCTGATTAGTCCGATTAGGCAAGGCGGCGGCGCAGCGTGCTGGCTGACTTGCTGCCGGCAGCGTGATATTGGCAGTACCCTTGCCCTCCTTCTAATCTGGCCCGCATCTACAATCAGACGGCGGCGCTTCTTGACTGTGGCGGTGGCGGCAATGGAAACGACGGTGGCGATGAGAAAGCGATGGCGGCGTCCTGGCGACTCTAGTGATCTTGGAATATGGCGAGGCGGCCCTGATGCGCGGTGATGGCGAATCTCCCAGCGGTCTCGCCGGTCCTCCCTCCTCAATCTCCCAAGCGTCGGTCGTTCCTCCTCTCGGACCCGACGGGCTCCGGCGAGCAATTGCCGGTGACCCCCTGCGATTCGGAAGAAACGAATTAGATGGGATGGTAGGGTAGGTCGGGGCGAGAAGTGTGGAAGGTGTAACAGGGCTCGAGGTGCCCTAGAGAGTCGCCAACCTCGAGCTCCGACGGCGGTTTGCTCCGGCGAGATCGGAAAATTGCGAAACGGCGCTAGGGTTTGAGAAAACATAAAAAGAGTGGGGTAGGGGCAGCGATATAATAGGGAGGATTTCTTGGAGTAGAGGCCGCAGTTGACAGAGGGCGGATAATCAGTTGAATCAGAATCGTGTTCAACAGAGACTCTGGCGGGAGGTGGGGATAGCAGTGGCCCCACTGTGGCAACAACAACAGTGAGCTGGCGGGCGCCCGGCTAAGCAGCTATGCAAGGCTGTGGGCAGGGTGGTGGCCGGCCCGGCTAGGTTAAGCTGCCTCTATTTTTTCCTTAAACGTTTTCTATTTACATTTTAGTAAAACCTAAATATCTTTTGCATACTAAGTCCAAACTTGATGAAATTTGTTTATAAATTTTTATAAAATTAAGGTGGTCAACATAGGACCATGGTTTAATGTTTTTACATAGTTTTATAAGGGTTCAAACTAATACAACAATAGTGCTTACATATGGAAATATTTAATAGGGTTTTGATGGGTTTAGGTGTTAGGATTTAGTTGCAAAATTTATTTGTAAGATGCATTGATGCAAGGATGATGCATGCTTCTAGTAACATCATAATATAAAATGGGATGTTACAAACCTACCCCCCTTAAGAAGAATCTAGTCCCAGATTCGAGTTAACTAACAAATAGGTGTGGGTGCTACGCCCTCATGTCTTCTTCACGCTCCACGTAGCTTCTTCCTCGGAGTGGTGGCTCCATTGTACTTTGAGAATCTTATAGTCTTAGTGCGGGTAATCCTTACATTTGTTTCCGATTTTTATGGGTTTTTCCTCATAGGTAAGGTCATTCTCAATTGAACCTCATTTAGGGAATGGTGTCTATTAGCGGTGTTTGACCATCTCGGGTGACACTTCTTTAGTTGTGACACATGAAACACATCATGAGCGATCAGTTCTTCGGTAACTCAAGCGATAAGCAACTTCTCCTCTACGGGCGAGAACCTTATATGGTCCTATGAATCATGGGGCTAACTTGCCCTTGATTGAACCTCTTAACTCCTCGTAGGGGTGAAAATCGAATCATACGGTCCCTATTTTATAAGCCACATCTCGCTTGGAATCAGCATAACTCTTACATCGGGATTGGGCTACCTTTAGCCTATCTGAATCACGTACCTTTTCTTGGCATCCTTGATCAATTCAGGTACAAATAAACTACGTTCACCAACTCCACTCCATAGCAGCGGAGTCCTACACTTCCTGCCATATAGAACTTCAAACGGAGCCATCTTGATACTTGTTTGGTAGCTGTTGTTGTACGAAAATTCAGCATACGGCAGGTTGTCATCCCAACTAGATCCATAGTCTAGTGTGCAAGATCTCAACATATCTTCCAAAATTTGATTCACCCTTTCTGTTTGGCCATCCGTTTGCGGGTGGAAGGCAGTACTGGATTCTAGTCGGGTTCCAAGAGACTCATGTAGCTGTCGCCAAAACTTTGAAGTGGTTTGGGTGCCTCTATCGACACAATTCCTTGGGAACACCATGCGGACTTACAATTCTTGACATGTATATCTTAGCAAGCTTAGCACTTGTATCGTGGTCTTTACGGGGATGAAGTGAGCCACCTTGGTGAAGTGGTCCACCACTACCGGATAGAATCAAATCCGAGCAGTCAGGCAATCCGTGATGAAATCCATGCCTACCTTGTCCCACTTCGATTGGGTATAGGTAGTGGTTGAAATAGTCCTGCCGGTTTCTGATGCTCGGCTTTAACTCTATTGCATACATCACACAGAGAAATATACTCTGCAATATCTCTTTTTAGGTTATTCCACCAGAATCTATCCTTCACATCCATGTACATCTTCATGTTACCTGGATGGATTGAGTATGGCGAATCATGAGCTTCTTGTAAAATCATCTTCCTGATATCGGGGTCATTAGGAACGCACAAACGCTTCCCATACCAGAGGGTTTCTTGTTTGTCAGACGAAATTCCTTTTTTATCTTCGCTTATCGACTCTTATTTCTTCAACTCTTTATCTCCCTTACGTAGCTTCTGGATCCTTTCTTGGAAGGTGGACACTATTTCCATAGTTGCTCGTGTCCTTCCGAACTATTTCTGCTTTGAGATCCTTGAATTGCTTGCATAGATCCTCTGGAAGTTCCCACATGGTAAGTCCATTCACATACACCTTACGACTTAAGGCATCAGCCACCACGTTTGCCTTTCCGGGATGGTACTATAAATCCAAGTCATAATCCTTAATTAGCTCAAGCCATCTTCTTTGCCTCATATTCAACTCTTTTTGGGTGAAGATGTACTTCAAACTCTTGTGATGCATGAACACATCACAATGTTTGCACATGAGGTAGTGTCTCCATACCTTGAGTGCATGAACCCTGAGCAAGTTCCAAATCATGTGTGGGGTAATTGTGTTCGTGGTTCTTAAGTTCCGGAGGCATAGGATACCACTTTCCTATCCTGCATCAATACACTTCCAAGTCCTTGTCGAAGCGTCACAATAGACTTGAAAATCATACGATATCGGCGGAACCACAGGCTGGCGCCGTTACAAGGCGCTTCTTTAACTCCTGAAAACTTGCTTCACATGCCTCGGTCCATAGGAATTTTTTCTCCTTCTTCAATATTTCCGTCATGGGTTTTGCTATTTTGGAAAAGTTTTCAATGAACCTCCGGTAATATCCTGCGAGGCCCAAGAAACTCCTAATATCCTCCACATTCTTGGGTGACTCCCATTCCGTCACGGAAGCTACCTTAATAGGATCTACGACAACTCCTTTTGCCGACACAACATGACCAAGAAATCCTACTACGTTTAACCAGAATTCGCATTTGCTGAATTTGGCATACAACTTAATGTTCTCTTAGTTTCTCCATAATAAAGGCGAGATGTTTCTCATGTTCCTTCTCATCCTTAGAGTATATGAGTATATCATCTATGAATACCACGATAAACTTGTCCAATTATTCCATGAACACCTTGTTCATCATGGTCATGAAGTATCTTTGGGGCATTGGTTAGACCAAAGCGACATTACGGTGTACTCATACAATCCGTATCTTGTGGTGAATGCTTTTTGGGCACATCACATTACGGAATCTTTAGCTGAAAGTAGCCTGACCGCAGATCGATCTTTGAGAACACACTTTCTCCCTTTAAATGGTCAAACAAGTCATTGATGTTGGGCAGAGGATACTTGTTCTTGATCGTCACTTCGTTCAACGAGCGGTAGTCCACAACCAGCCTCTTGGTTTTATCCTTCTTTTCACAAATAGACAGATGCTCCCCAAGATGGCCTTGTTGGGTTGGATGAATCCCTTGTCTAATTGTTCCCTAAGTTGTTTCTTGAGTTCCTTTAACTCCACATCCATCTTGTATGGTATCTTAGCTATCGGTCCCTAGCCTGGCATCAAGTCAATGAGGAACTCGATATCACCGTCGGGTGGCATTCCGGGTAGCTCCTCTGGGAAGACATCTGGGTATTCCTTTACAATAGGTACCTCTTCCAGGCTAACCCCCTTAAGAGAGTTCACCATGTCTTCCTTAAGTGCAAAATTTGACTTGATACAAATTCTCTTCCCTTCCGGTGTTGTGATCATGACAGTTCTTTTGGCACAATCTATGACTCCTTCATATTCGGTCATCAATTCATGCCCAAGATGATGTCTAATCCTTGTGATTCTAGAACTGTAGACTTGTGGGAAAGATGTGTCCCAATCCTTGGTTCTAATTCCAAGCGAGTTTGCCACTATTTCTCCCAGGAGAACTTACCCTTAGAGGAAAGTTTATAGTCTCCGTTGGTATCTTGCCTCTATCCACAAATACCCTTGATATGAATGAATCGATGCACGGTATCAAAAAGAACAAGCGGGAATAGAATTGAGTTTGAACTTACCAATCACAGTGCGGCGCATCACAAGAAATCCTCCATAGAAACATGATTTACCGTGGCTTTGACAAAGCAGTTTGGCTTCTTCCGTTTCCATTGCCATGGTTGTGTCCATTCCATTCCCATTACCATTGCCATTCTTCTTCTCGGGCAAGAGGTTGCATAGTGCCCTGTCTGTTGCACTTAAAGCATGTCACCTCAGAGATCCTTTCCATTCGCCATTCCCATTGCGGTTTTTATGCCCATTGTGTTTGTGGCCACCATGGTTATGACCGTTATGGTTGTGGCCATTATTATTATAAGGTGGTGGTGAGGAATTGCTGCTATACGGTATGGAGCAGTGTTTGTGTGGGTTAGACTTCCTCTTGTGGTTTTCTATGCTCTTTCTTTTGGATTCAACCATAATGGCTCTGTCCAGAAGTTCCTGAAAGTTGTCAAATTTCTAAGCCACAAGCTGAATGGATATCTCATCATTGAGTCCTCTTAGGAACTCCTCCTGTCTCTTGGCATCGGTGGAAACATCGTAGGTGCATATGGGCTAGCTTGTTGAAAGCTCACCATACTCGGTGTGAGCAGTGCGGCTGGTGTAGGTCAGCGAAATTCATGCCTTTTGAGTCCTGATACCAGCCAGCCATGATGAGTGCGAAAAGCTAACTCAAACTGATCCCAAGTGATAGCATCAATGTCGGGTGGGTGACTTGGTAGTTATCCACCATTACTGCCAGTCCTTCAAGCTGGTGTGCGGCATAACGATACCACAATAAACTCGACAGCTTGCACGGTGTCTAGCTTCTTGTTGATCGTACGCAGCCAGTCATCATCGATGATAGGTTTAGTGCTGCTAGTGAAGGTAGGCGGGTTCAGCCTAAAAAACCGAGTCAAGCGATCCTGTTGAGGTGGTGGCGGAGGTGGTGGTGGTGGCGGGTTGTTGTTGTTTTGCATGTTACGAGTGGCAGTTGGATCGGTGGTTCTGAGTGGCCAAAAGTTGTGCTATTTATGGCGGGATTTGATTACATGCGTCTTGGCGACATCTGTGGGGTTTAAGAGAATAGTTAAGAAATGACAGAAAGACTAAGTAATAAACTCCTACCCTTATGAAAACACACCAAGCACACAAGACATAACAACACAACAACACATAAAACAACCAAGTTTAACTAAACCAGATTTGTCTTGGTATTTATTACAATGCAAATAACGTTCTACTATAGAATTAAATATGGTCCCACTATTACACATCTTCCGCCTTCCTCTTCCTCGTCCTCGAGCAGTATCCTTCTGCTCTAGAGTTGTCTTGTACAACTCCATCTCATAAATGGTGGCTTCAAGCTTCTCTTGGAGGTTCTTAATCTCATCTGTAGCTTCTTGGTGGTGGCTTCTAGCTGCTCCTAAAGTCCCTCCTTCTCTCTTTGTAGCTCCTCCACTAGGCTTGACTTCCTCGGTTTCAAGTTGCTTTGCCAAGTCCCTCTTGGAAGCACGCACATCATTTATTATCTTGCAAAGGCCTTGATTTGCACTTGAGATCCATCGATCTGCTGTTTGAGTTCCCTAATTCTCTTGTTTTATTTATCACCCTCTTCTCTTGATTAGCGAACTTCTTCTCTTGGTCACTGGAAATTTATCTCTTGGAGCTTCATTGCCTCCTCCTCTTGCTTGATCATTTCTTCCTTCTCCTTGATGAGGCGCATGGCTCGTCGTTCTTCAACATCTCGAGGAAGGTACCCTTTTCAAGGTCATGGATGTGGCACTCCAAATCTTGATATTGGGTCCTTGGTAGCTTGGTAGAAGTCCTTTCCTCAAAGGTTAACTCCATGAATTCCTTCCTCATCTCGTCTCCCAAAGAGGCCGCCCTTGGTGTCCTTGGAGAGCTTCATGATAGCGTCCACATAGGTGACCAATGAGTTCTGCAAGCTAATGCTAAGGGCCTTCTCCTTGGAATCGCTAACAATGTGGATTGCTATGTCTTCCTCCGGGTTCTTGCCTCGCTCTTTTCTGGTGGATGACTTTGACTCCCCAACAACTGTCCTTGTGAAGCTTCTTCATTGTGCTCCCTGGATTGTTGGGAGGGAAGGTCCAAGCGTGTGAGTAGGTCCATGAGGCATCCACCAAAGCGAAGGGGCTCGATGTCATGACAGTGTAAGAGGAAGCTTGTCATCTTTAAGTTAGAAAAATGAAAATTAGATACTTAAACAAGTAGAGGAAAGCAAATACTAGAAGTGCGGAAAATAACTTAGTAGAAAAGCATATAAAGGCACAAGTTAGAGTGGTTCCAATCCTAGGGTCACGTCCTCTGAACGATGTGCTACGATACCATACATGGCGACCTCGGATCGATAAGGATCCTAAGTCCTGTGATTAACATGCTAGTCCACTGGATCAATAGCTAGCACTCATAGTCGATGAAATATCATGTAAAACAGAAAGTCTTTATTACGGAGAATCCAAATGCAATTTATTACAAATTTGCTTAGCATTAAGCTAGCTCAAATATGGCGGAAACATAAAAGCAGCTTGAGTCCATCAACGCCCGGGCTTGTCAGTGTAGACTCATGATCCCTACGCACCTTTCAATCTTGGATTCTGCACATAAGGCGTGCAGCCAACAAGTTAGGTCAATACTACGAATGTATTGGAAAATTACACCAAGGAGAGAAAATACTATCTCTACATGCAAGGCTAGTTTAGGCTTGTAGAGTTCATTTGCTCAAAGCTAGTTTTCTTAAGTAGAGAGAAGAAGAGAATATTTTCCTACTTCGTAATCATTTGTAGATAAAATAAGGTCGAATGGCACCACGAGGATATTCGCGCAAGTGTCCAAACAACCAAACACTTGGATATTCGCGCAAGTGACACTTGGATATTACACAAGTTCCCAAAATCCCACCATTGGCGATATTACTCACGCCATGGGGTTTCAAAACTTTGTTTTGAAAAGAGAGAGGAAGATCCTTGATGGCTCCATCCTTCAAACACTCATTGTTGTTACATTCTTATCGTGAACACGCTGATCGATCAGTTGCAATACTCTCGAGAGCTTGTGCACTTTACCCATAATCACGATCAAGTCCTTTTCTGACAATACCATGATGAGGCTTTCCCTTAGTAGCCCTCTACATACGGATCCAAGTGCCAAGAACCTCAAATGTTGGTACCGGTGAGGTTTCCCACTAAGTACTAGGCCAAGGCAGAGCCCATAATGTATTGTGGTTGAACTGGAAGCTTATGAATTCTGAAACATGGCAGACTTCTTTGATTCCTGGGCGGCCGTCCTCCACCAAAATCTCAATCATTGTCCCGACAACCGTTCTACCCAGAAGAAAAACTTAGTTTTATTTTGAAGTGGATTTGAGGAGTAAAGTTTGCTCTAGAGCCTTTATACTTAGAAAAATCCTTTGTCTTTCGACCCCCCCAACGGTACTTTGTGTATATAGCATAGCAAGCAATACTTAGCAAAAACAGGGGTAACCTATTAGGAGGTAAAATCCTAAGTATAGAGCTACTCAAGGCATACTACAAAACCATCGCACTTGCAAAATAATACTAAGGAAAAATTCTACTAGAACATCCTACACATGCACACTACAGAATTTTGAAGATCACATGCATAGAATCAAAACTGGGACAAAATTATGAACAAGTGGTGTAACTTGCCTTGATCCGAGCAGCACTCTACACAATAGCACTCCTTAGCGCACTCTGAACAATCTAACGAACCACAAACATAGATCTGATCACAACTTGCTTAAAATAAGTCACACAGATAATCATGCATGCATGCAACATGGTATTTTATGCAAGATTGGTTTTCTGAACCGACCAAGGTAGCATAATTGGGTTGCTATAGTGTTAAGGTGTTACTAGGCTTGATTTCCCATAGGTTTAATTCTATTTGGATCACTAATATAGTTCATAGGGTTAATAGGAGATCAAATCGTATAATTAACCCCAAATTAGATCTAATGATCTTAAGCAAAGTTTTATATTTTTGTCCAGTAGGTATTGCGGAAACAAAGTCAACGCAACAAGAATCGACTAAAACGGAGTTCTAATTATTTTTCTATGAATTTAAATACTCCAATATAATGATTAAATTCTCCACCGAAAACCCTACTGTAAAGTTAGAATTTTATTACAGATATCGGTTCTACATAAAATTATGAATTCAACGGTATATTATAAGCTAAATTTGGCGAATAATTAATTTTATACAATTTAGCAAGTTTTAAGCTAAATATGAAAAGCAGATCTAATCCTAAATTGAGACCTGCAAGTGTAGGATGCTGATTAGTCCAGCTAGGCAAGGCGGCGGCATAGCGTGCTAGCTTGCCACGGCTGGCCTGATATTGGCGGTACCTCTTAGCCTCCTTCTAATCTGGCCCACATCTACAATCGGACGGTAGGGTGACTTCTTGACCTGTGGCGGTGGCGGGGATGGAGGCAGCAGTGGCGGCGATGGAGGCGACGGTGGCGGCATCTTGGCGGCTCTAGTGATCTTGGAAGATGACGAGGACGGCCCCTGATACGCACGGTGATGGTGAATCTCCCAACGGTCTCAGCGCGGTCCCTCCCCTCCTCAATCTCCCAACGTCGGCCGTTCCTCCTCTCGGACCCGACGGGCTTCGGCGAGCAATTGCCGGTGACCCCCTGCGATTCGGAAGAAACGAATTAGATGGGATGGTAGGGTAGGTCGGGGCGAGAAGTGTGGAAGGTGTAACAGGGCTCGAGGTGCCCTGGAGAGTCGCCAACCTCGAGCTCCGATGGCGGTTTGCTCCGGCGAGATCGGAAAATTGTGAAATGGCGCTAGGGTTTGAGAAAACACAAAAGGGCGGTGGGGGCCGAAGCAGCGGTATAAGAGGGGAGGATTTCTTGGAGTAGAGGGCACGGATTCGAACAGAGGACGAATAATCGCGCGGATTTGAATCGGAATCGTGTTCAACAGAGACTCTGGCTGGAGGTGGGGGATGACAGCGCGGCCCCACCTGTCGGTGGCAGCAGCGGGTGCGGGCTGGCGCGGGCGCCGGCTAACTGGCTGTCGCGCGGGCGCTGGGGCAGGGTGGGCTGGCGAGCCGGCCCAGCTAGGTTAGCTGCTGCCTCTATTTTTTTCCTTAAACGTTTTTCTATTTCTGTTTTAGTAAAACCTAAATATCTTTTGCATAATAAGTCCAAACTTGATGAAATTTGTTTCTAAATTTTTATAAAATTAAGGTGGTTAACATAGGACCATGGTTTAATGTTTTTACATAGTTTTAGAAGGGGTTAAACTACTACAACAATAGTGCTTACATATGGAAATATTTAATAGGGTTTTGATAGGTTTAGGTGTTAGGATTTAGTTGCAAAATTTATTTGTAAGATGCATTGATGCAAGGATGATTCATGCTTCTAGTAACATCATAATATAAAATCTGGAATGTTACACTAAGGTATATAAATTTTCAGTCAAGCCCTACCCAAATTTCGGGTTTTGTGGTTGTACGGTACGATTGGAATGGTATCGCATCCAGACAACCATCAATTTTATAAAGGGATAAGGCTCACGCCTTAACATTTTCATCATCAAAAATCATATGGTGTTCAAGAACACATGTCAAAACATTTTAGTAGAATGACTCATCATTCTAAGGTTTTCATAACCATTTTCACCAAGTATTCCCATCTAAAGTGATCAAGTTTTATGCTTAGCACTAGCATCTACAAGTGAGGTAAACACTAATGAGGGGTGGTAAACAAGTGTGAACTAGCTAAGTTCAATCTCATGTCTCAGGATGACATCAAGATTTATCTAACTTAGGCCAAGTTTTATGCTCTTTATGCTACCTTCATATATCTTTCTAATATCTACAAGTCACCAAGTACTCTAATAGAAAGCTTTGATAAAGAAATAAAATACTAAGCTTGCAAGTAAAACTAGGATGGGGTATCAAGTGGTGTAAGTTTGCTAAGTTGCAAGTGTTAGCTTGCCATGTCAACTAATAGTATTGGGCTTGCTTAGATGGTAGCTTACCGTGCGAGCAGGTTGAAGTTCTCCTCGGCTTCTTCGTAAATGGTATCCTCCTTCCTCCTCATTATCCTTGATAGGTACTAGCGTCTATAAATAAATCGTGGTACACAATCACCAAACAATACTTCTTTTCTATTTATCACACCAAGGTTTTTCACTAGATGATATAGGATCATCACACATTACAATCATTAAGGCAAATAGTTTTATTTCCTTTATTTTAGAAAAATAATTTCTACTCATTGAAAAACTGCTTAATATTTAATATTCTCCAACTAAAACATGGGATCATGTTGACATATTATCACCACATATTTCAGTACTTGGAATGTTATTTAAGTGGTGTCACAATTTAATAGGGTTTAACCTTTTATTTTAATTAAATAAAGTGACTAGAAATGCCTATGAGAATTATTTTATTGCTTGATCATTATTTCTACAAGTAAACCTCTATGTTTTTATATATTTTAGAAAGGTATAGTCAAATTGATTTTTGAGTTGGAATCAATTGAAGCTTTTATGGTTGAATTTTGAAAAATGTTTGAATCGAGAAAAAGATTCTGCCTTGTTATTTTTACCATGGGTGATCTACAATTTCAATTGGTTTGAATCCAACGAACTTGGATTAAGCATTCTAGTACCTTTCTAACAAAATTGGTTTGCATGCATTTTGGTTTTTAGTGAATAAGAGCTAGAGTTGATTTTTGAATTTGGATCTGAGAATAAGTTTAGAACTAAATGTATAAACCTAAGTTTGAATTGTTGGGTGTAGGGGAGGGATTGGTGGGCGTCCCACTATGCACAATGACAGCGTGCGGTACTGATTAAGTGAACGTACTAGTTTGTGAGGGCGGTGAGTGGCCGAAGGCCAATGCGATTAAGGCACGTCACGATCTAGTTCTAATCCTCACGGTTGTGGTTCATCGTCCACACTGAGCGGAGACCATGGTGAGGTTGAACCTAAGCGCCGGTCGTTGGGGTGTGTGACGAGGCTCGCGGGAGCTCGGCGATGGTCGGCGATGGGGAAGTGGCGAGCAGAAAGTCGATAGCGGTGATCCTCTCACTGGTATCGTCGGCTCATCAGGCAGCTCAATCTGACGGTGCCTGCGCCCTAATCTATAGATCTCGAACTCCGGTGAAATTCTGGCCACTGGTGCTGGCATGTCCGGGGGTGAGTGGGTGTGATCGTGAGAAGGTGGGGAGTGAGATGGTGTGCTCCGCAGCCGAGGCAGAGGGTGGAAGCTCCTTTTACATAGTGCACGGAGGGAGGTAAGCGACGAAAGCGGGAGTGGAGCGCCGTCATGGTCGTCGGCACTGGCGATCTAATGGCATGGTGGCGATAGGGGGCGGTGCGGCCTCTGGCGGCTCAATAGCTTGATGGCGATGGCATGGGGCGGTGAGAGGCGGTGAAAGCGTCCGGTGCTGCAGGATCCGATGGCAAAATTGTTAAATGGCGCACAAGTCCGTGGTCGATGTGACCATATCGGCGGCAAAAGGTTATGCGGCGGCGCCTTTGGCGGGTCATGTCGCCAGGCGTAGGCTCGTGCAGCGTCGCAAAGCGCGTGCGGCGCATAGCTGTAACAGCTCTACATGCGGCCAGCCGCGAAAACTAAGCAAGCAAGCTTTGCACTTGTGGTCCCGAGTGGCTGGCCTACGCTTCGGGGCTTGGGCGGTGTGGCGATGGGCGGTGCCAGCAATGCTCGGACGAGGTTGGCTGAAGCTAGATCTTCTCCTAAATCTCTGGCGACATGGGGTGGCAAGGTTGTTTCGGCATAGTCACCATTGATGGCTATCTTGCTCGACGGTGATCGCGAAGAAATTTGAATTAGATTAGTTTGATAAATCTCTTGAGAGTGCTTGGCGTGAGCTAGAGGACAAAGGTTGACCCAAAATTACTTCTACTAATAGTGTTTGATGTTTGTTTGTTCTATTCTTGACAAAGTGTGTTTGATGGTATGGTACCCAAGAAATTAAAATTTGAATTTTGGATTCAAACTTGGTGGATTTGCTGTGAATACATTACTAGGGAGTCTTGTGTTGGTTGGATTGGTCGAGGGACCTTGGTTTAGTTGGGTTTGAAAATGTGTGATCTTCACATGTGATAAAGATTCAATTTTGAATTGTGATTTGAATGAGGTTGCCAAATGTTTACTGAAGTTTGAAGGTGGGCTTTGATTCACTTTTACTTGGTATTTGCAAGGGTGAAAATAAATAGAAAAGTTTCCTATTTGAAATCTTGGACTAAAGAAACACTCAAGTGACCTAGTGAACAAGATTGGCAAAATGACCATTTGCTTTATTTGTTTTGTTTTGATTTTTCTCTTGATTTGTTTCTACTTGGAAATGGTTTTTAGATGATGTTATTTTCATCTTTAAACCATTCCTTGCTATTAGAGTTAATCACACAAGTCCATTCATGCATTCATACAATCATCACATACACACATGCATTCATTTGGTTTTATTTAATCAAAGTTTTTGTTAACCCTAATTTTGGTGATTAGAATTTGATAATAATGATCAAGATTTTGGGATGTTACAGACATACCTTGATAGATTTGCTGATTATGTTTTTAGGAAAAGAACTCCTCTGAGATGCTGAAGAATTAATGGCTAAAATAAGCTTAAAATTATGATGATTGGACTTCAATGAGCTAAATACACGAGCCTATTAATGGGTTGAAGATATTTGTTAAGGAAAGAACTGCTAATGATATTAAAATGCTTTATAAAGCACTTTCAAATGGTTTCAAACTAAAATTGATCAACTTGCTAAGGTACAAAAAAGATATGCTAGTTAATGCCTCGGGAGATAAACATGCTTATGGAATTAGAACTAGGAGTAGTATAGCTACTCAAGATCCTATATATCTGAAGGACACCTAAAGAAGATTGAGCAGGATTCTCAACAAGGTTGAAAGTAGTAGTAGTCCTCGTAAGAGAAATAAAAAGAAACATAAAATAGTTGAGGAACCACTTATGAACCTGTATGTAGATCCTAATGACTATATCTGTCTCACGATCTTTTGAAATGGGAAGGTGATAATGATAAAAAATGATGCTCTGATAAGGAGGAAGGTGAGGAAGAACCTGAGAAACACACTAAGAATACTAGGTACACTAAGGAAGATTTTATTGCTAATAAACCTGGTAGTGAGAGAGAGAGACCTTGGCTGCAGAAACCTATGCCTTTTCCAAATAAAACACAATTCAAAGGAGGAAGAACCTCTGACAAGTTTTGTGAGTGGATGAAACCTTTGTTTTGCAAATTCCTTTGACTGATGCTATTAAGTTGCCTCCTTATTCAAAGTATATAGAAGGATATTGTCCTAATAAAGGAGATTCCTAATGAGGAAATTTCTACTTCCAACTTGCTAATTATTCCTTCAATGGTAGGTTCAAAGAAACTTGGTGATCTAGGTATACTGACTATTCCTTGCTCTATTAAGAATAATTATATTAGAAACTGCTTTATGTGATTTGGGAGCTGGAGTTAATGTTATGCCTTTTTCTCTCTCTACAAGAGACTCCAGCTAGAAAATTTGATACCAAGCTGATATATTTTTGCAAATGGATGGTAAGTTAACTACTATTCTGTTGTTATATGTGAGGGATGTTTCCTGTTAGGGTGGCTCATAATTGCTTGGTTTTAACTGATTTTGTTGTGCTTCAAATTCCTGAAGATGATAATATGTCTATTATTCTTGGGAGACCTTTCTTAACTCTGCGAGTCTTTGTCATCAACTGTAATCAAGGAAAAGTAATATTTAATATTAATGAAAAAAGCATATCTGTTTATTTCCCAAGAATGTTGCTACAAGAGCTATTGTCTAAACTCCATTGAAAATATTGAGATCATCAAGGTTGGAAAATATATTGTCCCATTCCACAAGAAAGTTTTGAAAATATTATGATTGGGACCATTGCTATCAAATTTGAGAATAACATAATCACTTTGTGGAATGCAAAGTTTTTGTTTCATATAAGATTGTTTTGGTAACAAGACTTGATCATGCCTTGTTAACAAAAGGATTTTAATGAACAAAACAATGTTTTCATTGGTAATGGTTATACTTACTCACTTTTACTTTTACTTTTCTCCTTCCTAGTCTTTGCCTTTTTCTCTTGTTAGCTTTGGTTTTGTAGTTGTTTGCTTGTTAGAGTGTCTTAGAACTTCTGTAGTTTTGGTTTTGCTTTTAGCTTCTTCTAAAAAATCTTTTCTGCGAGAAAATCAATTTTCATACCTGAAAATTGGCCAAGAAAATCAAAGTTCTCGAAAAATCCTAGAAAATTCATAATAAATTTTCCTCAAGAAAAAAAAGGGCAGAGGACACCTGGGAGTGGCCCCAGGTCCCCCCAGAATACTTGCACTAGCACAATTATGCAGCGGCCAGTCTGATGCGCTTTGGCATCAGGGTCTGGGACCCACCGGGCCCTCAGTTGTCTCCTCCTAGCCACCTTCTTTCTCTCTCCCAAAAACAGGAAAACTTTCTCAAGCTCGAGTTCTTCTGATTGTTCTTTCTTCCGATTTTCGATCTCCTTGCTCAGCCCATCTTCTTCTTTTGCTGATTTTGGAGGATTGCTCCTTCGGTATGTGCCTCCTCTTGCTTGTCGAATTAGATTTGTGATTGGTAGATTGTATCTTGAGTATTTTTGCTCTATAGGTGTCAGGTTGTGTGAGCTGCATTCTTATTCCTATGCTTAGAGATTTCATTTTTTGATGCATGTATGTAGTCCACTAGCAAGTTCCTATAGTAGTTTTCATCATTTATCAACTTGAAATCACTTGGTTTGATGTTTTGTCTAAAAAAAAATTTAGAAAAGGGTCATGGATAACCACACCTATGGTGAAAAATTTGAGAGTGATGCACCTAGAAGGACAAGGCCTTCAAGATCATCCTCTAGAGCTAGGCCCTCATACAATGAGGATCTCATTACACCGCAATTTGGTGGCGAGGAGATGAGGGTGTGCACACCCTTCTACCTTTCCTTGTCCAACCTTTTTTGGGAGTACAAAATTGCTAAGTTCTTAATGATTTTCTAACCTTGGTTTGGAGGGTTGGACTAACGAGTTATATCACCGGGGTAAGAGTATGCGTTATGCTCGCTCACTAAAACCTTTGTGGAGAGTTTCTCTTTTCTAACAGCCCAATTCAAGAAGCAGATGTGTCTTTCAAAATCCTGCATAACACCTTACTCCATGACATTGAAGAAATATTATGAGATCTGGGTATTGGTATATGCGAGATGACGGTGAAAGAAGATTCGACTCAACCCCACTAATTTGTTGAGAGATCTGCAGCAGGGATAACTAATGATATGATGACCGTAGAGGCAAGGTGAGAAGGTAAGAAATATTCAACTCTGACTATCGGTATTTTGCTTATTATCTTGCCACTATAGTGTTCTTGGTAAGGAGAACACTAGCAATATTCCATCATCATTTGGCCTTCCTAGTTGCTGCACTCAACAATGAAACCAGGTACAATCTTGGTTCTCTCATTGCTGTACTTACAACAGGCTGCTAAGGACTGACCTATTTATGGGGAATTATTGCTGCCGTGTTGTTAGCTGCCTTAGACCTTGTTGTTGATCCAAATGATCACCATTGTTTGGCTCCTCGGAGGCTTGATCTTGCACTGCCATGAAAGCGCATCACTTTGTCTCCTTGCTGGCTCTACCCCTTGAGGAAGTATGGTTTATAGAATGTTGTTTACTAGCAGGAAGAGAGAGAGATTCCTCTACCCCAAACCACTTTGTTCAGTATTTCAAGGGACCTTTGTCTTTCGCTCAAGGAGGAGATGGGCGAAAATTTGGTATGCATTCTTGGCTTCCAAGGACACTACCGGGGCGCCCTCATACGACCATTCCATACTGCACTACACGAAGTCCTTGAAGCTCTTACCAGATGAAGGGCCTCCCTCGTTGTACTATGGAGTGCACCTTCTTGGTCACCATTGAGTTGAGCCCCATAGTCAAAGCCTAAGCTTGGGGGAGGTATACCGAGCATCACACTCATCTATATATCATGTCTCGTCCAGTTCGTTGTATATCCACTATTTACGCTCTCTTTTGGTTTTTGTTTACGCTTTCTAAAAACACAAAATATGCAAAAGCTATTTTCGTTGTTTCTCTTGGTTTACATTTCTTTGCTTTTCTAACTTTGGTTTTGCCTTAAAGAAAAAATCCAAAAATATTTTGCTTTGTTTGTTTTTCTTTCTTTGCTTGCTTTAAAATCGAAAACACCAAAAATATTGGTTTATTTCTTCTTTTGTTTTTCTTATGAGTTCTTTTGTAGGATTCAGCCCGATCCTCAGTGGAGTTTGGTTTTAATATTGTGTTAAATATTCAAGCCACATAAGTGAAGGCGATAATGAATATTAAAGACAACGAGGGTGTGGTAAAGAGGCTGTTAACAAACTCTATTTTTTCATTTTTGTACATATACTCATCATTGTGAGCATGCTGATGAAATGCTGTTCATGTAAGGTTGTATGTTATTGCTTTGGATGCTTAGCAATAGTTTTTGCTTTCTTCATGATTATCTCAGCTTGCTAATAGTTTTGTAACATGTCATACGGGTGTTGCTTTTTATTTGTTCTATTCATAACTTGGTACGATGTTGTGGTGTCCTCCTCTAAATGTTTCATCCCCGAATCGACTTGGCGCATGCTCGCATGCATATGACTAAACAATAGTCAAGTAAGCCTCAATTATTTATTTGCCTCAGAGTTTCTTGTATCATTTTCATTACCGCAATTAGTCACTAATTTTGTTGCGAATTATGATTACTGGCGATTATTGCTCTCTCGATTTGTCTCTCCTCTCTATTTGCTAGCCTTAACACCAGCACAGGAGTATAAGCTCTACTTGTGCATAACTCCCTAAAACCAATGTTGCCTTAACAATGTCACCATACCTACCTACTAGCATAATTTGCTATTAAGGTAAATTGCATATTCATTGTGCCTTGTTTTCTTCCAAATAAAATGTTTGCTTGTTTTGAGGAAAGTTAGTTAAGTAAAAGCTCTCCGACGAACTCCCCGATGGCACACTTTATTTCTTGCATGATTAATAAATCTGAACCATTGTGACTGTCCTTGAAAAGTTGTATGCTTACCAAATTATAGGCTGGGACTTATGGGGAACCCGTGTCATCATCGAGAATGCTTTCAACACTGTCAGATACATATCAAGTTGATACCAGCTGCTCTTTTTGTTTACCCGAGACGATAATAAACAGCAATTAATGAAATAAAAGGGGAGCTTGTGAGTTCATGGAACATATATGTGTGTGTGTTAGAAAGCACTTTGGTAGCAACTGAGCCATGTCCTAATCATGGGTGAAACTTGCATAACCATAATGAGAAATCACATGAAGCATCCTCAATAAAACCTATGCAAATAGCAAACAAAAGATCATTGAGATGCTCATTATATGCCTTGCCTTGTCATTTAGATTATAGGATAGCTCACCTGTATCATGTGCAAAGGGTTTGCCGTTAAGCGGTTCTCTGTGATACATGTATATTTACGATAACAAGAACTTGTGGTAACTAAAGGTTGAGTAGCATGAGGTAGGCGGCCCATACGTACTCGAGGGACATGGGATTTCCTTGTTGTGGTTTGTCATTTAGCATATAACTCATATTAGGAAACCTCACTTTTACCTTAACCATTTAAAAGATACCTATGATACAGGGAGCAATACAGAGATCAAAATAATGAGTACCTTACTTTCCAACATTTGAAAGCCTTTCAAACTTGCTAAAACCTTTTCACTTCCTTGTTGATCGGCACTTATTCTGCAAACCTTCTTGAGCACTTAATTTATCATTCTTGTGTTTGTCTAAAACTTGGTGATATGTCATGACTTTGATACTTGTATCTCAGTATCCTTACTTCTAGTCTTCACTTGAACTTGGAGGGTGCCTTGGCATTTTATATTATGTTCTACAAACAAAGAGAGCGAGATACCACTCTATCGTACCTTTTATAGGCATTTGTATTTAGCAGTGAAAGGATACGGATGTCACCTAGAGGGGGGGGGGGGTGAATAGGCGATTAAAACTTTTCCTAGAGTGGCTCAACAAAGGCGGAATAAAACTAGTGTTTACTTTGCTAAGCGCAACCTAGAACAACTAAGGTTCACCTATGTGCACCAACAACTTATGCTAAGAAATACAAGCAACAAAGTGATAGCAAGATATACATTACTTCAAGCACGAAGGCTATCACAATGTAAAGTGCATAAGTAAAGAGCTCGGGTATAGAGATAACCGAGGCACGCGGGGACACCGATATTTTACCGAGTTCCTCCCAACATGGAGTACGTCTCGTTTGGAGAGGGGGTGGTATCAAACCACCAACGCCACAAAAGGCCTCCCTTATTCTCCAGTGAATCTCACCCCAATGGGATCGATCCACGCTTCCACTATCGGTGCACTTGTCGGTGGTAACCGGGACCTCTCACAAGGTTGGGGCACAACTCCACAACTTAATTGGAGGCTCCCAACAAACGCCACAAAAGGCCTCAACAAATGCCACCAAGGCCACAAAACCGTCTAGGGTTCCAAGAACCCAAGAGGGATAAGCTCCAATGAGCAATTCAAACCAAATCCTCCGAGGAGAACTCAAACCGATGCACCAAATGCAAATGGTAAGAACACCACAAAGATGCTCAAAACCCTCAATCTCAAGTTCCAACAAAGCTACTAAAGCTATTGGGGGAACAAGAGAGGAGGAATCAAAGAGAGACGCAAAATCCCCCAAAATCTAGATCCCCAAAGATACACTCACAAAGAGATGTTTTGGTTTGGTCAAAATGTAGATCTAGATCTCCTCCAACTACCCCTCAAATATATGCAAGAATCAATGGAGGGGTGAGTAGAAATCAAGCTTAAAGAGTAAGGCAAATAGGGGCAAAGCTTAGACAAAAGAAGGAGGAAGAAGCAAGCCTAAATGAAAAAGGGGCAAAGCTATTTAAAGAGTGCCCAAAACGCCGATTTAGCCAATGGTTGGGCCGACCCAATACACTCGCCTGATCAACAGAATCTGGTATACGGGATGGGCAAAGACCATGGCGAAGCAGCAGTAGCGGCCAGAAAAGTAGCCGAAAATGGGCACGCTGGCGGCAGCAAAGCGTTGCAGCGAAGCGGTAGCAGCGATGAAAGTAGGCGAAGCGGCCAGTGGCAGCAAGAACGCGAAAGTGCTGACGCGAGGCGAAAGGCGCGGATGCAAAGGCAGCGAGCAAGGCTGGGCGAAGCGCAAGTGCGCCTTGGTAACAACGCAGCACGCCGACGCAAGCGGGTCTGAATCTGAATCTAAAAGTAATCGGGGCCGACGGTAGTACCGGCCCACCAGCGATACAACCGGGCTGTGTTGGCCAGACTCGACGACGCAGCCGAAAATAGTTACAGCCGGCGAAGCGGTAGTAAGCCAGGGCGGTACTACCGCTTGGCCCAGAAACAGAATTTCCTTTTTCCTTTTCAATTAAAACGACAAATATTCAAACGGTCATAACTTTTAAACGATAGCTCCGATTGACCCGATTCCAATTGCGTTGGATAAAGGACGACAAGGGCTTCTCAATAAACAGAAAAGTATCAAGTAGAATAATGTGAGATATCTCACTTGGTGAGAAACAGAAAAGCCGCATAAATCAAAATCGCAACAAGATATATATGGGAGATCCGATTTTTATGAACAAGAGCTTGTTATGGAGATTACCACAAGCTCTATATCCTCACATGGATAAGACCAAATAACAACCAAATACGATGATGCAAGTATGCAAAGGTTTGAGCTCTCTCCGAACAATGTGACCGAATTACTCATACGAGAGCCCCTCTTGATAGTACGGTTATCTATCCTAAACCCGGTCTCCTACACACAACAAGAGACCGGCAAAAGAGAAAACCTATCACGGTTATACCTTTGCCTTGAGCATTCCACTTGAGCTCGATGTAGACGGTCTTGCCCTTCTCAAGATGGAACGCCTTTCTTAATTCCTCATCATCGACCTCACATATTGAACTTGCACAACATATCTTCTTTGCATTTCATCGACCTTGAAGCCAACACATGCTCCAAGCGATGCCAATGGACAAATCCTACAAGTATAACTTAATACACACATTAGTCCATAAAGATTGTCATTAATTACCAAAACCACACATGGGGGCCCAACATGTTCTTTCACTAGCTGTTGGTTTGACATTATGCTTAGTGATTATTGCTGTAGCATGTATTGTTCCAAACAATTGGGATTGCTTAGTGTGCCTTGAATAAATTATGCGTTGTTTTAGCATGCAAAAGCATAGTATTGTGGTATTCTCCTTTGATGCTTTGCTTGGGTTGACTTGGCACATGATCACACCATGTTATGACTCTCACAAGTCACCATTAGCCTCTATGATCATTTAGTCCTTGACTTGTAGTACCACTCTTTGTTTTGATTAGTATGCTTTATTGCACTGCATGATTATGGCCATTATGCTCTCTTAGTTGGTTGATCCCACTCTTTTGCTAACCTCCACTTGTATGAGTAAGTTGTACTCATGTTTCCAACTCCCAAGAAACCAAGTTATTCCAAAGTGTCCACTATAAACTCCTATGCATGGTGTGTTACACCATTCCAAGTATATTCTTGTTTTCAACTATCTTCCAATTAAAAACTATTTTGTTATGTGAAAACTTAGTGATTAAATCCCTCACGAACTTGATGGCACACTTTATATTCTTTTCCCCTAATAAACTTGAACCATTGTGACATCTTTGTTGTATATGCTTGCACTTATACGTTGGAATTAACAGAATTGTGTTGTCACAGGGAACGTTTTCAACATTGCACTTGTACTTTGTACTGAGTTGATATCATGCTCTTTTGTCTATGGATGCCACCGGTGTGAAATAAAAAGGGAACTTGTAAGTCCATGGAGTTTGTATCATGTGTTAGAGAAACACCTGTGCCTCTAGCCTAAGCCATGCCTAATCATGGTGGAAACTTGCAACATCACCATAGTGACATCTATGAAGCATTCTTCTTATAAAAAAAGAGACACATTGAGAAAAGAGGAAAGAGAGAAAAAGCACCATATTCCCATGGTACATAAGAAGATTGCTGAGATGCTCATTGTCTGCTTGCCTTGTCATTTTGGTTATGGGAAAGCTCCTGTACCATGTGCAAGGGGTACCCCGTTGGCGGTTCTCAATGATATGCAAATACTTACAATGACAAGAACTTACCTGGGCCCAAAGTTGAGTATGCATGAGGTGCGGCCCTTGTATTCAAGGGACTTGAAATTGCCAACTTATACTTCGTCAAGCATATACTCCATCTTTGTCACTTTAACCTTAATCACTTCAAGATGCTTATGATAGGGGCAATGAGGGCTAAAAGCTAACAAGTACCATAATTTTTGGAAGCTCTTTTTGAAACTTGTAATTCCTGCTTCCTTTACAAAAAGGCCTTTCTTCCACCATTATTGAGTCTCCACCTTCTACCTTTAGGCACCATTAAGAGAGCATAGTTGTCATTCTGTGTGCAGTGTTCCAAAGCTTATTGATTAATGCATATTATTATATTACTTGTTCTTGTGATATTTACTTATAGTCACCCTTGTGAACTTTTAAGGTGCCATATGCATCTATATTTCTACTCCATGAGGGACAAGCTGATTGACACTATGCTATGTTTTCTGTATGTGAAACAAACAAACGTTTTTCAAAGCATGCTATTCATGATCTTTGTTTGTAGCCTTTCATGTTGCATGCATAGTTACTATGTCCTATTGTTAGAACTCCATCTTTCATGCACATGTTTAGAGTTCTTTGATCCCAGCTTTCAATGCTTGCAAATGGTTGGATCTTTATTGTGAGGGTGCACGTCACCTCAAAAATTATTCTTTTATCACTTACCTACTTGAGAACGAGCATGAGTTAAGCTTGGGGATGCTTGATACGTCGGAAACGTATCTATAATTTTTGATGTTCCATACTTGTTTAGTATCTACTTTGCTTTGCTTGTCTACACTTTGAGGTGCTTTTTACATGTTTTCTGGTACTAACCTATTAACAAGTTGCCATAGTGCCAGTTGCCTGTTTTCTGCTGTTTTTGGTTTCAGAAAAGCTAGTAAAGAAATATTCTCGGAATTGGATGGGACAAACGTCAAAGTCAATTACTTTCCGTGGGGAATAAGAAGTCAAAAGGTGAGCGGAGAAGCGGGCCAAGGCAGCCAAACCTCCCCAGGCACGGCCAGGGCTAGGCCCGCGCCTGGGTAGGGTTTGACCCTCCTGGTCGCCTCCTCGGCCTCCCCCTTCGCCTATAAGAATCCCCCGCTGCAGAAACCCTAAGTACATGATCAAATATCCACGAAACCGTTTGTAGCCGCCGCCACCATCGTCCCTAGATCGGGGTGGATCTGAAGTTCTTCCCAGCACCCTGCCGGAGGGGAGATCATCCTGGAGGCCTTCTCTCCGGTATGATGCGTGAGTAGTTCCACCTTGGACTATGGGTCCATGTAGTAGCTAGATGGTTGTATCTCCTCCTTTGTGATTTCATGTATAGATCTTGTGAGCTCCGTTCATGATCAAGATCTAATCTATTTGTAATCATGCATGTTGTGTTTGCGGGGATCCGATGGATATTGAGATTATTATGTTGGTTTGATTAATGATTTTCTCTTTATGATTCTATCATGTCTGTGTTGTTTGTGATCTTGCATGCTCTCCGTTGTTAGTAGCTATCTTGGACAAGTAGTTGCTAGTGACTCCAAGAGGGGGTATTTATGCTCGATAGTGGGTTCATGCCTCTAGTTTCCAAGTGAAGTGACAATAATCTCTTCGATTGTAGATGTGATGTTGCTACTAGGGAGAAAACAACGGTCTCTTGTTCATGGAACATGTGGACTGTTTACCTTACACACTTTGCTTAAAGTAGTCGTCTGTTTCTTGCAACTTAATACTGGAGGGGGTTCGGATGATAACCTGAAGGTGGACTTCTAGTCATAGATGCAGATGGATGGTGGTCTATGTATATTGTTGTATTGCCCAATCGAATCTCATAGGATCTTTCTGACTAGTAATTTCATTGTTATGCATTGCTCAGTTCCTGTTAATTGCCCTGCTATAATTTTTTTACCCTTCATGCCATGTTGTTTATCTAAGGAGAGCACCTCTAGTGAACTATGGACCCCGGTCCAATCTTTACCATTGATACATCCTCCACTGTTACTTGTTTACTTGCTGCAAACCATTACCTTCCACACCATACATTTAATCCTTTGTTACAGCAAACCAGTGAGCTTGACAACCTCACTGATTTGTTGGGGCAAAGTCTTGAGTTTGTGTTGTGCAGGTCTCCGCGTTGCTTGCAACACCTGTGTGACGTTTCCTTCCTCCTTCTGGTTCGATAACATTGGTCTCTACTAAGGGAAGACTTGCTGATGTGCTCATCACACCTTGCTCTTGGGGTTTCCAACAAAGTGTTCCACGTCAGAACCATCAATCCCTACCATCCCCAAGCCTACAACGGGGGATTACTCCCTCATGCATGAGGGAAACATCGATGGTTGATGGAGATGCATTGGTGATGACAATGTCTATGACCCTCTCCAAATTCCCCGTCCCGGCAGGGTGCCAGAACGGAGTTTCTGGATCCGAATCTTGGTTTCTGGTGGCAGCGGCGGAGCAGAACTCTTTCTGGAAAACTATCGAACCCCCCTTGGTTTTTAGGTCGAATGGAAACTTATATGCGTAGAGGGAGGCCGAGGGGGTGCCTGGGGTGGCTGCACCCCCCTAGGCATGGCCAGTGGTGGGCTCGCGCCTGGCAGGGGTGTGGGCTCCCCAGGCCCCTTCTCCATCTCGTCTTCTGGCTCCGTGGGACTTCTGGTGAAATATAATTTTTGGCATAATTTATGGGATTTTTCCTGATAGTTCATTTTCTGCACAAAAACAAGACACCAAGGTAATTCTGCTGAAAACAGCATTAGTCCGTGTTACTTGTATCCAAATCACACAAGTTTAGAGGATGTTGGGGGAGTGACCCCGAGTAGGGTCAAGATAGGGGAAATAAGGGAGGAGTCTCCCTTACCTTGAGCCGAATTATAAGCTGAGTCGGTCGAATCATGCAAGATCCGGTCGAGGTAAGCTGAGGCTTGGCAAATATAGAGTGATTAACACATTACTCGGTCTACGAATGAGCTAAGTCGACCGAATAAGGTTGATTGACTTGTATGCAGGTGAAGGCCGAGCCGAGCTATGCGAGATGAGGCCGAATAACAGGAAACTTGCAGGAGAAGGAGAAGGAGCCCATAGTAAAACCCTAGTTGTTGGCAAGGAGGAATCTACGCAGAGCCAAGCACTAAGGACAAAGAGCAGAGCTGCAGAGGGGCAGACAAGCGTCACGGAGGTGACAGTGAGGAAGCCCGAGGCACACATGTGAGGGCCTCTGGGTCTTTGCCACCGATAGAAGGGGGACACAGAAAGGAGTCCGCCGAGTTACCACTTTGGGACAAGCATATTCCAAGAATATGCTTGCCACGTCAGCCCAAGGAGGAACCAAGAGACCCCTTTATAAGGAGGGGCACGGTCTCCTGGAGAGGGGATCGATTCATTCAAGAGAGAAGGGATCGTGTAGTAATGTTCTTCTTCTTATCTATGATACAGCTCAAGGAGCACTTGTAACTCTTTAGAGGAGAAATAAAGATCTACTGCCAGTCTATTGTGTGTAGAAATCACTACATCTTCCCTCCCCGGATCCCTCTAGCATCCATTGGCCCCATACCTTAGCCTACCCATGGCTCTGCCGTGGCACCACCACGACAGTTGGCACCCACCATGGGGCCAGCAGCGGTGCTAGCTGGAGTCAAGATCCGGACGACAAACTTCATCCACACCGGCGAGCGGGTTGTTTCTGGCCTAGTCCAGAGATTTGATATCTAGGACTACGTTAGTGATAACGCTGACAACTTTGGGAGGAAAGCACCCCCGCGCAACGGCATCTTCATCAACCTGGGTGCTCACAAGGTCTACGTGGGCATCAACACCTCCTGCGTCTATCCACACCGAGTCATCGAGGCGGGATACCCTCCCCTCTGTGCTGCCAGCGGTCGGCGTGGAGTTCGCCCTGCAGGCAGCGTCGAGGTGATGATGACGGCCCCGGCACCAGCAGCAGGAGCAGGCGCCAGACCAAGCAAGAACCCGGTGACAGGAGGACAGATGGCTACGAAGCAAGCAGCTCCGAAGCCCACCGAGGTAGATCCACCAGCGACTAGGGTGGCCGAGGTGCAGGAGGTAACTCCAAAGGAGGCAAGGGTAAGATGGCCACCTCTAGAGAGGCTAGAGAATATCCTTCAGGCAACTATAGATAACCTAACTACACCTGTAGCGCCGATACTTGACCCAGCAAACGCATAGGTAGAGTTAGAAGAAACTAGACAGAAAGTGTTAGTAGAGGAAAAAAAGGTGTCGGCCTTGCGGGAATCCTTAAACAGGACCTTGCGAGAATACGAGAGGGCAAACAAACTAGATATGGCTCCCGACCGAGTAGATGAGCTGAGATTAAGAGGAAAGAACCTCATGAATGATGTCAACAAAGAGCACGAGGCTCGTCTAGATGATTCGATCGACCCAGGCTTGCCGAGGTACAGTACCCCGACAAAGAACCTCAGGGCGGCAAATGCCGCAGCCCTAGAGTTGGAGGGGTTAAGCGGGGAAGCCCGGCAAAACAGCAAGAAAGAGTAAATGCGCTGGTACGCATTGCGAACTAGCAGAATGAGGAAATGCTTAGGTCTGACCCGGCAAAGCCAGGAGCATCTCGCATGGTTCATTTGGGAGGAGCTGCCCCCGCACTATCTGCGGCAGTGGCTTCCTCACCCGGAAACAATGCGCGAAAAGACAGAGCAGTGACTTCGGGAAAAGAAATAAGCAGATTGTCCCATATGATCCAGCAGTGGTCGGGAAGGTCAATGAGAATAGAGGCAATGGGAGCCGAGGTAACCGCGGTGATAGAAACCCTGGCCATGCAAACAGAGAGCACGGAAACCTAGTAAGGGGAAACCATGAGAATAATAACCCGACAGAAGGGCGGAGGTACCCTCCGCAGGATCCCCAGCCGAGGTATGAACCTCGGCAAGAGTGAGAAGCTAGGCCAGCTCAACATAATCAGGCAAATGAAAGATACAATGATGGCTACTCAGAAATAGAGTATGCAGAACATGGTGGGCAAAACCACTATGGAGTACATGAGAGAGTTAATTATAGAAATTTGCCATCAACTGATGCAAGATTGAAACTGGACAGGCTATATCGGTCCGAGCTGTTGGAAGAACAGGGTCCACCTGGCCCAGCGTGCTTTGGACCTCGGATTATGGGCGAACCCCCCGTGCCGAACTTCCAGTTAGCAAGAGGCACCAAGACGTACAATGGGAGTACAAAGCCACAAGATTGGCTAATTGATTATGCCATGGCAGTAAAAATAGCTGGCGGAAATCTAAGATGGGCGGTGAGATATGTCCCACAGATGTTGGAAGGACCAGCCATAGTATGGCTGAATAATTTGCCAACAGGAAGTATCAATTGTTGGTTGGATTTTGAAGAAATGTTCGTCAACAATTTCACCAGTACATATAAGAGGCCAAATAGGCCACAACAACTCGCAATGTGCAAACAGAAACCGAATGAGACAGATAGAGAGTTTCTGACTCGATGGTGTAACCTCAGAAACTCATGCGAAGGGGTCATCGAATCTCAAGCAATTGCCTGGTTTGCTCAGGGCTGCAGATATGCAAGCGTATTGTGTCAGAGGTTGCAGAGAGATATGCCAACCACGCTGGCAGAAACCATCAGAATAGCAGATTCGTATGCCTTAGGTGATCCGACTCAACCAGAATTAATGTCGGCAGAGCATCGCAAGCAGCAGGATCATTATGCCAGAGACGGTGCCGGATCATCGTGGTGCAATGATTACCGAGGTAGAAGAAGGGATGAGAGGCCGGATTACATATATGCTTCCAATCAAGTGGTAGTAGTTGTGCAGGATCAGCCGAGTCATGGGAACAATCAGCGACATAAGAATGGTCCTCAGCAGTGGATGCCGAGGAATGAAGGGAAAAGGCAGTAGACTCCCGAACGAAAGAAGCAATGGCAGGAGAGGCCGAAATACACATTTGAATCCATGCTGGATCAACCGTGTAAATTCCACACGCCTAACCCGGCTAAGCCAGCCAATCACACTACTTGCCAATGCGCTTGGATGAAAAGTGCAATGGGAAACCCGGCGGGCATACAAGCACCTCTGCATCAAGTACATCAACAGCAGCAGCAGCCACAATTAATAGGGGGAATACGCAGCAGCTAATGTTACCCCCACCCCCTCCTAGGTATGATAACCCGGACCGGAGGGATGCAGTGCACCAAGTGGTAAATCAAAATCAAGACAGAAGGGGAAACCCCGCGAACAATGGACGCAATGATTACAGGGAGCATCACCAATCGTATTGTGTGTTCACAACAAAATAGCAAGATAGACAGAGCATACAATGCCGGCATATGGAAGTGAATGCAGTTATGCCGGCAGTACCGAGATACGTGCCATGGTCTGATCAAGAGATAACCTGGAGCATAAAGGATCACCCGAAGATAATGCCGAATCCAGGGTCATATGCCTTGGTCCTGGATCCGACATTCGTTGGGCCTAGCATCAATGTGAAGTTCTCGAAAGTACTCATAGATAATGGAAGTAGTATCAACATCATGTACAAAGACACGATGCACAAACTCGGAATAATACAGAATATGCGGCAGCGAACAAGGAGCAGGTTCCATGGGATTGTTCCGAGGCTCTCATGCGAGCCCATTGGGAAAGTCCGAGTAGATGTGTTATTCGGCACAAGGGAGAATTGTAGAGCCGAGAATCTGGAGTTTGAGGTGGTGGACCTAGAAAGTTGTTATCATGCTTTACTCGGACGGCCAGCATTGGCTAAATTTATGAGCAGATGTCATATTACTTACTTGAAAATGAAGATGCCAGGACCTCAAGGAGTAATAACAGTAACTGGGGATTACAGAAAATCAATGGAATGTGCTTCAGCCGGGTCAAGCCAGGCCAAGTCATTGGTAATTGCAAGAGAGAAAAGAAGAATTCAGGAAGTGGCAGCTCTGGCTCAGTCGGCACAGCTTAATATGCCGCCATTAGCCAACCCGCATGGAAGTGTATCTTTCCAGCCGACTAAGGAGACGAAAAAGATCCAGATTGATGATCAGTTCCCAGAGTGCACCATCACGGTTGGTGCTGGCCTAGATGCCAAATAGGAAAGCGAGCTCACCAACTTCCTCCGTGAGAATCGGGATATCTTTGCATGGTCAACACAGGACCTGCAAGGTGTACCGAGGGAGTTGGCTGAGCACTCTTTGCATGTGAGGCTAGGAGAAAGGCCGGTGAAGCAACCTCTCCGCCTCTTCGCCGAAGACAGGAGAAAGATAATAGGGGATGAGATAGCTCGGTTACTTGTAGCCGGGTTTATTATGGAAGTGCTTCATCCGGATTGGCTATCAAATTCGGTGTTGGTAGAAAAGAAAAAGGATGACCCAAATGTAGCCATCGTATGTCGAATGTGCATCGATTACACGAACCTCAATAAGGCATGTCCCAAAGATCCTTTTCCTTTACCTAGGATAGACCAAGTCATTAATTCGACCACAGGCTGTGAGCTGTTATCATTTGTAGACGCGTATTCTGGTTTCCACCAGATACCGTTAAACTCGGCTGATCAAATAAATACTGCGTTTATCACCCCGTATGGGGCTTATTGCTATCGCACCATGCCATTCGGCATGCGCAATGCAGGAGCCACATACCAAAGATGCATGCAAAAGTGTCTACATGACCAAATTGGGAAAATGTGCAAGTATATGTTGATGGTGTGGTTATAAAAGCCAAAGAGAGCTAAATGCTCCTAGAAGATATTCAGCAGACATTCACGAACCGGGAAGGTTCCGAATGAAGATTAACCCGGAAAAATGTACCTTTGGTGTGCCGGCTAGAAAATTACTCGGTTTCCTCATATCTAGCCGAGGTATAGAGGCAAACCTAACTAAGATCCGAGCAGTTGAAAGAATGGAACTGCCGAGGTGCCTGAACGATGTACAAAAAATTTATAGGGTGTCTTGCCTCATTGAGTCGGTTCGTATGTTAGCTAGGGGAAAGAGCACTACCTCTATATCAACTGATGAAAAAGTCTGACAAGTTCGTCTGGACACCGCAGGCTGATAGTGCCTTTCATGAGTTCAAAAATATGCTGGTCACGGCACCAATTTTGGCTTCTCCATTGTCAAAAGAGCCTATGCTACTCTATGTGGCAGCTACTAACAGAGTGGTAAGTGCGATAGTTGTTGTGGAACGGAACGAAGAGGATAAGTTGGTACAAAGGACGGTATATTACCTAAGTGAGGTATTATCGAACTCAAAGCAAAATTACCCACACTACCAGAAGATGGCTTATGGAGTGTACATGTCCGCAAAGAAACTCAAACACTATTTCAAAGAACACCCGATAAAAGTGATTTGTGAGGCACCCAAAGCCGAGATATTGAGCAACAAAGATGTGAGTGGCCAAATAGCAAAATGGGCAATCGAGTTATCGCCTTATGCTCCGCAATTTGATAGGCGAGATGCAATCAAGTCTCAGGCAGTGGCCGACTTCTTTGTGGACTAGGCCAAAGTACAATATGAGCCCCCATTGCGAGATCCGAATTATTGGACGATGCATTTTAACGGGTCCAAGTTAAGAAACAGGCTAGGAGCAGGAATAGTACTAACTTCACCAAAAAAGATCAGCTGAAATATGTGCTACAGATACACTTCGTTGCATCAAACAATGTGGCCGAGTATGAAGCACTCATCCATGGCCTAAAAATGGCGAAAGAGATTGGCATACGTCGGATCCTATGTTATGGGGATTCAGACCTCGTAGTACAGCAAGTATTAGGGAATTGGGACGCACTAGGTGCGAATATGGCCCTGTATAGGTTTCATGTGCAGAAGATCAGTGGTTATTTTGATGGGTGTGAATTCCATCACATACCCCGGGCGGAAAATGGTGCTGCGGATACACTGTCAAAACTCGGATCAACTAGGCAGTCAATTCCACCCGACATAGCCCTGGAACACCTGAGAAAACCATCTATTACGCCCTCACCCGAATCCGATTCAATTCGTATCTCGGCAGAATAGATAAAAGGGAGTGTCCCATTGGACATTGACAAAGAATACGACCCGAACTATTCGAGGATTAATTCGGCTAACCCACGGGTGAATAGGGAAAATACCAAGGATGTTATGTCGACAGAGATTATGGAAATTGACAATATAATTTTCCCGTAAAAAGTCACACCAACATGGGCGCAACCCATATTCTCATTCCTTAAAGAGGAAATCTTGCCGGATGATGAGGTCATGGCTAGGAAGATTGTGAGAAGAGCAAAGGCCTACACAATCATTAATAATGAGATTTATAAGAGAAGTGTGACAAACGTACTGCAATGATGTGTTGACTCGGAAGAAGGGCAGGAAATTCTTTTGGATATACATCAGGGAGAGTGTGTACATCATGCCTCGTCTAGAGCCCTAGTGGACAAAGCAATTAGGCATGGATTTTATTGGCCAACTGTGCTGAAGGAAGCAAATGAATTGGTAGCAAGGTGTAACGGTTGCCAGAGATACGCCAGCAAGATACATCTGCCTTCGTCTGAGTTAAAAACAATACCAATCACTTGGCCATTTTCTATGTGGTGTTTGGATATGGTAGGTCCATTTAAGTCGGCTCGTGGCGGAATGACTCACATTCTGGTCATGGTGGACAAATTCACAAAGTGGATAGAAGTAAAGCCAATAAGAAAATGTGACGGACCCACATCGGTGAAATTCCTCAAAGATATTATCTTGAGATATGGATACCCACACAGTATCATCACGAATAATGGCACAAACTTCGCTGAAGGAGCTTTTGCTAGATTCTGCCAAGAGGAACACATAAGACTCGATGTCGCCTCGGTGGCTCACCCGACATCGAATGGGCAAGCAGAAAGATCGAATGGACTAGTTTTGTCAGGGATAAAACCTTGGATAATTGAACCACTGCAGAGGTCAGCAGGATGATGGATTGAGGAACTCCCAGTAGTGCCGTGGAGCCTCACGACCACCCCAAACAGATCGACGGGGTATACCCCATTTTTTCTTGTATACGGGGCAGAAGCTGTACTTCCAGCCGACATAAAACATGACTTGCCAAGAGTGGCCCAATACACAAGTGCCAAAGTAAACGAAATATCATGGCAGGACGATGTGGACTTGCTAGAGCAAGCAAGGGAATTGGCATTATCAAGATCAGCTATTTATCAGCAAGAGCTCAGACAATATCATAGCAAAAAGGTCAGTCTGAGGGTTTTTAAAGAGGGAGATATAGTTCTTCGGCTAGTGCAACACACAACCGGCATGCATAAGCTATCACCCCATGGGAAGGACCATTTATCGTGAGTAAAGCATTACACAATGATGCATACTACCTGATCGACGCTCAGACACCAGAAAAGAACAAGGCAAGCAAGGCCGGAGATGAATCAAAAAGACCATGGAACGTAGCCTTACTTTGTCCGTTCTACACTTAGAAGCCCTGTATTGCATCTTGTGACATTGTAGAGGTCCCCACCTTTAATAAGGTAGAGATCCTGTGTTTACAATGCTAGTCCCTGGATCAATAGCTAGCATCCACAGTTAAGATGTAATATCAAGATAACAAAGGTCATAATACAACTTTATAACCAGGAATAAAATAATTCATTACATCTTACATAGCTCAATTGGCTATCACATTACAATGCAGCAGAATGTCTATATAGCATGGAGTCCTTCATCTTCAAAGTGCCACAGGCAATCATGTTGGTTGTAGACTTGTAATCCTAATCAACACACTTCACTAACATCAAACAAACCTGCAACATAATAAGTTACATCCACAAGGGTCAATACATTTGAATTGTATTGGCAAGTGATATTATGGTAGTATAGTGGTATCTATCATCTATATGCATTTGGCTAAGTGGAGCTTAGGCTTGCTTTGCTCAAAATAGATTTTCCTTATCATTTGAAAACACTAAGTTTTTGTTTGTCAAAAATCACCCAAGGCATCTCCCAATAGAAATTGGTGATCCCTCAACCCTTGTTCAACCACGAGTTTTTAACTTAGAAATTGGGATGAGGAGATTCTTGATAGCTTCCATGTCTTGATGCTCAAATTGTCCATTGCCAGGGACATGGCTAAGTACTTAGATTTTATACTCTGCAGAGGTGGTACACTTTCCCCACAAGACTTGATTTTCACCAAGACAAGATCTTTTAGAAGCCTTACCTTAGACCAGAATGGATGGGCTCCAACCTATCATCCCCTACCACCAACTGTCCATTTGGCTAAGTTATTGCAACCTATATGATCCAGGCAGAGCCCATAATGCCAAGTGCCTGCACTTGAAGCTTCTCAACATTTGACATCTCAAATCTCTTTGTTCCTGGGTGGCAATCCACAAGTGAGATACACAAGGTAAACCATAGAAATGGGCCTTGTGTAACCACTCAACACAAACCATTCTTTCCATTCCACCTAGGTGATTCATTCACTTAGTTGTTTTGTTAAACAAACACAAGTCCTTGACTTAGAAATATTCCATAGCATGAATATAATACACCCTTGTTTTCTACTAGCTATGCTAAGCATGATAATAGTAGGAATCTTAACCTAGGAAAATTCTACTAAGGTTTCATCTACTAGGATTTCCCATGGCATAGTTTATACTTAGCAAAAATTCCATGCAAGTCCTACTTAGAAATATCACTAATGCATAGTGAAAATAATGGGACAAAAGTATGAAGCACCACTTGCCTTTTTGGTAGAGAATTATAAGTTCAGTCCTTGATCTTGCAATAGTCACACTCTTGAAATTCCACTACAATTCAATCAAGCAAGCAAATATTCAATCTACCAATCAAGCAATTCATCACATAGAATAATAAAAACAAAGCAATGCATGCAAGCATGCCAAAGATTGTTTTATTTGCAAAAGTGGTTTCTAATAGGTTATAAACATTTTGAAACACTTATTTGTCATTTATAAAAGTGGCAAGATCATTTATAAATGTGGCAAAACCATTTGATATTGAGTTAGTGAAAAAGGCCATTTAAATCATTTTTGTTTTGCTAGAAATGATTTAAATCAAAGTAATATTTTCTAGTGTTTGCCAAATATATTTTTAATACAAATGTTAGTGTTTTAAGATCAAGTGTTTAATTTTGAAACCATTTGCAAAAGGTTTTACCTATAAACCATTTTTATACCAAATCAATATTTTATGCTGTTGAAAATGCTTTTTAGCAAAGTAATAATTTATAGGGTTCATCAAATATATTTTTAAATCCTAAAACTTGGTGTTTAGGGTTAGAGAGTTTAAATCAAACCATTTTCCAAAGTTTTTACTCAAAAAGCATTTTAAAACATATTCAACAATTTTTATTTAGCTAGAAAAGCCTTTATTTAAAGATTTATTCTTTACCTTCACAAAATACACTTTTAAATCCATAAGTTGGTTTCTATGGTCATTAGGTTCAAAACAATCCATTTGCCAAAGATTTTACCATAAAAATATTGCTAGAATAATTTTTATATTCAAAATATACCTACACATGTTTCTGCAAAAATAACTAATTTTACAGAAGAAAATTACTAAAAAATGTGTATGGTTGGATAGAATTCTTTATCTTGATTCCAATGATATAAAATTTGCAAAATTTGGACGTGTGGATCAAAAGTTATGCAATTTACAAGTTTGAACATCTATTAGAATAGTTTCTGTTTTTAAAACAAAAGGCTGGCCACGTGGTGTGTTCTGATTGGGAAAAAATGGTTCGCGCGGATCAACTGCTGTGGGGCGTTGGATCTAACTGAAATCGTGCGGCATAGATTAGCGTACCTCTTCGCTTTAAGTGAATCTAACACAGCCATAAGATTTCCATCCGACGGCTCACAGCGCATGACCACTAACTGGCGGCGCTAGCGGCGGCGAGTGTCGGAGGCGCGCTCGGCCAGTGAGGTTGCCGGCAAACCAGGAAGCAAGAGAGGAAATGGAGGTGCTCACAGGATTCACAGGGGTGTAGAGAATCTCGACGTGGTCTCTGTTCGTCGAGGGGCGCTCGGGTTCCAGAGGGATTGCTCGTCGGAGTTTGTCGTGGCGTCGGGCACTTCCTGTTGTTGACGGGGGCGAGGCTGCAGATCATGCCACAGCAAGCAAACAGTGTCGGTAGATGCGTGGGAGAGTGTGGAGTACAGGAGCATCAATGAGAAAGGGAGGCACGGTCGGATGTGACTAGTAGAGGTCGCCGAAGTTGGAGCAGACGGCGGTGGCGAGGAGGCGTCGTTGTTGCCGAGCGTCTGAGGCGCGCGCGAGTGAGCTGAGGGTGCTGGCAGGTGCAGAGGTCGATGGGGAACAGGCTCACGTGGTCGAGGGGGCAAGGCGCGGTCTGGGCTCGCCGGAATTCGTTGGTGAGCTCGTCGGAGGCAGTGACGGTGCTGGTGGAAATTCTCACAGCCTAGGGGCTTCGATGGCGTGGCGTCTGGGGGGAAGAGAGGGAGGAGAGGGCGATTAAGAGGGTGTGATCACTGGGCTAAATCAACATGGCAGTAACAAGTATTGATGCGAGTTTAATCGGGCAGAAACGACCGACGAGGTCAGCGGGGGGGGGTGAGGAAGAAGGTCTGCCGGGTGGGGTCATTTCGTTAGTGTGAGAGAGAAAGAAAGAGTAGGGTCCACGACTCAGTGACTGGGTGGGTTTATTTGCTGGTGTGAATCATTTCCTATGGGGAAGAAATAAATGGGCTAGCTGGGCTTGGACTGGGCTAGGTCCTTTCCAATTTTTTTTGTTCTGATTCATCTTTTTCTTTTTATGTTTCTTTTATTATGTTTTGATTTTGTTTAAACTATTCAATCAAGCATTTGAATTCAAATCCTTGCCAAACTTTTCAGTAAGTTTTTAATATGTTTTAAACATGTATTTCAAGTCCTTTTTAGGGATAATTCCTTTATTGGTCCATGGTTTATATTTTATTTAAAATGGGCACTTTCCTTTATTAAATAAGATTTCATTATATTTTTAAACCCTTATTTAAATTCCAATTTTTCACAAAACCTTTTCAGTAGGTTTATTTATTTAATAGGGTGTTAAATAGTTCACTATGAATTATTTAAAGTATTTTAATATGATTATTAATCATTTAATTTGGGCAATTGTCTTTATTCCAATGAAATCAAATATGGTTTTATTTCCATAAATTTTATTTAGATGATTTCTTTGATCCCATTTAAGTTAATTGAATAACTTTCATTCCACTTGGGTAAATTCCAATTATTATTTTCCCATAGTTCAATTCATCATTTCTATTAGGGATTTTGTATTTATTCAAATGGAGTAGAATTTGGTTAATGCCATATTATTTTATTTGAATATTATTTATCCATTTATTCCATTTGGATCTGGATTATATTTATTCCATTTGCTTATGGATTAGGCCAAGTTTTAATTTGGCTTTTAAATACTCCTTCTTTATTATTTCATTCTTTATCTTATAAAATCCATATCTTTTTATTTTTAGATCCAAAATTGGTGATTCCAATTTGCATAATTTTATTTAATATTTGTTTATCCTTTTAAATATCTTTTAGGATTAATTGCTCACAAATTGGTATGGATTTTGGATAGGTGTTTTATTAGCTTTGGGAATTCAATTTCCTTATCTTATTAAATTCATAAGATTTTGTCTATGGCTCCAAATTAAGTGAAACCAATTTCCATGGTTTTGTAATATTTTTATTTATCAACCTTGATCATTTATAAATGTTTGTTGAATTTTTTTTATATGGATCAAATCCATGGTCTCAGAGATATCTTGGAAATGATTTTCTCCTATTAGGGTTTTAGAGTTTTGGTTTATTTTCCAAGTGTTTAAATTTCAAGATGAATTTATGAAGAATGCATTTCACTTGGTTTGAATTTAGTTGGATTCAAACTTTATTCAAAGTTTGTTCAAGATGGGTTTTTAAGTTTCCATTTAGAAACAAAAAGTTTCTTTTCACCCTAAATTTCAACAATTATTTATTTTGTTTATTTATTTTTCACATTAGAAAATTTGGAAATTTTTGGGATGTGACAGACGTGATGCACCAAATCAGTGTATCAAACATGTATCAAAAGTGACTCAGGGACTGTCCCATGTTATTCCTTATTTTTAACTATGTATCAAACTTCGGCAACCCGAGCAGTGACTCAGGGACTACCTCATGTTATTCATCATTTTTAACCATGGATGAAATTTCTCCAGCTCGAGCAATGACTCGGGAACTACTCACAATTGGTTGTCATTTTCTAACTATGCATGAAACTTTGGCGACCCGAGCAGTAACTCGGGGACTGCTTTATATCGTTTGTTATTTTTCGCGCATGTATGAAACTTTGGCAACCCGAGCAATAACTCAGGGACTGCCTCATATTATCTGTTACCTTTTGGCGTATGTATGAAAGTTTGGGGAACTCAAGCAGTAACTCGGGGACTACCCCTTACTATTTGTCCATTTGGATATAGATGGAACCTTGGGAGCCCAAACAATAACTCGGGGATTTCCCCGACTAATATATCATCAAGCTCAGATGCAATACAAACTTGCCTCGACAACCGGAGAAATAACACGGAGGAAACAACCAACAATTTGTACTATCGTAATCACACGAATGACAACATCAGCAATTCGAGGTATAACGAGGAAAGTACCGTATCTATATCGTTTTACCCACAGATACCTCGGGAAAGGTAGTAAGTTCACTAGTTTAAAAGATGTATGGGCTTAGAACTCATAGTCCTTGAAGGAGAAATTACAAAACCGATAGTTTTACAACTAAAAATAGATAAGAAGCACAAGATCGATGCCCAACGAAAATCAGACATATGAAAAATATGATCCGGATTTACAAAGTTAAAGTTTGGCAAAGCAGAGATACAATTCACATAAACTCAATTAGATAGAGTAACAACAATTACCAGGGCATCAGAGGCAAAATGTTCACATTGTACCAAAAGGCGGACAATTGTTTCAAAGACAGCATACACCCGGCATACCGGGGACTTAAATATATAAGAGTGGTTGAACTTAAACATCGGCAGTGGCCGAACCACCCGTGGGGGAGGGGACAGTAATAGCACCAGGAGTCTCGGACATGGGTGTCTCGGACGCAGTCGGGATGACCTCGGTATCCTTCAAAGGTGTATCCTTAAGAACTGGGCTCTTCGAGGTTGTTTGGTCCTCTGTAGAGGTTACCTCGGCATCGGCGGAGGCCGTGGTACCACCTAGGGCAAGCTCTGGCTGCTGGGAGACATCACCTTGGGCTCTAGAAATTTCAGTTCCTTTGGAGGAAGATCGAGCATCACCGTGCCCATCCGAGCTGTTGTTGGAATCGTTGGCATGATCAGAACCCCCCTCAGATCCTTCTTGATCAGCAGAATCACCACCAGATTCATCTTTAGCCTCAGCATCATCGGCCGGGTTAGGAAGAAAACTCGGCCCTTCGATCCAATGATGTACGTCGGCATATTCAATAAGCTAGAAGGCACGGGCTTGACAGCGAGCAACAAACTCGGGATTCTCAATCCAGGGAGAGACAGTGCGCAAGTTCATCAGAATATCGAGGGAGAGGTCCTCGTACCATGACAAAACAGTTGTAAGCGCCATATCAGCACCAGCCCTTCCAGCAGATTCCCTCTAGAGATTAAGTTGAGTCTGAGATTCCATCAGTCTCTCCACAAGCACTCCTACCTCATCAATATCCGGGTCATTCAGCCAGAGAACATGGTACGATCGAATAGCTGCTTGCACCAGATCTTTTCCCATAATTTTCATTGGCCCAATAGCAGCACCAACGGCAACCAGGAAATCTTCCATGGAATATTCTTGATTCGGAGCAAGGGGAACACCTCGGCGCTCATGAGCAGAAATCACAGCCTTAGAGCTCACAGGTTTAGCTTCTGGGAAATGATCTACACAAAAGGACGTACTATAAGTTAAGATGAGCAAGGGAAAAGAATAACTCGACGAGAGACAAAAACTTACGGTGGATATAACTAACATTTTCTGGAGATCCCGGGACCAGTCGGTCCTACTCTTCTCAAAACGAGTGATTTCCTCACTCATCATCTGGTTCTTTAATTCGGCAGCATCAAGAAGTTCCTTGCCCTTCTGAAGTTGCAGACTTAGTCGGTTCTTTTCCTCAGAGAACTCCTGATCAACCTTCTCTAACTCGGACCTCTGGGAGAGCTTAAGAGATTCAACCTCGGTGCATAACCGGGTTATCTCGTCATCTTTTTCCTTGAGTTGTGCCGAATGAGCGACAACTTGTTCTAAAAAATGCAGCATCATATCAGGCATGGATATGCATTCTTGATGCGACACTGCAAGTGTTCGTAACTCGGCTATACCAAAGCCGGGAGGTCATAAGGTGTCCAAAATTTACCTCGAACAAAAGTCAACAAATTAAAAAGCATAAGGAGTAACTAACCTTCAAGAACGCCAACTTTTTTGGTAAGACGGGTATTCAGGTTATTGACACTAGCTGCACAACAACAAGATAGAAGTTGGTACAGAAACTAACAGTTCTAACAAAGGTAAAACAACCTGACAAACTGAATAGTTTACCTTTTTTCTTAACAACGGGGACAATTTGCTCGAATTTATCTTGAAGCTTCTTATGCGCGAAAAGCAGCCTTTGAAATTCAGCCGTCCGCCGATCATGAGCAACTTGAAAGTAACAACAAGTTACAAAAAGTAAACCAGATCCGAATAAAGTAAGACTTGACTCGGATCTAGGTGGCTGGATATTCTAAAGTAAACCAGATCCGAATCAAGTAAGACTTGACTCAGATCTAGGTGGCTGGATATTCTAAAGTAAACCAGATCCGAATCAAGTAAAACTTGACTCGAGTCTAGGTGGCTGGATATTCAAAAGTAAACCAGATCCGAATCAAGAAAAACTTGACTCGAATCTAGGTGGCTGGATATTCAAAAGTAAACCAGATCTGAATCAAGAAAAACTTTACTCGGATCTAGGTGGATGGATATTCTAAAGTAAAACAGATCCGAATCAAGTAAGACTTGACTCAGATCTAGGTGACTAGATATTCTAAAGTAAACCAGATCCGAATCAAGTAAAACTTGACTCGAATCTAGGTGGCTAGATATTCAAAAGTAAACCAGATCTAAATCAAGTAAGACTTGACTCGGATCTAGGTGGCTGGATATTCTAAAGTAAACCAGATCCGAATCAAGTAAAACTTGACTCGAAACTAGGTGGCTGGATTTTCTAAAGTAAAACAGATCCGAATCAAGTAAAACTGAACTCAGATCTAGATGACTTGACAAAAAGGCATATTTGAAACAAGTAAAATCTTCCAAACGAATAACAAAGTCATCCGGTCGCAAGCTTCGGGGACTACTGTGTATATAGTATTATATGAATAATAGACAACTGAGACGCTTACCTCGTTCATCTTATCACTCTCGAGGACGATCTTGGCAGCCATATGCAAGCGACTACTAATGTCGGAAAGCTGGAACAGTTGGCTACTCAGGTTGCCTTCAAGTTGATCGGCGGCATTCCAGTTATTGGCATACTCCACCAGCGAGCCGAGGCTATTCCCGCTCTTAGTGCGAGTCAACACTTTACCTCCGACCTGTTGCATAATTGCCGTCGCCGGACTTTTATGAAGAATAAGTTGTGTGTCGGCGACAAGGGCGACACCAGGTTTAGCAGTAGAAGCTCCTTTAGGAAGAATGTCAGCAATGCTGGGCTGAGAAGAGCTTGTCGGCCCTTTCTGAGGTGGTAAAGTCTTGGCAGCAACAACATTCTTACTCTTGGCAGAAAGTTCGGCCAGAGCAACAACTTCGGCACTGGGGGCCACGTCCTTGGTGGCAGGAGGAACAATAGTATCCAGAGGGGCCAAATCAGGGGTAACCTCGGTGGAAATTGGAACAGGAACTGGAGATGTGGTGGTCGAAGGATCATTGGGGAAAATATCGGGAGTCTTAAGGGGGACAGCAGAGTCGGCAGGGTGATCCGGCGTAGGGGTATCGTTGGAGATAACAGGGGGCGATGGGATCATCTGGTCGAGGTGATACATTAGTCGGCATGGGAGGAGAATCATCACGGGGAGGACTGGGAACGCGAACATCCTCCGGAGGCGAGGGTGAAGGCGGCCGAGTAGTATGAGATTGTCATACTCGGACCGCTTGGCTTTGCAAAGAGTGGAGCTCTCCAAGAAAGTAGAAATTAATTCAGGAATAGAAAGAGAGAAACAAGAAATACAAAGGAAAACATGAAGGAAACTTACCCAGCAACCCCAGGCATGGTCTTACGCCTCGGAATGTGCTGAGAAGATTTCTTGGTTCGCTTCTGTAACATACCACCCTTTTGTGTAATATATATAAGGACATGTTTGAGCATTGCATGCATGCATAACACTTGCATTTTGGTTAAATCAAGAAAGAAACAAATAAAACCCTAAACCCTAACTTCCCCTCTATTTTACACCATTCAAATAGGTTTTATATTTGAAATACTATCAAAATGAATGGGAACCAAAGTGAATAAAAGGGTTCCACATTATTTTATATACTTCATAAAAGTTCATGTAATTTGAAAATTATTCAAAAAAAACAAATTTGAATTCAAAGTACAAAAGAAATCAGAAAATAGAAATAGAAAACAGTTTCCTGGAAAAAATCTATCTAACCTAGCTACTGGGCCGAGCCCACTTCCCTCTCTCTCTTCGCCGCCAAAGTTAGCACCGGGCCCAAGCGCCCAGCCTGGCCCGATACCCTTCGCCTCCTCCTGTCTTCTTTCTCCTCATGAGCAGCTCTCACATACCATTGTCGATCCTCGCCGCGTTGCGATGCTCTCCGCCGCCCCAGGACGTGTGGATAACAACCGCCGCACCCTCCTCTCTCTCCCAGTACCCATTTCACTTCATCTCTCCCTCTCCATCGCGGCAGCGCCATGGCCGAAGAACCCTAGCTGACAGACGCCGTCGGCCTCGCCGTTTCTGGCCACCCCAGCCCTAGCCAGTGCCACTGTTGAGTTCACTGTGCTCGACTCTCTCTCCCTAGCCTCCTTTCCCCCTCGCGCGCGACCTCGTTTGAGCGAATCGGAAGCTCCGGCCGCCGTCGGTCACTGTCGATCCTCGCCGACTCCAAGCTCGCCTCGCCTTGACGTCAAGACCGTCTTGCTCGCGGTGAGCTACTGATCCTCGCAGTGCCCTCCGTTTCTTCCATCTCCCCCTGTGTCGCTCTCCCTGCATGTGCCCGACGCCATCGCCGCTGGAGCTCGTCGGAGGCGACGCTCCGATGACCAATAACGAGCGGCGCCGCCACTAACTTGCTCAGCGCGATGCACTGCGTTGAACGCCCCTAGTTTCGCTTGATCCTGTGCCCCCAATCGCCCGGACCAACCTTGATCTATGGAGGAGCACCATTGCTGATGTCATGCTGACATCAGCATGATGCAATAATCCCTTTTCTGTTTTTAACTATTTTGGAAATGAGTTCTGTAATTAACAAATGTATGATAGGTGAGTCCTGTCTATCAGGGTTTTATTATTTTCTGAAATAATTAAAAGTTTGACATGTGGGCTCAAGTTTGGAAATTATTTCAGATATTCCAAAATGATTTAAAATGAATTAAAATTTGAGAAATTCATAACTAATTCATTTTAAATCAGAAAAATACAAATAATATACCAAAATGTTCAGTAAAATGAAACCTATCCAACTAAGCCATAACCATACATTGTTAACCAACTTTGATGGTAAGTTTAATTAGAAGAACCAATTGAACCCCACAGGTGATTCCGATGATTCCCCTGTTTTAGGGTTTGGACATCTCGGACCCCCTTTAAATTGACTAAGCATGTTTTAGGGTTCATTTCAATGCTATTCAACTTGTCATATCATTCATATTGTATGAGCATTGCACATGCCATGTGTTGAGTGTTACTTTCTCTTTTCCGGTGATCGGTTCTTCGCGAATAGGAACCCAACCCAAAGCTGAAGTCAACGCCACCGAAGAGCAGTACCAGTCCAACAACGGATAAGTCAAGCGAAGCCCCACTCATACATATGAATCCTGTGTTTACGAAGCATTTAATTCTCGACATATGCATTCGTTTCAACGGTCTTTTATCAGTAGATAGAGTAATCCTATCTGATGCATGTTTTCCTTTGCGAACTATACTACCTGATCACTGCTCCTAGCATAACTAGGGTTTGGCTTATGAGCGTCGCTAGTGCCACAAGTTTAGTTAAGCTTAGCCATGCTTAGTGATCCGATGCTGATTATTCTGGTGATGCACCAGAGATGCGAATGAATCATGTATGGTAGGATGTGGTGAAGTGATCAAAGATGGATGATAAACATGCTAAGGCTTGTATGGGAGGCCACGTGGGATGTGGTTTTTGTAGTCCCATACTTGCCACCCCTAGGAACCGATGTTCTTGCCTCTTGAACCAAGACGAAGCTGACCACACGGGGCACTGAAACCCCTCGACCAACTAACTTGCCTAGTAGATTCCATGAGTCACATAGTTCAGGCTTTCCATTCGACATACGCATCTTGGTTGTTCTTGAATGTAGGTGAAGGAGGTGCATTCATACATGTAGGTAAGTGTGGCAGGGAATGGGAGATGCCCGGCATCCGTAATCTCAAACCCGGTTCACATCGCTAGGGACCGATTTCGGGACTTGACCCGTTATGGCGGCATCTCCTTAGTGTGTGACTCATGGTCTCGGCGAAAGCAAGGTAAAGGTCGTGGTCAACCACTCTCTACGGCCTTCCAAGGAAGAGGGTTAATAATTTGGCATTAAGAATCGGTTGGTACGTGTGGGTAAAGTTGTGCACCCCTGTAGGGTTATTAATCTTTTCGAAAAGCCGTGTCCACGGTTATGGACGACTTGGGAATGGACGTGAAGATCATAGAGAACTATAACCGAATGTTAAAACTTGTCAACTAATGTGATATCCGGAGTACTTCCTCGGGGTTGTTTGAGGGGGTGGTCCGGGAAGAGAGGTTCTGTTGATGATGATTCTTGGTGGATATCAAAGATGATTTTAAGAGCTAGAGTTGAAGTCTTCTTATCCCATTTTGAAAATGATCTGACTAGACGAGTTTCTTATCCCTCTTGTTTTGAAAACAAAAGATGGATTTATGCAAAATAACTCCACTAGCCATAAGTCTTGCAGAGTACACCCTATACTCAACCTTGCTTCGTTGATGTTTTTCTACAGATGATGCTACTCCAAATGAAGGTGGTTTCTACGTCGAAGTCAACGAGTAGTCGGGGTTCCCAGGAAGCAACCTAGGATCTATGGAAGGGTCGCTACTTCTGTACGGCCTCTTAGGCCCTTTGCTAAATTTGTTGTTTAGAACAACTTGTTTGCTCCCGTTGTTTGATGTAATGATGGGTCTGTGACCCCTGACTTGTATGACTGGTTTGTAACTCTCTTAAGAGTTTACCTTATTAATGTATGGTTTGTATGTTCTGTAATGTTACCGATCTTTCCCTGCGCATTTTGGAATTTAGGTTAGGCTTATATCAGATGAGGATCTGGTATTTGTCTAACCCTGATCCCGGGTCGTGACAGATTTTGGTATTAGAGCAGGACTGCCTGTAGGAAACCCTTCTAGCTGGTCAATGTTGAGTCTAGAGTTTGAGAAAACTATTTGAAAGCTAAAAACTATTTGAATAGGACTCTTTTTACTCCTTATCCAAGGTTGTTCTATTGTTGAGTTATCTTATCTCGTTTGCTTTGCAAGGTTTTCACTTCTCGTCTATTATTTCAAACTCTTAGGATATACGGGTTTGGGTTGTTTTTCTTAGTACTCCGTATTTGGTTGCAAGGCTCAGAGTTTCCAAGATAAACCTATGCAACTGAAGCATTGTTTTCCAACTTTTCTAAGGATGCCTCTAATCCCGCTCTGAACTCCTTTGTGACTTGTTGGTACATATCATGCTCGCATTCCATTGTTATGGTTTGCATCTAAGTTGGTAGTGTATATGTTTCGTATGCTTGTTCTACTGCCATACTTAATGCATTGATATATTTTTTCATCCACATGTTCACCTCTACCATGATCTTTTGATATGGTTTTGCCATCCTTTGTTGTACCCTTCTTGGTGAATCCATTCTTATGGTTTATGTTTTCTCCTCAGGATGTCGTCTGGTACTCGCGGTTCTGTTGGCCGTCGAGGAAACAACAATGCTGAACAGGAACTTCCGCCACCTCCCACAATGGCCGAGGTTCTCAACAACATTGAGACCAACCGTCTGAGGAATGAATGCCTTCTAGAGCGTGTGGCGCAGAACACTGAACGTCGTCCTGACGACTGTGTCACACTTGGAGATTTCATCCGATCTTTTCCTCCAATCTTCACCCACTCCAAGGAGCCCCTTGAAGCTGATGATTGGCTCCGCACCATAGAGCGCAAGTTCAGTGCTCTCCGTGTCCGTCCCGCTGACTGTGTCAACTTCGCCACCTATCAACTGGAAGGTGAGGCTGGTGTTTGGTGGGAAGGTTTTCAGAATCTGCAAGCTCAGGGACATGTTGTTACCTGGGAGGAGTTTGTTGCAGCATTTCATGCCTCCTATATCCCTAAGCCCGTCATGGATCTCAAAAGGAGGGAGTTTCTGGATCTGACTCAGGGGCGCAAGGATATTGAAACCTATGGGCGTGAGTTTACTCGCCTGGCTCGTTATGCAACCAGGGATGTGACCAATGATGAAGATAAGCAAGAGCTGTTCCATAAAGGACTTAACCCTGCACTTCGCTATGAGTTGATGCCCTTCAAGTTCCAGTCTTTCCACGACCTGCACAATCAGGCTCTTACTCTAGAGCATGGAAGGAAGGATATGGAAGTTTCTCAGAAGCGTGAAGAAGGAAATTCTTGTGCTTCTTCCTCTGGTAACAAGAAGCGACGTGTCTTTGTTCCATACAGTCTTCTGGCAATAATTCTCGTCAGCCACAGTCAAATACTGGTGGAGCAAACTATCATCCTCCTGCGGGTTCCCACACTGGAGTTACCTGTTACTCCTATGGTCAGCCTGGTCACTACTCAAGGGAGTGTTCCCAAAGGGCTGTCGGACGCAATGATCACCTGGCAAAGAAGAATTATAAATCTCAAGGTGTTGGTCATGGTCATCTGACCCAAGTCATTATTGAGGAAGGTTAGGAAGATCCACGCGTCATTCTGGGTACGCTCCGTGTCAACTCAATTCTTGCAGCAGTCTTGTTTGATTCTGGAGCATCGCATACATTCATGTCAAATTTGTTTGCTCAAGAGCATGGGATAAATTTTGAACCCCTGTCCACCCCTTTGACCATCCATTCCCCGGGTTCTAGCTGGTTCACCACTATGGTTAGTCACGGGAATGAGATTGATATAGCCTACCAGAAGTTCCCCACTTCTTTCATTGCACTCAGGTCATGTGACATTGATATCATTCTGGCATGGACTAGTTAACCAAGTATCAAGCCGTTATTGACTGTGCACTCAGAACAGTTTCTGTGACCTCTTCTGCTGGCATAACCGTCAAGTATTGGACTGATGGTTCAAAGTCTCCGTCAGCAGTCCTTAAACCTTTCTCGGAGTTGTATGCCATGGATGTTTTACCTATTCTCGAGGTCCAAGATGTCCTAGTAGTCTGTGATTTCCCGGATGTCTTTCCTGAAGAGTTGCCTGGCATGCCACCTGATCGAAGTGTGGAGTTTGTCATAGAGCTAGTTCCTGGAACTGCTCCTATCTCCAAAAGACCTTACCGCATGCCTCCTCATGAGTTGGTTGAGTTGAAGAAGCAACTTGAAGAGTTAGAGGGTCTAGGATACATCCAACCTAGCACATCCTCTTGGGGTTGCCCTACCATCTTTGTTAATAAGCGGGATACAAAATATTCCAAGTTTGGTGGTTGATTACCGTCCACTCAACACGGTGACAATCAAGAGTAAGTACCCACTTCCCCGGATTAATGACCTCTTTGATTAATTAAGTAGTGCCACTGTCTTCTCCAAAATGGACTTAAGATCAAGGTATCATCAAATCAAGATTAGAAAGGAAGATATCCCAAAGACAGCATTCACAACTCGTTATGGTATTTACGAGTATACAGTGATGTCCTTCGGGTTGACTAATGCCCCTGCCACATTTATGAGGCTCATGAATTCCGTCTTCATGGAGTATCTCAACAAGTTCGTCGTGGTATACATTGATGACATTCTAATCTACTCCAAGACCAAATAAGAGCATGCCGAACATCTACATTTGGTATTGACTAAACTTCGTGAACATCGTCTCTATGCCAAGTTTTCCAAATGTCAGTTCTGGTTACAAGAGCTCGTCTTCCTTGGTCATGTAGTGTCTGCAAGTGGTGTTGCTGTCATACCAGATAAGGTTCAGACCATTCTGGAATGGAAGTCGCCTACTTCAGTCAAGGAAGTCCGAAGTATTCTTGGAATGGCTGGATATTACCGCCGATTCATCGAGAACTTCTCCAAGATAGCCAAGCCTATGACTGATCTTCTTAAGAAAGATAAGAAGTTTGAATGGTTAGAAAAGGCAGAAGAAAGCTTCCAAGCTTTGAAAACTAAGCTAACCACCGCTCCTGTGCTTGTCCTTCCGGGCACAAGCAAGGATTTTGTCATCTATTGTGACGCTTCTCTCAAAGGGCTCGGTTGTGTGTTGATGCAAGATGGTCATGTAGTGGCCTATGCTTCTCGGCAGTTGAAGCCACATGAGAATAATTATCCAACCCATGATCTCGAACTCGCTGCTGTTGTTCATGCTCTCAACCAATGGTGCCATTATCTCATCGGTAACCGTTGCGAACTTTACTCGGATCATCAAAGCCTGAAGTATCTTTTTACCCAGCCAGATTTGAATCTCAGGCAAAGACGATGGTTGGAACTCATCAAAGATTATGATTTGGGTCTCAATTATCTACCCGGCAAAGCCAATGTCATAGCTGATGCGCTAAGTCGGAAGTCTTATTGCAATAACCTGATGATTTCACAAGCCCAACCTTCTCTCTACGAGGAAATCAAGCGTCTTAACCTTGAAGTGGTTCCTTGTGGATTCCTGGCTAACCTTGAAATAAAATCTTCTCTCGAGGACCAAATCAAGAAAGCTTAAAAACAAGCACTAAGATCAAAGAACGTGTTGTAAGTGGTGAAGCTAAATGTTTCTCCATCAATGATCAAGGTACTCTCTATTTTGGTAACCGGCTAGTGGTTCCAAACAGTCGGAAAATCAAAGATCTAATCCTTTTGGAAGCTCATGAATCCCCTCTGTCTATCCATCCTGGTGGTACCAAGATGTACCGAGATCTCCGTCAAAGATTCTGGTGGAGTGGAATGAAACCAGAAATCGCTTGCTTTGTTGCAGAGTGTGACGTTTGCCGTCGTGTGAAGGCTGAACACCAAAGGCCTGCTGGACTTCTGCAGCCATTGAAAATTCCTGAGTGGAAATGGGATGAAATTGGTATGGATTTTATCACTGGACTCCCAAGGACACAAGTAGGAAATGATGCCATATGGGTAATAGTTGATCGGTTATCTAATGTTGCTCATTTCCTTCTGGTTCTAGAAACTATCCGTGCTAGTCAAATGGCTGACCTATACATCTCTCGAATCGTCGTTCTTCATGGTGTTCCCAAGAAGATCATCTCTGATCATGGAAGTTTGTTTACTTCCAAATTTTGGCAAAGTTTCCAAGAAGCAATGGAAACTCATGTCTCCTTCAGCACAGCTTATCATCCTAAAACCGGTGGTCAAACTGAAAGAGTGAATCAAATTCTTGAAGACATGCTTAGAGCGTGTGTCATATCCTTTGGAAAGAACTGGGAGAAATGCCTTCCTTTCGCGGAGTTCTCCTATAACAACAGTTTTCAATCCAGTTTGGGCATGGCACCTTTCCAATTCCTGTACGGGGGAACATGTCGAACACCTCTGAACTGGACAGAAACCGACGAGAGACAATTCTTTGGTCCGGACATGATCCAAGAAGCAGAAGATCAAGTTCACATAATTCGAGAGCATCTGAAGGCCGCTCAATCTCGTCAGAAGACCAACTACGATCGTCATCATCTTGACGATCATTATGAAGTTGGTGATCAAGTCTATCTCTGGGTCACTCCTCTAAAGGGTGTCCATCGATTCGGTATCAAAGGCAAGTTGGATCCTCGCTACGTTGGTCCCTTCCGCATTCTCCCCAAGCGGGTGAGCTTGCCTACAAATTGGACCTACCTTCATATTTTCCACAGGTTCATGATGTCTTTCATGTGTCTCAACTCAAGCATTGCTTCAAGGATCCCATTCGTGGTGTGGACCATGAAACTTTGGATCTCCAAGATGATCTAACCTACCGAGAATACCCTGTTCGTATTCTTGATGAAACCGAGCGTAAGACTCGTCACAAAACAATCAAGTTCCTGAAAGTTCAATGGTATCATCACTCTGAGTCAGAAGCAACCTGGGAACGTGAAGATCGTCTTCGACCTGAGTACCCTGCCTTCTTTTCTAAAACCTAGGAATCTCGGGTCGAGATTCTTATAAGTGGGGTAGAGCTGTAACATACCACCCTTTTGTGTAATATATATAAGGACATGTTTGAGCATTGCATGCATGCATAACACTTGCATTTTGGTTAAATCAAGAAAGAAACAAATAAAACCCTAAACCCTAACTTCCCCCTCTATTTTAAACCATTCAAATAGGTTTTATATTTGAAATACTATCAAAATGAATGGGAACCAAAGTGAATAAAAGGGTTCCACATTATTTTATATACTTCATAAAAGTTCCTGTAATTTGAAAATTATTCAAAAAAAAACAAATTTGAATTCAAAGTACAAAAGAAATCAGAAAATAGAAATAGAAAATAGTTTCCTGGAAAAAAAATCTATCTAACCTAGCTACTGGGCCGAGCCCACTTCCCTCTCTCTCTTTCTGCCGCCAGCAGCCAGTCCGCCCGGGGCCCAAGCCAGCCCAGCCTGGCCCGATACCCCTTCAGCCTCCTTCCCTGTCTTCTTTCTCCTCGCTAGCGAGCAGATGCCTGGCAGCACGCCCGCCATTGATCCTCGCCGCGTTGCGATGCTTGCCGCCACCCTAGTACGTGCGGATAATAACCGCCGCACCCTCCTCTCTCTCCCAGTACCCATTTCACTTCCTCTCTCCCTCTCCCTCGTGGCAGCGCCATGGCCGAAGAACCCTAGCTGAAAGACGTCGTCGGCCTCGCCGTTTACGGCCACCCCAGCCCTAGCCAGTGCCACCGTTGAGTTCGCCGTGCTTGACTCTCTCTCCCTAGCCTCCTTTCCCCCTCGAGCACGACCTCGTTCGAGCGAATCGAAAGCTCCGGCCGCTGTCGGTCACCGTCGATCCCCGCCGACTCCGAGCTCGCCTCGCCTCGCCATTAAGCCCGTCTTGCTTGCGGTGAGCTGCTAATCCTCGTAGTTCCCTCTTTTTCTTCCATCTCCCCCTGTGTCGCTCTCCCCGCATGTGCCCGACGCCGCCACCGCTGGAGCTCGTCGGAGGCGACGCTCTGATGACCAATAATGAGCGGCTACGCCACTAACTTGCTCAACGCGATGCACTGCGTCGAACACCCCTAGTTTTGCTTGCTCCCGTGCCCCCAATCGCCTGGACCAACCTTGATCTGTGGAGGAGCACCATTGCTGATGTCATGCTGACATCAGCATGATGCAATAATCTCTTTTCTGTTTTTAACTATTTTGGAAATGATTTCTATAATTAATAAATGTATGACAGGTGGGTCCTGTCTGTTAGGGATTTATTATTTTCTGTAAATGTTTTCTGAAATGATTAAAAGTCTGACATGTGGGCCCAAGTTTGGAAATTATTTCAAATATTCCAAAAATGATTTAAAATGAATTAAAATTTGAGAAATTCATAACTAATTCATTTTAAATCAGAAAAATACAAATAATATACCAAAATGTTCAGAAAAATTAAACCTATCGAACTAAGCTATAACCATACATTGTTAACCAACTTTGATGGTAATTTTAATTAGAAGAACCAATTGAACCCCATAGGTGATTCCGATGATTCCCCTGTTTTAGGGTTTGGACATCTCGGACCCCCTTTAAATTGACTAAGCATGTTTTAGGGTTCATTTCAACGCTATTCAACTTGTCATATCATTCATATTGTATGAGCATTGCACATGCCATGTGTTGAGTGTTACTTTCTCTTTTCCGGTGATCGGTTCTTCACGAATAGGAACCGAACCCGAAGCTGAAGTCAATGCCACCGAAGAGCAGTACCAGTCCAACAACGGACAAGGCAAGCGAAGCCCCACTCATACATATGAATCTTGTGTTTACAAAGTATTTAATTCTCGACATATGCATTCGGTTCAATAGTCTTTTATCAGTAGATAGAGTAATCCTATCTGATGCATGTTTTCCTTCGCGAACTATACTACCTGATCCACTGCTCCTAGCATAACTAGGGTTTAGCTTATGAGCATCGCTAGTGCCACAAGTTTAGTCAAGCTTAGCCATGCTTAGTGATCCGATGCTGATTATTCAGGTGATGCACCAAAGATGCGAATGAATCTTGTATGGTAGGATGTGGTGAAGTGATCAAAGATGGATGATAAACATGCTAAGGCTTGTATGGGAGGCCACGTGGGATGTGGTTTTTGTAGTCCCATACTTGCCACCCCTAGGACCCGATGTTCTAGCCTCTTGAACCAAGACGAGCGTACAACCACACAGGGGCCCGGAAACCCCCTTGACCAACTAACTTGCCTCGTAGATTCCATGAGTCACATAGTTCGGGCTTTCCATTCGACATATGCATCTTGGTTGTTCTTGAATGGAGGTGAAGGAGGTGCATTCATACAGGTAGGTAAGCATGGCAGGGAGATGCCCGGCATCCATAATCTCAAACCCTGTTCACATTGCTAGGGACCGACTTCGGGACTTGACCCATTACGGCGGCATCTCCTTAGTGCGTCACTCATGGTCTCGGCGAAAGCAAGGTAAAGGTCATGGTCAACCACTCTCTGTCGGCCTTCCAAGGAAGAGGGTTAATAATTTGGCATTAAGAATCGGTTGGTACGTGTGGGTAATGTTGTGCACCCCTGTAGGGTTATTAATCTTTTCGAAAAGCCGTGTCCACGGTTATGGACAACTTGGGAACGAACGTGAAGATCATAGAGAACTATAACCGAATGTTAAAACTTGTCAACTAATGTGAGATCCGGAGTACTTCCTCGGGGTTATTTGAGGGGTAGTCCGGGTAGAGAGGTTCTGTTGATGATGATTCTTGGTGGATATCAAAGATGATTTTAAGAGCTAGAGTTGAAGTATTCTTATCCCCTTTTGAAAATGATCTGACTAGACGAGTTTCTTCTCTCTCTTGTTTTGAAAACAAAAGATGGCTTTATGCAAAATAACTCCAGTAGCCATAAGTCTTGCGGAGTACACCATGTACTCAGCCTTGCTTCGTTGATGTTTTTCTACAGATGATCCTACTCCAACTGAAGCTGGTTTCTACGTCGAAGTTGACGAGTAGTCCGGGTTCCCGGGCAGCAGCCTAGGATCTATGGAAGGGTCGCTACTTCTGTTACGGCCTCTTAGGCCCTTTGCTAAATTTGTTGTTTAGAACAACTTGTTTGCTTCCGTTGTTTGATGTAATGATGGGTCTGTGACCCCTGACTTGTATGAATGGTTTGTAACTCTCTTAAGAGTTTACCTTATTAATGTATGGTTTGTATGTTCTGTAATGTTACCAATCTTTCCCTGCGCGTTTCGGAATTTAGGTTAGGCTTATATCAGATGAGGATCTGGTATTTGTCTAACCCTGATCCCGGGTCGTGACAGCTTCTTGGGGGCAGCATTGGAAGGGTCCGTGGAAGCGGTGGGCTTCTTTGAAGTGACAGGAGCTTCGGAAGCGAGAGGCTCGACCTCGTGCACCTGGCCATCTTGATTAGCTGGGAAAGAAGGAGCCGGAAATGCGTAAGAGATAGGCACTACGGCAACTACCTCAAGAATTTGGACGTCGTCCGAATCACCTTCATCAGCACGGGCCGAGGTCTTGCTCCGAGTACGAACAGGAGCAGCATCCGGCTTAGGAATGAATTCCTCCGGATCCGGTTCTCCGTTGTCCGGGGTATTGCAGTCAGCAGGCCAAGGAAGATCCAAAACCTCGGCATCTTGTGCGGTCTGCTCAGGAAACCTCTGCGAGAAAAGCGGAAAAGGGTTAGCGGAGATATAACTCGGGTCGAGCCACATATGTTCGACTTACCTGAGGAGGAGGATTCTCACGGGAGAATGGCTTCATTCCCCACTCCCATTCCTCGGGCATCTCGATCTTGAAAATAGCCCGGACATGTTTATAGATTTGATAATTATCAAGCTCCACCGTAGAAACTCGGTTGGGATCCAAAGGATCGCTCATGTAGCAGAGCTTGTGGGAGCGAAGATGGAAGGGGAAGATTCGGCTGCTGACAAACGCAGTCATCAAGTCTTCACCTCGCAACCCAGCACGAGTCAATTCCTTAAGTCGGAGCTCGAATGCCTCGGCAAGAGCATGGGTCTTCCTCGGATTATAGATCCAGTTCTTCTTTGAAGGAGGACCGATAGAGAAAGCGGGGAGCCGAATCTTATCTTCTTTCCCGGTGTTCTTGACATAGAAAATGATCTATGCCACTTTTTGGAAGACTCGAGGCCTGCGACACGCGGGAACATGGAGTTTTTCCGAGGTGTAATGGAGGCGGCCCCGCATTGGGTAAGAGATTTCTCAGAAGGATGGAGAGATTTATACGGCACCACGTTAGCTCGGATTTGAAAGAACTTAGAACATACGTCTATAGAAGGCCAAAGGCCGAAGTACCCCTCCAAAGCCGAGATAAAGGCCGAAAGAGAAGCTACAGCGTTAGCCGACAGGTGATGCGGCTGAAGGCCGAAGTAATCTAAGAAGTTCCTAGCGAAGTCACTAAGAGGGAGGCCGAATCCACGAGCAAAATGGGACATAAAAACTACGAACTCACCCTCATCAAGTACGTGGGAGGATTCTTTGCCGGGTAAGCGGCAACTTACCTCGGCAGGGATTCGGCGTGTCTTGATCAGCCATTCGACCTCCCGGCGAGTAACCGTGGAACCTTGCTAGGAACCACGTTCTGGACCCGCCGCAAGGTCTTCTTCCCCGACAAGAGCACCGCTGGTGGAGCTAGACATGGGCTCATCGGAGGAATCAACTGAAGAGTAACTGGCAGCGGGGAGAGGCCTAGAGGTGCAGGGCCCCGTCGCGACGGTGATGGACGCAGCGGTGAAACAGAGAAAGAACCGTCGCGAGAAATCAAGGCAAACTAGAAGAACCCCTAATGCTGGAACCTAGTGGCGGCGCTATAGAGAAACTCATCGACAAGGACACGATAGCGGAGGCACTGCGGCGAGGTCACAGGAGCCGGAGAGCCGCAACGTGCCCGTCGAGGAGAAGCTGCGGAGGCGCGGCTACTGGAACACGAACGGTGGCGGCGGCGCAAGGAAGAAGATGAAGGGAGTAAGAAGGGGAAAAGTGAATCGGTTTACCCCCACTCCCCTCTTTATAACCGCATGGGGTGAGCCAAAGTGGGATCGTGGTAGTGCCACAGTAACCGCATAATCACGTGTATCGCATAACCACGCACGCTGAGTGGAGCCACAACGAGGGTCACATGGCGCAGGAGGAGATCGGGCCATCTGGCCATTGCGGTTATCGAGGCGTCACTGCGACGACGCGACGGGCGCAGTAATCACTGTAGCATGTCAGTAAACACTGTAGAGGAACAAAAAACTAGGGAACAATGATGATTGGTACACGTAGGATGAGGCTTACACAGGAAGCCAAGCAAATACCCCGAACAAGAGAAAATAACTCGGAACGTAGTTCGCAGCGAGAAAAGGTAGAAATTAGGAAGAGGATAGTAGAAAAAGAACGTCGGCTAAGAAATACCTCAGACATAAAGTAAGAGAATAAATGTCTGGAAACTGATATGGTCCGGCCGAGGTTTCCGACAGGACCGCACCAGCTTCGAGGACTAATGTTGGGGGAGTGACCCCGATAGGGTCAAGATAGAGGAAAGAAGGGAGGAGTCTCCCTTACCTTGAGCCGAATTATAAGCTGAGTCGGCCGAATCATGCAAGATCCGGCCGAGGTAAGCTGAGGCTTGGCAAATATAGAGTGATTAACACATTACTCGGCCCACGAATGAGCTAAGTCGGCCGAATAAGGTTGATTGACTTGTATGCAGGTGAAGGCCGAGCCGAGCTATGCGAGATGAGGCTGAATAACAGGAAACTTGCAGGAGAAGGAGAAGGAGCCCATAGTCAAACCCTAGTTGCTGGCAAGGAGGAATCTACGTAGAGCCAAGCACTAAGGACAAAGAGCAGAGCTGCAGAGGGGCAGACAAGCGTCACGGAGGTGACAGTGAGGAAGCCCGAGGCACACATGTGAGGGCCTCTAGGTCTTTGCCACCGATAGAAGGGGGACACAGAAAGGAGTCCGCCGAGTTACCACTTTGGGACAAGCATATTCCAAGAATATGCTTGCCACGTCAGCCCTAGGAGGAACCAAGGGATCCCTTTATAAGGAGGGGCACGGGCTCCTGGAGAGGGGATCGATTCATTCAAGAGAGAAGGGCTCGTGTAGTAATCTTCCTCTTCTTCTCTATGATACAGCTCAAGGAGCACTTGTAACTCTTTAGAGGAGAAATAAAGATCTACTGTTAGTCTATTGTGTGTAGAAATCACTACATCTTCCCTCCCCGGATTCCTCTAGTATCCATTGGCCCCATACTTTAGCCTACCCATGGCATCTGCTGTGCCACCACCACGACGGAGGAGAAACAATAGCAAAAGTGTTCGGGAAAGTAGATACGTTTTGGACATATCAGCCATCCAACTAGATCTATGACTAGTAATCCACCTTTAGGTTATCATCTGAACCCCCTCCAGTATTAAGTTGCAAGCAATGGATAACTGCTTTAAGCAAAGTGTGTAAAGTAAAAAATACAATTGTTCCATGAACAAGAGATTGTTGTTTTCTCCCTAGTAGCAACAACACATCTACAACCTTAGAGATTTCTATCACTTCCCCAGATTCAATAGAGCCATGAACCCACTATCGAGCATAAATACTCCCTCTTGGAGTCACTAGCATCTACTTGGCCAAGATATCTACTAGAAACGGAGAGCATGCAAAATATCAAACAACACACACATGATAGAATCAATAAGATAGAATCATTAACCGATCTGACATAGTAATCTCAATATCCATCGAATCCCCGCAAACACAACATGCATGATTACAAATAGATGATCTTGATCATGAACAAAGCTCACAAGATCTAAACATGATAGCACAAAGGAGGAGAAATAACCATCTAGCTACTGTATGGACCCATAGTCCAAGGTGGAACTACTCACGCATCATACCGAAGGCTGGCATGGTGATGAAGAAGGCCTCTGGGATGATCTCTCCCCATCGGCGGGGTGCTGGGAAGAGCTTCAGATCCCCCCGATCTATGGACGATGGTGGCGGCGCCTACGGACTATTTTTTGGAAGATTGATCAGGTCCTTACGGTTTAGGTATCGAGGGATTCTTATAGGCGAAGAGGGAGGCCGAGGGGGTGCCCGAGGCGGCTGCACCCCCCCAGGCGTGGGCCAGGCCAGGCCGCGTGGCCTGGGTGTGTGGCCCCCTGGAGGCCCTCCTCCGTCTCGTCTTCTGGCTCTGTGTTCTCCTTGGTAAAATATTGACTTTGGATTTTGTCCCGTCCAATTCTGAGAATATTCATTTTTCTGACTTTTCTAGAACCAAAAACAACAACAAACAGGAAACTGACACTGTGGCATCTTGTTAATAGGTTAGTCCCAGAAAACGAATAAAAATACCTCAAAGTGTAGACAGAGCAAAACAAAGTGGATACTAAACAAGCATGAAACATCAAAAATTATAGATACGTTTACGGCGTATCAACAATATAAGTGAATTTGCATAGTTGTTGTAGTTGACATCCGTTATAGCCTACCTGGCGCTTAGTTCTAATTGAGATAATAGAATTATGGTGTTCTAGATACTTACTTTACGAACTAGTATTGTATTGTTTGAGTGTCAAATTAAAGATAAAAGGTCCTAAAGCAAACTTTCAAGTAAACCTCACTTACTCAATAAGGTTTAATAAGTGTATTAATCCTAGAGTAATTGATTCCAAAGTTAGTATATAAAATATCATGCTTGCCTTCATGATACTTGATATTAGAAAGAAAGTTTTTAGTATCAAGATTATCTGGGAGATGAAATATTCATTTCAGAAATCATCATGTGTAAAAGATATTTTGATATTTGAAACATTGTTCGATTGCAACATGATAAATTATAATTTAGTTGGAAAAAAATTCTCATATTGGATGAGCATTTGCGAATGATGGTGACACTAGGCATACCTATCACCCAATAGGTTTGGGAACTAAAGTTATGCAAACATTCGTCCTTATAAACTATAGTAGTTCAATCATGAAAGTTGTCATGATAGGATGAATAAGAGGTGTAGGTAAAATGTTTACTATACTAAAAGTAGAATCCAGAAGAACACGAATCATGTGATGATAGTGATCCACTTCAAAAGTGTAATTTAGAGGGTATTAGTTTTTGACTAACACATTTTCACCAAGTACCATGTGATTGGTGCCACTGTTGATGTTAATTGATTCTTATGAAAAAGAGGAAAACACTGAAAGAGAATCCATAAATGTAATTAGCAGAAATTAATGGACTAGAATTGTGCAGCTCGGGATATGCAAGATATACATGTTATGAATATCTTCTTTGCTTGTTAAACCAATGTAATTCTTCGTCATTAGACGATGGATTGGTTGGTATGAAGTGTCATATAAAGCAACTCAATATAAGAAATACAATGGTCCGAGTAACTAGCAAAAGAATATGGTTCATCGATAAACAAATAAGATGTTATTATGTTTGTCATCTACATAAAGAACCAAGCCATTAAATTTTATTTTGATAATCGTTATCTCGTACCAGTATTGTGAGAATAAGTTATTGTTCAAATAATTATTGTATTCCATAGATGATGGATGAACCATTATAAATCTTGTTGGTGAAATAACATTCATAAAACTAAATGCTAAAGTGTCGCAAGACAAAAATGATTGGAATTTCACTTAAGTGTGACACCACCATTTAAATTATATTGGAAAGAAGGACATGAAGAAACTTCATGTTGATAAAATTTTGGAGTCAAGTTGTTTTAGAACGAATTGACGCTTGTAAGAATTTCTATAAATAAGTAAAACTTTGTTCACGGGCAGAAGTTGAACAGACGGCTAACTTAGTGGAAGTAATACATATTGATGTATGTGGTTTATTATGTAAAGTTGTGTGTGGTGGATTATTCTACTTCATATACTTCCACCGAGTACTTGAATAGATATATGAGTATATATGTTTAATGAGAAAAAGTATAAGACAATTGAAACATGTTCAAAGGTTTAGCGTTCATAACAAGAAAATCAAGAGTTTATGATCGGATCATAAAAGAATATTTTTGAGTCACAAGTTTAGCAAACATCTAAAAGTTAAGCTTTTGTTTAATAAACTTGAGTTTCCTAAAATACCATAGAAGTATGGAATGTTTTGAGAATATAACCAAACTTATTTTAACTTGGTACGATCAAATATAAAACTGCCATTATGATTTAAAATATTATGCTATAGTGATATACCGCTTTTACACTGAAAAGAGCAACATCATGATCCATCGAAATGGTAAGGGGTAAAACCTAGTTTGTCTTTTCTTAAAAATTTTGTATGCAAGGCATATGTAAAATATTTACAAAACCAAAGTTGCATATGCATGTCTTTGTAGGTTATCCCAAAGCAATTGTTGGGAATTCCTCCACTTTAACACTAAAATATAAAAATGTTTGTCGCTAGAACGGCGAGTTCTTTGAAAAATAATTCTTCCTAAAAAGTTAAGTGGGAGGACAATAGAAATCTTGATGAGGTTATCTAAACTTAAGTGACATGATCAGAGTAGCGCAACGCCGCGAAATGTTCTAGAGGCTGCTACAATGCTCATGGCTACTGTTTGTGCAGATGTTGTACATCTAGAAATCTAAGTTCGTATTGAACCATACGTGGATCGGGTTATAATCAAATGGAATGATTTGAGGACAAAGTGCCATTATTGGACAATAATATTACCGATCACATGCAAAGAAGCGATGATGAGCCCTGACTTTAGATGGCTAGAAGCCATAAGAATTCGTGATATTATCCACATATGAAAATCAAGTTATGAACTTGGTAGACCCTCAAGAAGGCGTGAAGCTTTTCAAAGTGTAAATGGACCTATAAAAACAGACATGGATGTTTACATCTGTGAAATGGTCGACATGTCAGAAAGAAGTTTATGACAAAGTTTAAAAAGTTGACTACGACAAGATTTGATATTCCATAGTGATATTTAGTATGTATGAATTATTAAACCAACCACTACATACTAAGATATGGTAGTTGAATAAACAAATCAATGTTCTTCTATAAGAATGGTTACCTAGGATGTGTACATGACACTATCTGAAGGGTTTTGTTAATTCGAAGGGTGCTGAAATATATGCAAACATCAATGGTTGAAATAAACATAGTGGAGTTGGATTCTTCACCGTGATGAAATTATTAAAGATTTTAAGCTCATCAGAAATGATGAAGATGCTTGTGTTTACAAGAAAGTAGGTGGAAGCGTTAATACATATTTCCAATGTTTTATGTGAACGACATTATTTGATTGGAAATTACGTATCTTTTATGTTATGCGATTTAATAATTTCGTTAAAATCAGATTTTGATGAAGGACTTACGCAAAACCAGAATATTAGACATCAATGTATATACAAATAGATTGAAATGCTAATATGGTTATGCTGAAGTATATATATGAAATATTTAATTAGTTCAATATGGTGGCATATTTGAGTGGGAGCTGTGTGAGTTTCCTGGTCAATGTTTGACGAGAAAAGTTCTTGCCGCATGGTAGCAAGATCAATTGTATTGATATTTGGTATGTGAAACCTCATAATTGATTTGATTAATCATGAATGGCATGATATATACATATCTAGATGAGTCATATGCTCTAAGTGTTAGGAGCATATACCAGAGTGATTTATAAGAAAATCATTGGACAATAGTAATGATATTTTTGTGTACTTTAGAAGAACCAAGAATATGCTCTATATGTAGAAGTGACAAAATAGTTCAATGTAATGTGTTACATTGATGCAAGTTTTTGTCACATATGCAAATGAAGTTTATCTCAATTTAGACTTATGTGATAGAAAGTAAGGTGGCAAAATGAAATGAAAGTAAGTTCCATGATGAATTTGGACTAGTTCCAAAGTTGTAACATTGTGATGAGTACTACAACAACGGCTGAATATATGATTGCATTTGTGTCAAGTAATTTGATTGTCAAACTAGTTGCAGTTCCAAGTAGGCTACTATGAAGATATATTATACGGCAATAGTATCAACATAGTTTTAGGTAAAGGAATTGAGGTCTCACTGGAGGACTAAATTATACAAAGCCATCTCATTGGAGAATGAGTAATGCGTAGTAACGCATAGACATGCAAATACACACAGAACTGAAAGTGACAGTTTTGGAGATTGGGTTTACCACAAGCAACACATGTGGACAACACCAGAATGCCATAGGTGTTAAATGCGCGAAGAAATAACTAGGTTATTCACTCTGGTGCAAGTGGGAGACTGAAGGAGATATGCTCTAGAGGCAAATAATAAAGAAGCTTTTATTGTTATATCTCATTAGTTCGTAATAGTTTTATACCATGCTATAACTGTATTAATCAAAAACTTTAGTACACGCGTGGTATGTAAACAAACCAAGTCCCTAGATCCTCTAGTAGACTAGCTCGTTGGGCAATCAATGATCGAGGTTTTCTGATCATGGTATATTTATGTCAATTGACAACAGGTAATTTTATTAGATAAATGATGTGATGGACACACATTCAACCCTAGTATTGCAATGATATCCAGTCACAAAGTTCAACATTGGGATATCTAGTAAGACATAGTGACTCACTACTTTGACTGTTAGATCATGTTTAATCACTACCACCCGAGGATGCTTTATTTCATAAACCGTCACACCATAATAGGTTGATCATAAAGGTGTATATTAGGTATTCCAGAGGGGTATGTTGAGGTGTATGCATCAAGATCGGGATTTTCCCATCCGAGTGATGGATAGATACCCTGGGCCCACTCGGTGAGATTACATCTATAAGTTTGCAAACATGTGACTAGGTCATGAGGATGCAATACCACAAGAACAAGTAAATATGTTTGTCGGTAATAAGATCGAACTAGGTATGTCGATACCAGAGATCGGTTCTTGGACAAATCAGGTATCGTGTCGCAAAGGGAATGAGACTCAACTTTCAAGGTTCAAGCGATCAAGTTATTCGTGGAATGCATGAGGGCCATCAGGAGTTTCCAAACACCACTATTGGTCATTGATCCGAGAGGTGTATCTATCATGTATGTGTATTCCCGAACCATAGGGTGTCACGCTTAAGGATAGATGACGCTTAGGGATTGATTCGAGATCGTAGGAGAAAAGAGAGAGAACTTCAAAATTGTTCTTGGGTGATACCGGAATGTTTCTGAGGATATCCTATGATGATCTGAGGGGTCCGAAACATGTTTCGGAGTGATAGGTATTAAATAATATTTATTTAATATTAACTAAATGAATTAACTTTAAAATGTACTAACCCGCGTCGCTCCCTTCCTAGGGGCGACCCGGGAGGCGACTCCGTCCAGGCCCCGTCGACCCAGCCCTCCTCCTTCCCCTGCCGCCACCGGTTGCCTCCACTGGGCAAAGCCCATGCGGAGCCGGCGGTAGCGTGGCCTGGCTTCTTCACGACGGCGCATGGGAGTAGGGGAGCTCCTTACGGCGGCCCGTTCTGGCGTTCAGGTGGTCGCGCGCCCATAGTTGGTGGGCGTGCGGTGGTGGCTGGCCGCGTCCACGGATTTCGGCGGGGCTGGAGGCGGCGGTCGAGCCAGCGCTTCTGCAGGGGGTGGCAGTGGTGTCTGGGCCTGATCTGGGCCCTTGATGGGTCGGGCGGGCTATAACCATGGCGCACCTTCTACGGACGTGCGGGAGGCCGAGCCGGCGGGATCCGGCATGGATTTGGTCGGGGCGGTGTCCCTGGACCTCGGGCAGCTGACAGGGGTGGCCGGTTTGCTTCTCGGGCACCGGCGCCGTCCGCTTGCCGGAGACGAGGAAGCCAGGCTGCAGCCCTGGGAACGCGGCGGCTTTTGGGCGGGCGGCTAGAGGTTTACCTCGATGCACCAGTGGCATGGAGGACGATGACTCTTGGGGTGTGTCGGCGTGGTGGTCTCATTGAGGCTGCGGCCGACTCCGTTGGTGCTTTGGCGGCTAGAGGTTTACCTCGATGCACCAGTGGCATGGAGGACGATGACTCTTGGGGTGTGTCAGCGTGGTGGTCTCATCGAGGCTGCGGCCGGCTCCGTTGGTGCTTTGGCGGCTGCGAAGGGTCGTTGTGGGGTGGTTTGCTGGCTGGGCGGTGGCAGATTGGCATGTGGTGTTGCGATGCTGTACGCGGAAGCTGAAGCGGCGGCTCCGGATCGGGATGTTGGTGATGCGCTGCCTTGGCCGCGCGAGCGGCGGGGCATGACTCCTTGGGTGTGGACGTCGCCTCTTTCACCGGTGATCTGACTTGTCGGGCGGCATGGACTGTCTCGGTGATAGTCCATTGGAGGTGGTGGTCGAGGTATCTAGACGAAAGTCAAGATCGACTTGGTCTTTGCCAACAGCGGCGGCGTTTGAGGACGCCGTTCTCCCTCTTGAGGGCGCTGTCGTGGATCCCCGACACCCCTCCGTCCACCACTCTGGGGTGAAAATCCAAATCTGGCTTGCCGGATTGGAAGACAGCGGTGTATTTTGGACGTCGTTACCTCCTTGGAGGCGTCTTTTTTCGGAGTGTGCGGAGCCTTTCTTGGGATGCTAGTGATGCCGGTTGAGTCGATGTCTTCGGGCCCTCTCAGCGTGCGAGTACCGCTAGTGTGCTCCCTATGGCCTGCCTCTCGCCATGAAGCCTGCTAGGCCTAGCCGTTTCCTTTTCGGATCTGACTTTCTCTCTGGGGACATGGACCAGAATATTCGTAGCGCCCGCTGTTGTTGTTGTGCTGGTATCGCTCGGCGGTGCTCCAGACCTAGTCGAGCTAGGTCATGTGGCCTCGTGTGGTTTTGCCAGTTTTGCCATAAAAATGTGCCGTTTGGGGTCTTTTTTGGTCTGGTTCCCCTTTTAACCGGACCCGTGTGTATATACGTCGGTTTTTGGGTTTTGGCCAGTTTTCCTTCTAATTCGGCCAATTATCTTCTTCTAATATAAAAGGTAGTGCTCCTGTTGTTTGCTCCGAATTTTTTTTAAATATATTTTTTAATTGATTTAATGTGGCAGCCCACCTAAATGGGCCTCCGGAGAGGCCCAAGAGGGGGCCGGGCCAAGGGAGGCCAGCGGCCACTAGTGGGCCTCCCCCACGTGGGCCCATGTGGGAAGGGCCAGCATGCTGTGGGATTAGTTCCACCCTTCTCTCCTCTGCTCTATGGTGCCTCCCTTCCACCTATTTAAAGAGGGGAGCCCCTCCCCTCAATCCCACTTCATCCCAATTGGCTGCCTACTCTCTCTCTCTCTCTCTCTCTCTCTCTCTCTTCCTCACATGTGGTTCAAAATATTGGAAGCACATACGGGGATAGGGGTTTATCCACCATATACACGCCGTCGTGCTGCTGGAATCTCGACCCGGATTAATCTTCTTTCGTTGCTTCGTTAGACAGGAGACCGGGATACGTCTTTACATCGGATGCGTGTAAAGCCACAAGGCACCACCACTTGTGGTTCTAGTTGCTTGGAGCTTGGACCTTGGACGTCTACACGAGCTTGAGGTCGGCTACGTCGTACGACTATATCATCCATATTTCTCGTGAAACGTTAACCACTTTCGGTCTTTAAGGGTATGAACACCAAACCTCTCTCGTTACTTTACATCTGCATAGATAGATCTTGGCTGTGGTGTTCTCGCCGTTAGGAGATTTTTGTTTTCTTCTACGGAACCCTTTATTACCCCACATAGTTGCTGCTTCTCCAAGGTTGATGCCACGATAGGTCTCGTCAATGTGGGTGTTAGTGCTTCCTGCGCCAGTGGTGTCACTGTCCCGCACCGACTGCAGTGCTTCCATCTTCGGCGGTGGCACAGCCCCTCGCCGGTGGTGGTGCTATTCCGGCGCTACTGCTGCAAGTGGTAGCCAACAATGCTACCTACAACGGGAGGATTTGCTACCGACATTGTTGATATCGACGGTCAACGTCGTTACTGCAAGGGGTAGCTGGCTATGCTACACTACGACGGGTGGATTTTCTACCGATGTCCGACGTTGTTGCTACTGATGACCGGCGTCATTGCTGCAAGATGGACGAAATCATTGCTCCAATGGGTAGCTGGCTTTGCTACCTATGATAGGAATATTTCCTACCGATGGCCGACGCCGTTGTTGCCGACGATCGGCGAATTTGTTACCGACGACAAATGTCGTTGCTACAAGGGTATGATGGTGCTTCTAACGATGACCGTGGAGTTTGCTACCGACTGTCAGGGGATTTGCTACTGACGACCGGCGAAATTGTTAACGATGACAAACGTCGTTGCTACAAGGGTATGATGGTGCTGCTACCGATGGCCGTGGAGTTTGCTATCGCCGGTTGGGGGATTTGCTACCGACGGCCGGCGGGTTTGCTGCACGCTGATACCGATGGTGATGTCAGCGGTGGAGGTGTTGTGGTTAGGAGATCAAGGCCGGGGTTGCTATCATGATTGACACCATTTTCTACCACGGTAGACGGCGAATGCTACGACCGTGCGTCTTGTTTGTTGCGTGGGGTGGGTCGTGGACACCAAGCACGACGGATTTGAGCACGACCACACCGGAGCTGGACTCTAGTCATAGCCAAGCTGACGTGCCATGGCCCGATCCAATTTTTTGGGCACTCAAGCAGGTAACACTAGACGTCTCTGATCGATACCTGAGAAACATGGTTTAGAAAACAAACAAAATATAAACCATGTCTACACTAATTTAAGGTGAGTGCACTATGATTTCCCAGCTCTCTGCCGAGAGGTTCTGTTTGTGACGAGCTTACACTGAACCATGTAATTTGCATTTCTGATACTCATATTTTCGGCAGCACAAGTAGTCAGGACTAGATACTAGGAGGACATTAGATCGACGGCAGATAAACATGGTTCATCAAATAAACAATACACAAACAAGGCAACGAGGGCCGGGCATATTTTCCCACGCCAGAACTTGCAGAATAGTAAAGAGTACTAAGCATGTATCATCCATTCCATTGTAGTAGCAAAAGCAGAGTGATTTTTAGGACTAAGGAAGCACGATGTGCGTAGGCGCAGTTTCAGAATCTCATGGGCATCCGCGTTCCTTCTTCACGTTCTTTACCTTTTTGTCCTCGGATTTGTACTTGTCGGCATCTCGCACCATCCGCTCGATCTCTTCCTTGCTCAACCCACCCTTGTCGTTGGTGATGGTGATGTTGTTCCTGTTTCCACTCGTCAGGTCCTCCGCTGACACCTTCAGGATACCGTTTGCTTTGATTTCGAATGTGGCATTTAACCGTGGGACGCACCTCGGCGCTGGAGGGATGCCAGTGAGCGTGAACGTGAACTCGCCAAGAAGCCGGTTGTCCTTGGTCAGTGCCCCTTCACCCTCGTACACCCGGAAGCACGCGTTGGTCTGGTTGTCGCATTCTGTAGTAAAACCCTTTTCCATCGTGACGGGGATGGTAGTGTTCCTGGGTACCACCACGCTCATGACGACACCGACCGTCTCTATCCCAAGCGAAAGCGGTGTGGCGTCGCTGAGGCACTTCTCCACATGCTCCATGCACTTGCAGAACAGGTCCATGTTGAGCTCCTCGAACCGGGCACGGCTGATGCTCCCGTAATAGTCAATGCCATCGTGGAGCGAGTCGATCTCAAACTTAGCCTGCGCCGTCGAAGACAACATCCTCTTGGCCCTCTCGCAGGCCGTCCGCAGCCGCATCAGCGCCCTCGGGCTGCTCCCGATGTCGCTTTTGTGTTTCTTGAGGAATTCCTGCACGAAGTGTTCCACCATCCGGTTGTTGAGATCCTCGCCGCCGAGGTGAGTGTCGCCGGACGTGGCCTTAACCGTAAAGGCCGCCGAGGTGAGTGTCGCCGGCGTCCATGGTGGCCTGGCGCTGCGAGTCGTTGAAGTAGATCGGGACGGTGATGACGACGTTCTTCACCGTGGTGCCTAGGTATGTCTCAGCTGTCTCACGCATCTTGACAAGCACCATGGACGAGATCTCTTCGGCCGTGAACTGCTTCTCCGCTCCCCTGTACTGCACCACGATCGTCGGTCGGTCACCAGAACCTGAAATCACTTCGAAAGGCCATAGCTTCATATCTGCTTGCACCGATGGGTCGCTGAATCGTCGCCCGATCAGTCGTTTCGCATCTGAAGACAGTAGAAGTAAAGTAGCGATTAGTTTCAGGAGTACATAGGAGTTCATTTTCTAAATATTGAGGTATAAACAGAAACAAGAGATTGAAAGGGTAGTTTCAAATTAAAGTTGAAAAATCATTTGAGACCACAAAATATATGTTTAAAGATCAATTCACTGAACTGTGAAAATTCAAAGCCTGAACGATCGAGGTTGGGAACGTTTTTCAGGAGTACTGTATATATGGTATCCTTAGGATAAATAAACAAATTTATGTCATAGATAATTCAAAGCCTCAAAAAGAAGATGCAGCAGGGCAGGGATCTGCACAGTGGACTAAGCATTTGACAACTGAAGAAAATAAGAGATGACAGTAATCTGAGGCTTTAAACATGTTGGGCCCCTACGAACTCAAAGCGTCCTAACACGGCAGCCTGACACACTTATACGAGTGTAAATAACTGCCGCTGAAAATCCAAGGATTTCTCACCGAAGACGGTGTTGACGGCGTTCATTGCGGCCTGGTTCATAGCCGAGTCGCCGATGAGCCGCCAGGCGTCGGTGAAGGCGACACAGGATGGCGTGGTGCGGTTGCCCTGGTCGTTGGCGAGGACCTCCACGCGGTTGTGCGCCGGCTGCCACACGGCCACACACGAGTAGGTCGTCCCCAGGTCGATGCCGATCGCCGGCCCGTCAACATTCGTGCCTGCCATCTCCACGCGGCAAGGGAGGAAACGGAAGAGTGGTGACGTAGTCTTGAGAATGCCAGGGGTTGTATTTATATATACATTAGAGGAAGACAAGAGGACGTCGCCTCAGCGGTGGGAAAACATAGAACTTTTAGGTATCCGAAGAATTCATGGAGATGTAAGAGCACCACTGAGCACGATGCCATGAAAACGAAGGGTCGTTTGGAGGATTTAAATACGGTAGTACTATATATTTGCAAATTCATACTCTCAACATATACCTAGTATTACTACTAGTACTACTAGATTTTATTTATGCAAGCACGATATCAATGCCTTTCCCCAAAAAAAAAGCACGATATCAATGCCTTCCATAGTGACAAGGTGCCGAACCCGGATGGCTTCACGCGGTCTTTCTTCAAATCATGTTTGAATATCATCAAATCCTATATTATGGCCGTTATCAACAACTTCTACACTCTTCGAAACAATGAGCTCCATTGCTTGAATTTTGCCAACATTGCTCTAATTCCAAAGAAAGATGGCGCCAAGGACATCTCCAACTTTAGGCCGATTTAGTCTCGTACATGCTATTGTAAAGATCATTGCCAAAATGCTTGCCACTAGACTTGCTTCTCACATGGATAACCTTGTCTCCAATGCCAAATTGCCTTCATAAAAAGAGAAGCGACAAGTTCACGCATGTCTGCAACTAGGCAAAAAAGTTTCATAGGACAAAGGCCCCAACTCTTCTCTTCAAGCTTGATATTAAGAAGCCTTTTGACCGCGTCCGGTAGGACTACCTTATGGATATGTTAGAACATATTGGCTCCCTAGCAAATTTTAAGAGTGACTTTTCGCTCTTTTATCTTCAGCCACCTCGAGGGTGCTCCTAAATGGGATCCCCGGCGATCTTATGAGGCACGGTAGAGGCTTGAGACAAGGTGAACCGCTTTCTCCTTTTCTATTTGTGCTTCCTATTGACCCACTTCATGACATCCTTAACAAAACTACTAGTCAAGGGTGTCTACACCAACTTAGAGGGAGAAGCCTGACCATCTGAACCTCCTTATATTTCGACGATGTGGCCATCATCATGGCTCCTATCTGTTAGAGTATAACATGGTTTTGTATTATAGTAGGCCATGGTTGTTATATTTGGTAGTTATCTATTAGACTTTTTGGCTCTTAAGTCTTGTACTCCTATATAAACATTCTAAGAGCTCATAGTGTAACAATCTAGCAATACAATCAATTACTATTGCATTCATGGTATCAGAGCCTCTCGTTCTTCAACCTAGGGTTTAGCCCACCACTTCCACCTCGCCGCCCCCGAGGAGATCGATATCCACTAGGGACCATGCAACTTGTAGATTAGATCCAATAGATTTCGTCAAAATTTTCTCGCTGGCCACTTGACCAACGGTTCTTCTTGTTTCAACGATCATAGATTAGATCGCGTCGCCCACTGTCGCATGTCGTCATCACGCACCTCTACTACAACCTTGACATCGAATCATCTACGATAAATCCTCCCCGCCACCACCAATCGAGGTCTCTGTCAATGCTAATGGGTTATGCATCGCTGTGCTCCTGCATGTGGATGAATAAAACGGGTTCGATCCCCGACATCTACTACCGCCACAGTTCAATCGCTATCGACAACAAACTCGCCGTCTTCATCCACCACAACCTTGCCGCCAGAGTTGCAGTCTAATTTTTATTTACACCAATTGTGCTAAGTTTTCTTCTTGCAACCACTTTGTCTACTCCGGCACATAGGCGAGCAATCGATCATACACAAAGGTATTCTCTGCTGCTCCCTTCGACTCTAGCTAGCATGGTTCGTGATGGTCCCTGTCTTCGCACGTCCGGTATTGGCAATACCGATGTGTGCCTTCGTCCCCAGTGCGCTCCTGAGTTTGTAAAGCTCGGCACGACATGTCTCCTATCTCTACTACCACAACTCCATCTACGTCTAACTTGAGTTGACTACTGCTGCAATAGCCTTTTACTATTTTATTACTCTGGTGATTTTCTTCGGACCCAAAGACGACACCAACCAGAACTACAGCAACCTGAGTGACTTCATCAACGGGGACTATGTCACCAACACTCCAACAACACCATCAACCACGAAAAGAACACCCACAGTACTGGTTACATCAATATCAACATCAACGATGACTACCTTCAGCTTATGTTCTAGTCGGACCATCCGTGATGCTCCTGTTATTCGCATCACTATCGATCCGACTGTCGAGGGGGTGTTAGCGTATAACACGATTTTGTATTATAGCTAGTAGGTCACGGTTGTTATATTTGGTAGTTCTCTACTAGTTTTCTTGGCTCCCAAGTCTTATACTCCTATATAAACAGTCATAGGGCTCACAATGTAATAATACCAATACACAATATCAATCTATCAACACAATCAACTATTATTGCCAATTACTTAGCATACCACTAGATCAAATGATCCTATGGGTACACCATTTACACTTCGTGTGTGGACCAACTTAAATCCACTTAGTCAATATCAACTTGATTAAGCTTGAATCTTCTTCACACTCTATCATACTTTCTTGAGGTACGTAAAGAAATATTTCCTTTGGTTGCATGCTTCAAGCCTTCATCAAACATGGATCAACGTAGAAATTCATCATGACCTTGGCTTAGAGCTAAACCTTGAATTCTTATCTTGTAATCAATCTCGTAAATATATATATCGACGCGGATTTGCTGCCCGGGGTGGCCGCGGTGCACCCTCTATCCACCATTGGATAATGGGAGCATGATCACCTTCTACGCATGCGCTGGTCACGGCTGTAATGGATGTTTAACGGAGTTGTTCCATCCGTCAACCACGCTAATAAGCATGCGTTGCTTAGGGTCTACCGCTGGACACATGCAATTACTGGTTTCTTCACAGACTACTCACGGACATTGTACATGAAATAACGGTACCCGTGGACAAGCATGCATGTCCGATAAATTTTGCATATGTGCATGGTGCATGGATTGAATGCATGTAGCATCTAATACCCACCTCCGTGAGAGAACTGCTATAACGGATGAAAGTAATAAACACTTATGGACAACGGCTAATATGCATGCGAGTTGTAGTGAGAGATATGATATAACGGATGGAAGTTACAATTACTTTTGGACAACGGCTAATGTACATGCGTGTTGTACTGCCAGTTATTAACTTGTGATTCGGTATTATCTGGTTCGGGTTTCAGCAAGAAATACTTTAGTTTCATATGTTATTCTAATAGTACGGTTCCAACAAGAGATTTTTATGCACCAACTCCATTCATATCTATGCAAAAAAATGTTTATTTACTATTTTCAGAACCAAAACCTTTATTTTTATTTTTTATTGTCTAATTCGTATAATTAGATTTTAATATTGCTTTGATTTGTTTCTAACCATGCCAGACCAATTAGGTCAAAGAACCTATAGTTGAAAACCGTTGTAGTTTTGTCATTCAATATTTTGTCAAAGATCATAAGTGGGATACGTTGCAAGCATACTCTATCAATTTTCATACATACATTCCAGTACTAGTGCATGCAATGACCGTGAACCACAAGTGCACATCAACAACATGCAAAAACGATGTTTGAAGACGGCTACGGTTCATTAAATGATATTGTCCTCTCGTAAACTTGAGCAGAATGAGAAAAGGATGTTGTCATACGGATACAGTGCATGCATTCATTTCATAGTTGCTCCTATTAAAACCTTGATACCGTTAAACACATATGTGTTTTGCACGGCTATGCATGAAGGATGCATGTCATTCACGATCAGGCCATGCACCGTAAAACATGGGTGTGTTTTGCTGGGTTTTGGCCCTGCACCGTAAAACATGGGTGTGTTTTGCTAGGCTTTGGTCATGCACCGTAAAACATGGGTGTGTTTTGCTGGATTTTTTTGACTCTAAGACCGCATGCTCATGCTCTCGGAAGAAACGGTGGTAGCTACTTTGTAAAAAGATGGCTAACACCGTCTACTCTTTTTATCTAATCCAACGGTACAAAATGCATGAGCTGCGCCCACTATTTTCTTCATGGCACCCAGCCTTGAATCCAACACATGGTTTTATTTGAAGTATTACCTATGGAAAATTCCTTCATAATATAAACTAAATAAAATGATTTGTCCATAGAGATTGAAATTGAGTAGACGTCACTTTTGAGTATATGTTCGAAGTTGAACCGCAAAAACCGGTTGCCTCTTTTTTTGTTTGGTTTGTTTTAAGTAACTACTAGAGTTGTTCTCACAGAAGTGCCTAACAATACAGGGGACGGAATCACAATACAAAGCATGGCATCACCGCCGAACCATGAATGTTGGTCACCCATTGTTCTCATGTTGATCGCCAATTTGTTTCACTTGACAGAGGAGTTGCCAGTACCTAGGGAAGAAGGCGAAGCACACTAAACCTGGATTTGAGATCATCGTCCGTTGTTCTGATGTGTGTTTTCTAATAAGTTCTCTTCGCTTAGCATCCTAGTTTCTGTGTGAACTGAAATTGATGAAGGCGTTGTCTGCTTTTGCACCTCCCTAGCATTTTTTGGCAGACTAATGCCCTTGTGTCTTCCTTTTAAATCTTGAATTGTTGCAGTATTCTGTTTTTTTCTAGTAATACATGGAAGTGTGTAGGTCGGAGATTATCCTCCTTTTTGGAAAAACTGGAGCTTTTTTTATTTTGTTTGCGAATTCAACATAAATCAAAAGGTTTTAGTTTTAGACCAAGTGTTCATAACAATTCTTTTGATTATTTAACTATTTTAAGGAATGAATGTTCATGGTTTAACCATGGTTTTCTTAGGATTCAGCCTGTAGACTGAAAAAAGTCCTAATATGTTGGAAATAGAAATAAAGGTGGAAATATATTGAAATAGTAGTTCAACAAAGCATTGGTGGGCACAGGCAGCAGGCAGGCTTGCTAGTGGCGCAAGGCTTGTGTTTTACCATTTTCTATCAATTAGAATCTTAATATCGGTTGTCTAGGCTTTCAAAAATTTCAAGGCACGCCACTGTTGGTAGGAAATTAAAAGTTAACTTAATAGCATAGTTAAATTATCTATAATGACTCTCAGTATGTTACTGAGTAGTTCGATTCCTTCAATTTCTGATGAGAGCCAACATTAGACCAGCTACTCCATTTCCGCGTACCATTTAGCAGAGCCAGATCACTAAACGTAACTGATAGACAATGACTCGCACATCCAGTTTAAAACAAGGTTCCGATAGAACATTCGGTTAACTTAACAAGCAAAGGACAAGTTGTAGACCAGCAGTACTAGTACTAGTACCCAGCATCTAGTACCGAGAAACAGCCTCATTATAGGACCCTTAAAAACAAAGCACCATCATAGGGTTGCAGAAGCGCAATGTACGCGCAGTTTCGAAGACGTCATGGGCCTCAGTGTTCCACCTTCATTTTCTTCACATTCTTGTCCGCTGACTTGTACTTCTCCGCCTCCTGCACCATCCGCTCGATGTCCTCAGTGCTCAGCCGCCCCTTGTCAGCGGTGATGGTGATGTTGTTCTTGTTTCCCGTCGCCATGTCCTCGGCAGACACCTTGAGGACGCCGTTCGCATCGATGTCAAAGGTCACGTTGATTTTGGGCACACCCCTAGGCGCAGGGCGGATGCCAGATAAATCGAACTTGCCAAGAAGGTTGTTCTCCTTGGTCAATGTCCCTTCACCCTCGTATACCTGGATGAGCACGGACGTCTGGTTGTCATATTCAGTTGAGTAAATTTGCTCCTTCTTCGTTGGGGTGGTGGTAGTCCTGGGGACCACTACGCTCATGAAACCACCTACAACCTCTACCCCGAGCGACAGCGCAGTGACGTCAAACAGGAGTACCTCCCGCACTTCCACGTTACCTTGGCCATTGAGGATGGCGGCCTGCACGGCAGCTCCATAGGCGACGGCCTCGTCAGGGTTGACACTCTTGCAGAGCTCCTTCCCGTTGAAGAAATCCTGGAGCAGCTGCTGCACCTTGGGAATTCGGCTGGAGCCTCCCACAAGCACAATGTCGTGGATCTGAGACTTGTCCATCTTGGCGTCACTGATGCATTTCTCGACGTTCTCAATGCACTTGCGGAAGAAGTCCATGTTGAGCTCCTCGAACCTTGCGCGGGTGATGGACCCATAGAAGTCAATCCCCTCATAGAGCGAATCGATCTCAACAGTAGCCTGCGTTGTGAAAGACAGCATCCTCTTGGCCTTCTCGCAGGCCGTCCTCAGCCGCCTGAGCGCCTTCGTGTTGCTTCTCATCTCGTTCCTCTTGTGCTTCTGAAGGAACTCACGCACAAAGTGTTTCACCATCAGGTTGTCAAAATCCTCACCGCCAAGGTGGGTATCACCAGCAGTTGCCTTGACCTCAAAAACGCCCATATCAATGTCGACGCCAGGATCAATGTTGATAATGGAGACATCCAAGGTACCGCCGCCGAGATCAAATATAAGAACCGTCTTCACTTCGTCGATGCCGGACATCTTGTCAAGACCATAGGCAATGGCAGCAGCGGAGGGCTCGTTGATTATGCGCATGACGTTGAGGCCAGCGATAGCGCCGGCGTCCATGGTGGCCTGACGCTGGGAGTCGTTGAAGTAAACCGGGACAGTGATGACGGTATTCTTCACTTCCGTGCCCAGGTAAGCCTCGGCGGTCTGGCGCATCTTGTTGAGCAAAACGGCCGAGATCAACTCAGCCTCGAATTTCCTCTCCTCGCCCATATACTGCACCACGATCAACGGTCGGTCACTGGGACCTGAGACGACTTTGAAAGGCCAAGTCTTGATATCACCTTGTACCGACGCGTCGCTGAAATGCCGGCCGATAAGTCGCTTCACATCTGTAAGAAAGATTATTCATCGTGGATTAATCATGTGATAAATTTCTCTGGAAAGATTAGGCATGTGTTCTTTCTAGAATGAAAATATTAGGCATGTGAAATCTAGTTTCGTTTGAGATGTGAGCAGTTAACTCTGCAAATTATGGTACAAATCGCCTCACCAATCACCACACCCTTCACCTTCCATGAATGCAGGCAAGAATTCAATGATAGGAAGTTGGAACGGTTTGCTTTGTACTATAGTTTATTTATAAGTACTTAGGAAAACACTTAGTGGTTCTTAGGGAAACTGAACAAATTTATGTGCTAGGAAACTGAGTTGGCAATTCTTATCGAAACCAAAGCAATTAACACATAGAAAATGGAAATCCCCATCAAATAAACCGAAAAATTATCAGAGATTAAAGTGGACTAGGCATTTGACAGCGAAGAAAAGAAACTAGTAACATATCAGTGAAAATAATTATGGACGCAATAGCACTACAGTATTTCGCTTGCACTGGCAGATGTTGTCTGTGGTTCTTACCGAAGACGGTGTTGACGGGGTTGTTTGCGGCCTGGTTCACGGCAGCTTCGCCGACGAGCAGCCAGGCGTCGTCAGTGAAGGCGACGCAGGATGGCGTGGTGAGGTTGCCCTGGTCGTTGGGGATGACCTCGACGCGGTTGTGCACCGGCCGCCACACGGCCACGCACGAATAGGTCGTGCCTAGGTCGATGCCGATCGCCGGCCCGTCGGCGCATCCCGTACCTCCCCCCATCTCCAGAAGCAATGGGGATGAACTGTGAAGAAGCAGTAGGTGGGGGCAGTGGCGGAGCGTGACAGCAAACAAAGGATGGGCCGGCTCAATGTAGACTAGGCCAATTGATATTAGTGGGCCAATTTATCATAAAATCCTAAAGGAAATTGAGATATAAGGGTGGGCCATGGCCCAGTATGGCCTCCACTACGCGCCGCCCCTGGGTGGGGGTGCGATCTGATTGGGAAGCCAAGGTGGTGCAGGCATTTATAACCTAGACTGGAGGAAGGAAGGCGAGCGGGCGACGGGCAGGCGTTGTCTGCGGAGTAGAAACTTTGGCATTGAGTTTTTAGTTATGGGAGTAATTGACTGTTTTTGGGAACACGGATGACTGCACATTTTTTCACACGGAGTGCAGTTATGTATTTTCTCTAGCTTCCGAGGGTCTGCATTGTTTGGAATTTTGCTGTGCGTATAATTTTGCAAATTACTCCCTCTATTTCAAAATATAAGATGTTTTAGCTTTGTGAAACAATACCTAGACTTGTTTTAGTATATAGGTTCACTCAACTTTAGGGTGAATCTAAACACTAAATAAGTCTAGATTTATTTTCTTTATAAACCTAAAACATCTTATATTTTGACACAGAGGGAGTATTTGTTTAATTCTTTCTGAAAAAACGAGAACTCACACGTCCGATATCGAAAGTTGTGATTGACATCTCATACAGGTGCAACTCTCTGAGTCAGAAAATGGTTCGTACTAGGAGACGTAAGTCGTTTTAGATAAGGCTGATCCTAGTGCTAATATCATAAGGTGTATCATGCATATCAATTTAGCAAAAATCTGATGTGACATCGGAGGTGGTTAGGCTGGTCCTAGTGCGAGTATCATAGCTAATATCATGCATTCCATGTTGACAAATATCTCATGTGGCATAATAATTAATGAAGAAAGAGATGAATAGAGTATCATAGGTAGATACCGTATCATAGCACGTAAAACTAAAAAATCCTCATACAAATAAATCTTGTACACAATTTTGTATTGAAGATTTTACAAATCATTAAATATAGTACTATTATCATACACTAGTATCATATGCATGATACTAGTAGTATAATACTACCACTATGACCAGCCTGAGTATCGTAGGTAGATATTGTATCATAACACGTAAAACTAAAAATCATAATGGCAAGTAAATCTTGTACACACATTTTACATAGAGATTCTACAAATCAATAAATATACCACTACTATGATACTACTATATGATACAATACACTAGAGACATAGTATCATACACTAGTATCATATGCATGATACTAGTATTATGATACTCCCACTATGACCAGCCTAAGACAAACATGAGAAGAAGTATGATAAGACAAACACGAGAATAAGTGTAGAGTTAAAGTTAAGACTACTAGATTTTAATGGCGGGATTGCTAGGCATGACATGAAATAGTGAGGGGTTTAAAGATCCGACAAAACATTTATTTGTCAATGAGGCAATTAGATATTATAGATTATATTTTATTGCATTATTGGAAACAATTTCCTTTTGTTTTGTTTACCTTCTCATAGGGGAGATCTGGGGGGATTTTAGTTAGTGTTAATGCTGAAACGCTAAAAGTTAACAACATGGAAAACGGTGATTTTTGTGTTAAGCTATACTTGAGATCAAAATATGACAATTTCGAGTGGATTCTTATGCCAGTATATGGGGCTGCATAAGATTCACATAAGACACTTTTCTTATCTGAATTGGTCAGGATGTGTGAGACGGGATATTTACCTATCTTGCTAGGTTGAGATTTCAATATCTTACAGGAGAAATGAGGACAAAAGCAATGCAAATTATAATCCTAGATGGACTTTTATGTCTTGATCTGAGGGAGATTGGTCTTTCGGGTAGACAGTTTATATGGACGAATAGAAAGGAGAATCCAACTTATGAAAAATTGGACCGAGTCCTTTTTTTGAGAGCAACACACGTATTTCATTAATAGAAAATCAAGTTACATGACACAACATACATGGAAACAAAAATGACAGACCGGGATAAACTGATTAATCTAAAAATGCAGATAAAATCCTAAGAAATCGAGAAATACAAAACAATCTCTAGAATTTTCCGCAACCACCATAGCCAGCGGCCGCCGCCCAACACCAGCGTCACCAAGACGAACGCCGGGAGAGACGCCGAACCTCTACCCTTGCAAGATTTAAAATCGCACCATCGCCAACGAGGCTTTGTGAGTCGATGAACAGGCCTGCTGCATGCAGCGAGGCACATGTCGATGTGGCACGTCGACCGGGGGACGTCCCCGCCCGTGCTATCTTGGACCAAGATCCGCCGCTTCCCATCGACGAAGTCGAAGAAGAACGACAAATCCATCACCTCTGGACCAACATCCTCGTTCCAGAAGAACCACCTTGCCCCGGCCACCAGCGTCGTCACGGATAACAACGAATGTTGGCGACACACCGAGAAACTATTCTCGCCAAATCTGAAGAACGGCGAGAAGACCAAGCTATCAATCTAAAGGACCGATCAGCACACCTTGCCATCAACTCCGAGACGCCGCCCGGAAGGTCGTCGCCGGTGTGGGAGTAGAGTTGAGGCAGATTTATTTCCATGGGTGCCGCTCCCACCACCCCAACGGCGCACCAAATAAGACAAACCTAACCCTAACTACTAGGCCAGAACGGAGGAACGAGGCCCCCCTCCCTCCTGCCGCCACCGGAGCGGCAGACGGAGGGAGGAGGGACCAAGGCCAACACCCTGGCCGAATGAGATCGGGAAGACTTTTTCGCCGCCGTCGCCCGCTCGCGAGAGCAAACGCGAAATGGTTTCAAGAGATCGGACCGGGTCCTTTTGAGTGTTGATTGGGAACAAAAATTCCCTTTAGTGACGGTGAGAGCATTGACACGATCAGGTTCGGACCACACACCCCTCCTAGTTGACTTTGGTCATCAAGCCCATTTGAGAAACAAGGCCAAATTTTTTTTGAGTTGTCTTGGCTAAGATAAGAAGGTTTTTTCAAAATAATTAAAAAAGAATGGGAATCTGTTCTTGTGGGTAAGACTCCTATTCTTACATAGCAGAATAAAATTAGACAGTTATGGCCTTTTTTAGAGGATAGGCGAAAAACCTTAGTGGAAAATATAAGAAAGAGAAAGAGCATCTTTTGTCCATTATTGATGTTTTGAATATAAAGGACGAAACGGTTCCTTTGGCTGTTGACGAGAAGGAGAAACTTAAACATCCAAATGAACGTGTTAACAAACTTAGACATGATGAAGAGACTAAATGGTCCCAACATGCTAAGGTTAAACATGTCCAGAAAAGAAAATATAATACTAAATATTTTCATCTAGTTGCAAATGGAAAACATGGGAAAAAGAAAATCTTTTAACTAGAGCAGGATGAAGGAACTATTGTTGGGGAGGACAACTTAAAAGAGTGCGGATTTTCTGCCAAGGGGGATAGCTACCCCCTTGCCATTACCGTACGATGTGTGTTGAGATCTGCACCGTCATCTTCCTATCATTTATTGGTTTACCAGCGATCTGGTATTAATAAGAAATTAGAGGGCACATGGACTGCCGTGCTGGTAGTGATGTGTCATTGTCTACCTCTTCGTCTAGTTGTAGGAAAGATAATGATGTGACAAAACAATGCGCTACATGCTCAGTGTCTGCCTCGTCAGCTGAATCAAAAGCCACATTATGTACTATTCCCGTTGCTAGTACTCCCTCTGTTTCAAATTACTCCGCGCGCACGCTTACCTAGGTGGCCTAGTATTCTCTCATTTTTTATCAAAAAATTCTTAGAATTTTTGGTATACGTAGTACATATTTCATACTATCTATTTCAAAAATTCGAGGATTTTTTTGAATAAAAAATGAGGGAGTACTAGTTCACCTACATAAGCGCGCCGGCGGAGTAATTTGAAACTGAGGGAGTATTGTTTAGCTAACACAAGCCTATATATGGATATGTTGACTTCAGTTTGATCATGTCCTTGTGTTGCCCGTGACTTGTCTTATGCCGTGTTTCCTTCAGCATGTGTTTAATTTGAAAAAGCCATGTAAAGATAGATGACACCGGAAGATTCCCGGAGAAAAAATGTGGACATGACTGCTGGCAGGCCTTAGTAACATGTACCACCATGCGTATACATCACAGGTCACGGTGTGTATATTCTACAAGTTACTTATGACAACACGAGATGTTCTTATAAAGAGTACTACAATATAAATAGTAAAATAGTAGGGCCATGGGCATGCTTTTGAGATAGATAGTGATTTCACAAACAACCAATGGATCATAAGAGATGGCCGATGCATCCAGGGCCGGTCCTGAGATTTCAGGGGCCCGGGGCGGAACTAAAATTTCGTGCCTCTTCTTAATTTTTTTTATATACAAGAATGAAATGATGAAGAATAAATATTTCAAGTATACCCATTTGCAATATTTATATAAAAATGACAATATTTACATATTACCTTCAAATTTTCTCTGTGTATTCCTAGAAGCGAAGTCAGTAATAATAAAATCAATATCAATCTCGTCCAATAACTTCTTTTCGATGCCGGATCATAAATAACCACACTAACCGGTTCCTCATCAACACTAGTAGATTTTGTAGGAGATGAATCAAATACGATATCATGATTACTTACATTGTTATTATCCGCGTTGATGTCATCGTTCTCCTCTATACCGATCTCATCCTCTAGATCAATATTACTATGTTCCTCAACAAGAACTACTACCTCCGTTTCGGTTTACAAGTCTTGCACGTACTTCTATGTCGCCATAACCAATTAACCACACAAAAATATAAAAAAGAACTACTAATTAGAACAAAAATTAGGGGCAACGTTAGACTGTAGAAGACTGAGATCAGAAATTCAGAATTCGAACCTGCAAACGCTGAACGGTCAAAGCGAGACCAGAGACATGCCACAGGCAGAGACATAGGGCAAGGGGCCGAGGCGATAGGCAACGATCGGCCGACAGACGGCGGCTTGCTGCTTGCCGCGTGTGGGCCTTTCTACGATCGACAGCGCAACGTTGAGTCGAGGTCGAGGCAGGAACCAACGAGCCTTCATACGATACGATCAAAAAGGATAGCTGATCTAATCGCAGGTTAGGTACGTGCTACCGTGATGGACTTCAAATCTGAAACGTATGTGTATGTCTAGCAAAGTAGAGGGACCAATCTAGTCTAATAGAAAACTCAAAAATGCTACTCCCTCTAACCCATATTAGTTGACTTAGATTTATCAAAATTTGGATGAACATATATACTAAATAGTGTCTAGATTCATCCTAATTTAGACAAATTTGAGTCATCTAATATGGATCAAAGAGAATATTTTTTTTTTCTTTTCTAAAATCTATAGTCTATATATGCCCACATGTCTGGGAAGGGCCCCCAAAATTTTGGGCCCGGGGCGGCTGCCCCTCGGGTCCCCCTAAGGGCCGGCCCTGGATGCATCCAGAGGTGCTGCCTCCATACTGTATGGACGACAGAAATGGAAATAGCGCGAAAGGATGCCCTGCAACCAATTTTGAGCTAACCATTCCGCGAGACAAAAAGGAATAGTATTGATTGCTGCTACTACTTGCTTTTTCGGTGCGACCATTCAACACGCTGATTCGTGTGTAGAGAGCTACTATCCTGTTGTGACAATTTATGGTATGGTTAGGCTCCCTGCTTATCGAGATATCAGTGGCATGTATTCCCTCAGTTTTAAAATATAAGATGTTTTAGCTTTGTGAACATCTTATATTTTAAAACAGAGAGAGTATGCGACATGCGGACAAGACACAATTACCTGATGCATGCTTATCGAGATATCAGTGTTGGATTTTCCGAAGCAATGTGTGAACATATAAAACATCCCTATCTGCTACGCTTCAGTGTTTATGGTGTGGTGTACCGTGTACAAGTGTAGAGTACGTGTGTTTCTCTCTTTGGGTGCTTTTGGTACACGATGTTTGTCGAGCTGCACCTAGCTACCCCTGCTGCTAGCCTATGGTCTGCGCATGGAAACGCGCGCACGGATCCGTGTTTGGTACCACCTTAGTCTGTGTTGGTACTGTTGTGCTAGGCATGCAGAGCTAGTAACTCACTGTTGTTGTCTTCTGACGTGCTGCCACTAGTCAGCTTATTACAGAAGGTTAATCAATATCCCCAGGAAATGCATCTTCTAAACAGGATTGGCGCGTATCTCAACAAGGTGAACTGGATGACATCCACCTGGGACAGCTATCTCCCTTGGTAGAAGACTATTAACCCAACTTAAAATTATACATAACTGGATATTATAAAAAGCTCTTTGGTGAGCCGGATCATAATAGTGTCGCTCTTATGGAGGATTGGGTAGATGATATCCCTCAAATTTTAGTAGAAGAAAATGACATTCTTACTACTGAATTTACTGAGAAAGAAGTCTATGAGGCTATATTTCAGATGGAACATAATAAAGCACCATGTCCGGATGTGTTGTGTGTGGAGTTTTAACAAACATTTTGGAATGTCATAAAAATGATATTATGGCCCTTTTTGATCAACTAAAGAAAGGGGGTTGCCTCCATTTAAATTGAACTTTGGAGTTATTACTCTTCTACCCAAAAAAGAGAACGTGGCACAAATTCAACAATATAGACCTATTTATTTACTCGATGTCAGCTTCAAAACATTTACTAAAGTGGCTAATAATCACATTACTGAAGTTGCAAGTAAAGTTATTAGACCTACACAAGCGACATTTATGCCAGGTCGTCATATTTTGGAGGGTGTTATCATTTTGCATGAGACCATACATGTGGCGGAGCTACAACCCGTCATATGCCCAGGCGGCTGCCCGGGCTCCTGCTGCTAATCTCCTTTGAGGTGTACAGGGAAGGTGAGCTTAAATAAGGTTTTGTTTGGGTAAATCATGGTCAAGATAGCCTCATATGAACGTTGCCCGGGCTGATGTAATGGGCTGACTCCGCCACTGCATACGTATATGCTAGGTTTTTCGGATCTCCTTGTCGTCGTTTCTTCCTGGCCTTTATATACGGAGGTCAGGTCTCAGGATATAGGTCGAGTCGGTTACAAATTAGGGTTTTACCCTTTAAAATTTCTATCTAAAGCATGACGTATCCTCCAATGAGTGTCCTTCATGGTTCTAGGCCACCCGAATCTTCCTGTGCTTTGCCACTAGATACGGATCATCGCATGGGCCTCGATTGGTCCAGACCAGATAGGACAATCTCAGGTACATGTAGGGCATACCTATGTTAGTAGCCACCTTAGTGTCCAGTCGAATCATAGATTCAAATGGAGACTTTGAAGTCTTCGAATGTTGGAAATATCCGCTAGTTCAAAAGTTTATCGGGTGATCTTGTTAGACACATATGAGTTACATCGTAATAAACTAGATGGAGTGCTTTTGAAATTTGATTTCAAGAAGGCATATGATAAAGTGAAATGGCCATTTTGCAACAAGTGCTACGTGTAAAAGGGTTTGATCCATAGTGGTGTGATTGGAATAAACAATTTTTGCAAAGCAGGAGTGTTGGAATAAGAGTAAACAATAATATTGGACATTACTTCCAAACTAGAAAATGGTTGAGACAAAGTGATCATTTGTCTCCATTCTTTTTAATATAGTGGCAGGAATTCTCGCTGTTCTCATTGCTCGTTCAAAAGAGGATGGACAAGTTGAAAGCCTTATTCCACATTTGGTGGATGGTGGGTTCTCTATTCTCCAGTATGCCAATGATATCATACTATTTATGGAGCATGATTTGGAAAAGGAAGTGAATATGTAATTAATACTAGCTATCCAATAGTCCAATATGCCGACGACACATTGCTCATTCTACAAGCATGTCCTGATCAGCTTTTAGCTCTTAAAGAACTGCTCCAACAATTCGCTGCTGCAACTGGGCTCCGTGTAAACTATGACAAGTCTTGTATGTTGCCGATCAACATAGATGACCAGCAACATCTGTTGCCGATCAACATAGATGACCAGCGACTTGCTTATCTGGCAGGGTTTTTTGGATATGCAGTTGGCTCTTTACCGTTCACATACCTTGGCCTTCCCTTGGGCACGACCAGACCCACTGTTCCAGACCTCTCTCCGATTGTCGATCAGATCGAAAGACGCCTCAACGCAAGTGCACGTTTTTTAGATTATGGTGGTCGATTACAACTGGTCAACTCAGTTTTGTACACTTTGCCTAATCACTATCTTTGCTCTTTAAAAGTTCACAAAACCATCTTTAAAATCTCAGGTCGATCTAGGCGTCACTGTTTATGGGCCAAAGATGAAGACTCATCCTCTGTGAACTAATTTTTTGGAACAGGCTTGACTGTACTTTTTTGGAAAGATTTTTGGCACGGAACTGAACTAATTTTTGATCGTTTTCCACGATTATATTCTTATGCTTTAGACACAGATATCTCGGTGACTAAGATAGTGCAAGCGTCTAATCCATTTTTCTTTTTTGCTCTGCCCCTCTCCAATCAAGCGTACATGGAACTCAGCCAGCTTTTAGAAATCTTACAAGGTGTGGCTCTATCTCAGACTGCAAATGATGAGAGAAGGTTTGTATGGGGCAGTGATATCTACACTTCCTCCAAATTCTACAATTTTGTTTTTGGTGCAATTCATGCGGACAAGGCACTGTCGTCAATCTGGAAATCCTAATAGAGGGTGATCTTATTTGTGTTTTATGTGATTGTCATCAGGAGGAGACACGGGACCATTTATTTTTTAGCTGCCCTTTTGTTGTTTCCTGCTGGGGACGTGTTGGTATTCAGTGGGATAATTCGTTGACGATTTCTGAACGCTTCCTAAATGCGAAACAAAGGTTTGCTGGTACATGTTTTAGGGCTTGTTCGGTTCATCCACTTCCTAAGTGGAATGGAGTGGATTGGAGAGGATTTGCAGGGATTTTGACTTACATGGGATTTTATCCCCCTCAAACCATGTCAATCCACTCCAAACCATAGCAAACCGAACAAGACCTTATGGAGATAGCTACATGTGTTGCCTGGAATATATTTGGAAAGAGCGGAACGACTTTATCTTCTAGGATCAAACTCCATCATTGGCTAGATGCGGGTGAGGTTTCAGAGTGACCTTATGCTTCACCAATATAGGTTTAAACCCTCCCTTGTGCAACCTCTACTAGATTGGATATCCGACACGTTCGCTTAGCTCTTTTTCTCATGTGCACTCTTGCTCATTTTTTCCTTCCTTGATGTAATTTCCCGTCCTCCCCCCTCTCTCTTGTACATTTGATTCTTTATATATGAAAAATACATCGTAGGGGTTCTCTCCTCCGGTCTTATAGTAAAAAAAACCTTCGCACAACTATTAGGATTAAAATTTAATTTCTATAAGAGTGAATTTTTTGTTTTAGAAAAGCTAAAGAGATGGAACAAGAATATAAGCAGATTTTTGGCCATGAATCTGGTTCCCTTCCTTTTAGGTATCTTGGCATACCAATTAACTACAGAAAATTAAAGAATTTAGAATGGAATCCGGTAGAGAACTATCTCTTATCCAAACTTGGATGTTGGCAAGGAAAAATGTTATCATACGGGACTGTTTGATTCTTATAAACTCGTTTTAACTAGTATTTATGTTTATGCTCTCTTTCTTAGAAACTCCTAATGGAATATGAAAACGGTTAGACTTCTATAGATCCAGATTTTTTTTGGCAAAGTACGGATACTGAAAAGAAATATAGGTTATCAAAATAGAGTATCGTATGGTCCTAAGGATCAAAGGAGGATAGGTATAGAAGTATTTGAGATAAAAAAAAGTGTTTACTTAGAAAATGGCTATTTAAACTACTAACGGAGGAGGGTATGTGGCAACAGCTCCTGCATAATAAATACCTTGGTGATAAAATATTACTCCGTCTGTTCGCAAATAAGTGTACTTCTAGCCTTGTTCTAAGTCAAACATATTAAACTTTGACTAATTTTATAGAAAAACGTAGCAATATTAATGACACTAAATTGATACCACTAGATTTGTTTCAAATTTAGTTTCATAATATGTCAGTTTCATATAATATATGTTGATATATTTATCTAAAATGATGGTCAAATTTAATAAAGTTTGCCTTAGCCAAAACCTAGAAGTACACTTATTTACGGACGGAGGGAGTATCTCAAATCTCTACTACTTATAAAGGAGCAAACAAGAATTTTTCTACAGACACCCCGTCAAATATACATGGACATACTATAACCGCAAATCAGACCATCTAAATACAATCTAACAACTTTTATTAGCCTAATCTTCTTCTTTGCTGCACTTAGCAAATTGTTTTGACGGACTAAAACTCTGCCTACTCCGTACCCCGCGTTCCTTCATGAGTCCGCACAGAAAAAACAGCTCGCATGTAAAAAAAAAGAGATCGCACATCTGGATCCACGCGAGACCCTGCGCTGCCACCTCACCGCACCCCTACCCTCATGCGTCGCCTCGCCGCCTCCTCTCCACACGCCACTGCCTCCTTTCCAATTCTCCCCTCGCCCTGATCCTCCGGCCGCCCTCTTATCCTCTCGATGGAAGCCGTGCACAAGCTGTGTGTATCCGAACAAGTTTTGGGGAAGGCGACGCAAAGGCGGACAAATGCAACGAACTGAACCAGCAGTAGTCTGGCGGTGGCGAACATGGCGGACTAGGCAGCGGTGGTTCTGCGAACGACATGGTGTAGGCTACGGCTATCCACTTGTTCCCAGCGTGCTGCCGCCGTCGTGCTCAGCACCGCCAGATCTCCCGCACGCGCCACCTCAGCCGCTTCCGGGCAACTACACATTCGCCGTCATCCTGCAAGTCGTCAACTACCTCGATGTCCACTCCATATCCCAGGTAAGTCCAATTTCCGTCAAGTAATCCCATCATGGTTTACCTATCGTACATATAGTTGTGCTACAATGCTAAGTTTCCGCTCTCTCTTGTACGTGACCTCAATATTGCAGCCTTCCAAGGAGGAAATTGATGATCCCTATCCGGATCAAACAATTTGCCTTGGTGGTGGTGTGGTGAAGCAGCTAGTTATAGAATTTGAATTTGACTATATCATTTTGACTCATGTTAGTAAAACTCGTAAAACATTCACTCATGTTAAATAAAGCTTGAATGTCAATATGACTATCTTTTTTACTCATGTTAAGTAGAGGCTGTGAAAGCATCATCCTTGTTGACACCAATCCGGCCAGCCCATGCAACGCCACCGCTCAACACGATGCTTCTGCCCCGGTCCATATACAGCCGTACGTCTTCTTTGCTAAATTGATTTAGAGTATGTTTCATTGCTCATTTAGAATGGTTACTTATCATCTTTGGAAAAAAATGGAACAACTTGTTTTCGAAAACTGCGTTAGTGAAATAATGCATCTATGGTGATAAATAAGACCATAAGTTCTTTTTTTATACATAAAATGGACCATGAATTATTTCTCCAGTGTCTAGCGGTTGTAACCATGAGATGCATATTTACTTGTTTGATCTAATCTTATAGTCTGACCAATTATCTTCCATTTTTTCTCCCCTAATAAGCACAAAAGAAAAAGGAAAAATAAGGGGGGTGCATATACCTCCAGACCACCTCGTCACCAAGGAAGACCGTTGGTAATACGTTTGCAAGATGATAAAGTGTGACTCATTTAGTTGAATTCAAGTGAGGCCCTATTATTGTTTCCTTTTTCAGTTTTCTTGATTTACCATACACGAACTTTAGAAATTTATCTAAATTATGTGATTCGTTCTTCATTTTGGAAATCTCTCCATATAATTCTATACGAGTTTGGGTAATTTAAATGCTCTGAATAGCTTAAGTTGGTACAAAAAATAAGAAGCTTTCATGGCAGGGGTGTACCTGATCTCAGTTATCTGAAGTTTTCATGGCTTGTGAAATGTTTAATAGTACTTATGACTATATCTGCAATATTCAGAGGTATAGTGTTGTGAGTGTTGTATCAATATTTTACGTTCGGATTAATAATTGGTACCAATAGTAACCATGTTTTTCTTGGATAGGGAGTTTCTTTCACACATGAACATACGGATTAGTTGTGCACCAATTTCAAGAGGTGGTAGAACAACAACGACGACAATGTGACTTGGTCCAGGAGCAAGGTATGGCCACGGAGGAGCAGGAAAAGCCCCTCTTGCAATGGCGCCAAACCTGTTATTTTGGAGTTGCAGCTGGTTCATTATCAACCGACTAGAGTAATGTTGTAGTACAATCGGTTTAGCTGCATCATGTAGTGCATATATTATTCAACACATTTGGCAATACTACTTTTGTTTCAAACTTCAGATATTGACTTACAAATATGTCAACTATTTACTTGGAAGTTACAAATAAGGGAATAATGTTGTTCAATAAGATCTATGATATAGTCCGGAAAGTCACTCGCAATCGTGCCTTCCAGATTTGTTTTTGTAAATGCATGATATTTCCGCTTACAAATTATTTACATGCATTAATATCTTTTGAGATTTATTTGGTTGACATTGGATGAAGTGTGTTTAGAAAAGTTTAAAAGGGAGTAATACGTGCAACACTACTAGTAGAAGTAAAACCGAGAGATTCCCTTTTTTAAGGTTTGACTGCAAGTAAAAGATCTGTTTTTTGCTTATGGTTGTTTCACAATAGGTAATGGTGAAGGTGTCCATTTTGGGGAAGATGTATGGCTAGGGAACACATGAGTAGCGCTACGGTATCCATCCTTATACAACATTGTTCATAGGAAAATGTGTTGGTTATTGTGGTTCTTACTCAAACGCCTCTTAACATTGGTTTTAGAAGGAGTTTGACTAGTAATAAATAGACACAATGGTTACATCTGTGCCAACGGCTAATAATGGTTCAACTAAACGATACTCATGATAAATTTATATGGAAATTAACCACTACCGGTAATTTTACTATCAAATCAATGTGTTTAGATCAGATGAATCATCATACAGGATTCCTACAGACGTACCTATGGAAAAAGTACCACTTAAGATTAAAAAAATATATGGTTTCTTAAATATAAAGTTCTTTTGACTAAAGAAATAATCTAGCTAGCATAAATGGATGGGCCGTCAAATGTTGTTTTTGTGATTTAATGGAAACTATAAAGCATTTGTTTCTTTCATGCCCATTTGCTCGTATTATTTGGAGACTTGTTTATTTCACTTAGAATATTCCTCCATCCAATATTATGAATATGTTTGGAAACTGGCTAAATGGTGTAGATGAAGCGAGTAAAGCTAGAATTTGCATTGGAGTGTTGGCTTTATGTTGGTCAATTTGGACGACTCAAAATAACATTGTTTTTAACAGACAAACGGCTACTAATTTTACAAAGTTTGACAACACTGCCTTTTTGGTCCTGGCATCCCCGCTGGCTGAAGCTATATCCTTGCTTTTGTTGGGGCTGAATCTCCCGTCCCCTCTTCTATCTCTATCCCTTCTCATATATTTCTATATATACCCGTGAGGGTTAGATCAGTACATAACAAAACATTAGGATTATACTATTTTCCACACCAAACACATTATTATTATTATTATTTTGCGGGTAAAACCAGATTATATTAAGCAGGGGGATTACAAGTTGTTCTAGCTCATGCTCCCGAAGAACAACATGAGGAGTCGATCCTCACACGAGGAGCTAGCAGAACCATACGACCATTGAGCATGAGATTCACTATAAGCCAATTTATATGCCGATCAGACTGAGAAGCAACCTCATCGTTCTGGTTGCCAAGAAACAATGTCCTCATGCATCACAGATGCCTTGATCTTCAATATGAATTCAACATCTATTGGCAGGAAAGTATCACGTACCAACTACACTTTCCACATACCATGCTCATCTAAAAGTTTAGATACTCGTCGGATGCGACGATTGCCCTTAGCTGTCAAGGTCTTGCCATGAACGAGGTAGCCAATTTTCTCTCTAAACTCTAATAGAATCACCATTACCAACCCGCCATATAATGCCTTTCTTTAGAATTTCTAGGCCATAAGAAATAGCACTCTAGGTCGACGACGGATTACCAATAAACATTGTATCCAAAAGGTTACCATCGGGATAGTAACGAGCCTTTAGAAAACGTGCACACAGGCTATCTAGACAAGTAAGCAACCTTCAAGCTTGGCGAGCTAATAAGGCTTGATTGAAGAGACCCATATCTCTAAAACCCATACCACCTTTTGACTTAGGCATTATCATAGTGTCACAATTAATCTAATGCATCTTTCTTTTTCCATTCTCAACTCCCCACCAATAGTCACAGATCAGTTTCATAATATCATCACAGACCGAAAACGGTAGCTTGAAAACTCCCATCACATACGCCGGAATAGCCTGGGCAATAGCTTTAATAAAAACCTCTCTTCCACACTGCGCCAGCAAACTTTCAGTAAGACCCATAAAACATTGGCATAACCTGGATTGGAGGCTGATAAAGCATCCTTTATGCATCCTGCCATCCGGGGTGGGAAGCCCCAATTATTTCTCCTCAAAATTTTGAGTTTCCACTTGGAGAATATTACGAACATTGTTCTAAATATTTTAAGGGCAAGCTTCACTAAACACAATGGAACACTTAGCTGGGTTAACTAGTTATCCAGTAGCACCAGCAAAAATGTCCAGCACCTCCTTAACACGTGTTGCCTCTCTCTCATGAGCACGAAAGAACAAAAGTGTCTCATCAGCAAACAAAATATGGGATATCCCCCGGTCCCGACAGCACACTTTAATTGGGGAAATTCCATTACTCTCAACTTCTTTTCTAAGTAAAAATAGAAAGACCATCAGCCACAAACAAGAATAGAAATGGTGATAAAGGATCTCCCTGTCATAGACCTCAGGTAGGAGAGAGTGCTTCCAATAGGGTCCCATTGAATTTGATTGAATACCTCACTGTGGTAACATAAGCCATAATTCATTGTATCCACCGATGAGAAAACCCCATTTTATGCATTGTGGCCTCCCAAAAGGTCCAATCCACTATGTCATAGCCTTCGATAAATCCAACTTATAAGCACAAAAAGAAGAATCCGGAGCACTACCATGTTCCATGTAATGCAAACATTCAAATGCCAAAAAAGTGTTATCAATGAAGAGACGACCGGGAACAAAGAAACTTTGGTTCTCAGAAATAATATCCCCAAGCAAAGGCCATAGCCTATTGACCAAGCATTTAGACACCACTTTGTACAGAACATTGCATAACCCAATGGGACGGCAATCTTTCAACTCGATTGGGTTATCAATTTTTGAAACTAATACAATTGAGGTATCATTAGTCCCCTCAGGCATAGAACCAGTGATAAAAATGTTTTACCACACTGATCACATTGGTCTGAAGCACCTCCCAATTTTGTTGATAAGTTGGATTTATGGTATAAATATGTTATAGAATTTGGGTGTGCTACAGTGTTATAAGTGCAAACAAAAGGTTGTGGTACTACTATGGCAATGATGGCTTTAAAGGAACAACATTCAGTATGAGCCGAGGACGGCAATCAAATCCCAGGCACTAGCCGACTTCATCGTCGATTGGGCAGAGACGCAGTACATGCCACCGGTCCCTGATTCAATATACTGGAAGCTACACTTCGACGGCTCCAAGATGCGAGGAGGACTCGGAGCCAGAATCATGATAACTTCACCCAAAGGCGATCGGCTGGAGTACGTCCTCCAGATCCACTTCAAGGCGTCTAACAACGTCGCCGAATATGAAGCGCTCATCCATGGGCTCAAGTTGGCCAAGAAGATAGGCATTTAGAGGATACTATGCTTCGGAGATTCAGACCTGGTGGTGCAACAGGTATCCGGCAAGTGGGACGCAAGGGACGCAAACATGCCCCTCTATCGTTTCTTCGTTCAGCAGCTATGCGCCTGTTTCGAAGGATGCGAGTTCCATCACGTACCCAGGGCCAACAACAAAGATGCTGACGCCTTGGCCAGGGTCGGCTCGACAAGACAGGCCATACCGCCTGGAGTCTCCATCGAGCACCTGCGCAAGCCCTCCATCACCCCGTCACCAGAATCCGACTCCATCGTACTCAGCGTAGATCTAGGAACAGCAGGTGCCGTGCCGCATCCGGGGACTGCCTCGCCGCACCCGGGGACTGCCGCGTCGCACCCGGGGACTGCTCCGTGATACGTCGGAAACGTATCTATAATTTTTTATGCTCCATGCTTGTTTAGTATCTACATTGATTTGCTTTGTCTATACTTTGAGGTGCTTTTTACATGTTTTCTGGTACTAACCTATTAACAAGTTGCCACAGTATCAGTTGCCTATTTTCTGCTATTTTTGGTTCCAGAAAAGTTAGTAAAGAAATATTCTTGAAATTGGACGGGACAAACGTCAAAGTCAATTACTTTCCGTGGGGAACAAGAAGTCCAGAGGGGAGATGGAGAAGCGGGCCAGGGTAGCCGGACCCCCCTAGGGGCGGGTGGGCCTTGCCCCACGCCTGGGAGGGGTGTGGCCCCTCTGGCCACCTCCTCGGCCTCCCCCTTCGCCTATAAGAAGCCCCCAATGCAGAAACCCTAAGCACCGAACAAATCTCCATGAAACCGACTGTAGCCGCCGCCACCATCGTCCCTAGATCGGGGGAGATCTGAAGTTCTTCCCGTCACCCTGTCGGAGGGGAGATCATCCCGGAGGCCTTCTCGCCGGTACGATGCGTGAGTAGTTCCACCTTGGACTATGGGTCCATGTAGTAGCTAGATGGTTGTGTAGGGGTTTGTAGCATGGAAAACAAAAAAATTCTACCGCATGCATACAAACAAGCCAAGATCTATCTACTAGATTGAAGCAAAGAGTCGATTAGAGTACTCACCCTCGAAGATTCCAAAGCGGTTAACGAGAGCATATTATCGTGGGTGATGTAGTCGTACACTTGCCGATCTCAAGATCGTGTAGACGATCCTTCCGGCGCTGCGTTCCGGCAGCGCTTCCGCAGTCGGTCACATGTTCGGTACTTGATGAAGACCTTCCTCTCCCTTGTTCCAGCAGGCAGTGGAGGTTGTAGTTCTCCCTCGCAATTCCGGCAGCATGACGACGTGGTGTTGGAAGTAGAGGGAAGATCCCGTAGGGCTTCGCCTAAGATGGTGCGATTTATGGTGGATCTAGGGTTTTCCGGCGATCTAGGTTTAGAAGGCCGGAGAGGAGGAGGTGTCAAGCGTGAAGGCGATGGTAGTGGCAAGTGATGGCGGCGGCGTGTGGCCCGGCGGTGGGGAGGGCTTGGTGTTGTGGTCTTGGGGAAGGCTTCCCCTCTATTTATGAGAGGGGGGCAGCCTTGAGAGAGGGGAGTTTGAATCCATACCCAAAACCAAGTTGGATAGAAGGAAGGACTCTTTCCTTCTTCCACTAGGAAACCATTGTTCCAGTTTGACTTTTCAAACCTCCCTTTTGACTTTCAATTTAGAGCTTTAATTCTCTCTCGCAAATGTCTAAACAAGTGACCTAAGACATGATCCAATCATTCCACTTACCCATGACACATTCATGGACCATTTCCCTTCCGGTCCGGTAAACCTTCTAGAACCTTCTAGAATCTCTGATGAAAACATCGGAATCTTTTCCGAACTCCGGAATCAGACTTTCCTTACATGAATATTATTCTCCGGACCATTCTGGATCTCCTCGTGATATCCCGGATCCCATCCGAGACTCCGAACAACATTCGGTTTCCCTACTTACATTCCATATCTACTAAACAACATCGAATCCTTAAGTGTGTCTCCCTACGGTTCGTGATTTATGCGGACATGACCGAGACACTTCTCCGATCAATAACCAATAGAGGAATCTGGAAATTCATATGGCTCCCACATATTTCTACGATTACTTTGCGATCGAATGAACCACTTACATACGATACCAATTTCCCTTTGTCTCGCGATAGTTTACTTATCCGAGGTTTGATCGTCGGTATCTCTGCATACCTAGTTTAACCTCGTTACCGATAAGTACTCTTTTCTTGTTCCCGTGATATGTGATCCCTTATGAGTCAGTCACATGCTTTCAAGCTAATTGGATGACCCAGTTATGGTGTGGTGTTTGATGTCATCAAAGCATCCTTCCGGTGATGGTGATTAGCATGATCTCATGGTCGAAGGAATTAGATTACTATGTATCAGAAAGCTTATAGTAAACGAACTATTGAAATGACTTGATCTTTATGCTACGCTTATCTATAGGAGTATGTTCATCATATCATTCTCCTAATGATATGATCTCGTTGTCAATAACATGTCAATGTTCATGATCGAGAAACCACGATCATCTATTAACCAACAAGCTAGTATTATAAAGAGGCTTTACCAGGGACTCTAATTTAGTTTACAAATCACACAAGTACTAATGTTTATGGTTAATACTATTATAGCATGAATGTAAACATTTATCATAAACACAAAGATATAATAATAACCACTTTTATTATTGCTTCTAGGGCATATCTCCAACAGTCTCCCACTTGCACTAGAGTCAACTAATCTAGATTATATGGTATCCATGGCGGTTTGGTACTGGTCATGTTTTGCCCTCGGGAGAGGTTTAGTCAACGGATCCGCCACATTCATATCTGTGTGTACTTTGCAAATCTTTATGTCACCATCTTGGACATGCTCTTGAATAGCGTGAGAACGCAGCTTGATGTGCTTCAGCTTCTTGTGTGACCTTGGTTCTTATGCATTGGCTATGGCGCCCATGTTATCACAATAGATAGACATTGGGTCCAGCGCACTTGGAACCACACTGAGCTCTGTAATGAACTCCTTCATCCATATCGCCTCTTGTGAAGCCTCTGAAGCGGCTATGTATTCTGATTCAAATGAAGATCTCGCCACAACGCTTTGCTTTTCACTCCTCTAGCTAAATGTTGCACCATTCAAAATAGATACGTATCCAGATTGAGATTTAGAATCATCCGGATCGGTATTCCAACTAGCATCGGTGTAACCATTAACAACGAGTTGTTCATCACCTCCATAATAAAGAACCATATCCTTAGTTCTTCTCAAGTACTTACGGATGTTTTTGACCGCTGTCCAATGATCCACTCCTGGATCACTTTGATATCTGCTAGTCAAAATAACAGCATATGCAATATCGGGTCTAGTACATAGCATGGCATACATAAGAGATCCTATGGCTGAGGCATAGGGAGTCTTACTCATCCTTTCTCTATCTTCTGTCGTTGCAGGACTTTGAGTTTTACTCAAGGTCGTATTGGGCAACATGGGCAAGAACCCTTTCTTGCTATCTTCCATTTCAAACCTCTTTAGAACTTTGTCCAAATATGTACTCTGTGACAATGATATTAGATGTCTCGATCTATCTCTATAAATCTTTATGCCTAATATGTAAGCTGCTTCGCCAAGATCTTTCATTGAAAAAATATTATTCAAATAATGCTTGACACTATTGAGAAGGTCTATATCATTCCCAATCAACAATATGTCATCTACATATAGTATTAAGAATGCTACAGAGCTCCCACTCACTTTCTTGTAAATACAAGCTTCTCCATAAGTTTGTATAAAACCAAAACTTTTGATCACCTTATCAAAATGTTGATTCCAACTCCGGGATGCTTGCTTCAATCCATAAATGGAGCATTGAAGTTTTCATACCTTCTTAGCATCTTTAGAATCGACAAAACCTTTGGGTTGTACCATATACAACTCTTCATCAATGTCTCCATTGAGGAATGCCGTTTTGACATCCATCTGCCATATCTCATAATCATAATATGCAGCGATTGCTAACAAAACACTCACAGACTTTAGCTTCGCTACTGGTGAGAAAGTCTCATCGTAGTCAACTCCTTGAATTTGTAGAAACCCTTTTGCGACAATTAGAGCTTTATAGACAGTAATATTACCATCAGCATTTGTTTTCTTCTTAAAAATCCATTTGTTCTCGACAGCCTTCTGGCCATCCGGTAAGTCCACCAAAGTCCATACTTGGTTTTCGTACATGTATCCAATCTCGGATTTCATGGCTTCTTGCCATTTATTGGAATTTGGGCTCATCATTGCTTCCTCATATGCCGCAGGGTCATCGGTGTTGTCCACCAACATGACACTCATAACGGGATCATACCAATCAGGAGTGCTACGATTTCTCGTTGACCTGCGAGGTTCCGTAGGAACTTCAACCGAAGTTTCATGATCAACATCATTAGCTTCCTCTCTTATTTGTGTAGGCACCACAGGAACCACTTCCGGTGCTGCGCTACTCTCAAGTTCGAGTGAAGGTTCAACAACCTCATCGAGTTCTACTTTCCTTCCAGTCACTTCTTTCGAGAGAAACTCCTTCTCTAAAAAAGGATCCATTCTTGGCAATGAAGATTTTGCCCTCGGATCTATGATAGAAGGTATACCCAATAGTTTCCTTCGGATATCCTATGAAGACGCATTTTTCCGCTTTGGGTTCAAGCTTGTCTGGCTGTAACTTCTTTATATAAGCTTCGCAACCCCAAACTTTTAGGAACGACAATTTAGGTTTCTTCCCAAACCATAATTCATACGGTGTCGTTTCAACGGATTTAGATGGTGCCCTATTTAAAGTGAATGCGGCTGTTTCTAATGCATAACCCCAAAACGATAGCGGTAAATATGTAAGTGATATCATAGAACGAACCATTCCTAAGAGAGTTCGATTACGACGTTCGGACACACCATTACATTGTGGTGTTCCCGGTGGTGTCAATTGTGAAAGTATTCCGCATTTCTTCAAATGCTTGCCAAACTCGTAACTTAGATATTCACCTCCACGATCAGATCGTAGAAATTTAATCTTCTTGTTACGTTGATTCTCTACTTCACTTTGAAATTCCTTAAACTTCTCGAAAGTTTCGTACTTATGTTTCATGAAATAGATATACCCATATCTACTCAAGTCATCCATGAAGGTAAGAACATAACGATAACCACCGCGCGATGCTACACTCATTGGGCCACACACATCGGTATGTATGATTTCCAATAAGTCCGTAGCTCGCTCCATCATACCAGAAATTGGAGTCTTAGTCATTTTACCCATCAGACATGCTTCACATCTTTCAAGTGATTCAAGAAGTCTATCGGAATGGAGTTTCTTCATACGTTTCACTCCAATATGACCAAGACGACAGTGCCACATATAGGTTGAGTTATCGCTCAATTTCAAACGTTTAGCTTCAATGTTATTAATGTGTGTATTTCTACAACCGAGATTCAATAAGAATAGACCATCTATCAAAGGTGCATGTGCATAAAACATATTACTCATATAAATCGAACAACCATTATTCTCGGACTTAAACAAGTAACCGTCTCGCAATAAACATGATCCGGATATAATGTTCATGCTCAACGCAGGCGCCAAATAACAATTATTTAAGTATAAAACTAATCCCGATGGTAGATGAAGAGGTAGTGTGCCAACCGCGATCACATCAACCTTTGATCCATTTCCAATGCGCATCGTCACCTCGTTCTTTGCTAGCTTTCGTCCATTCTGCAACACCTGTTTCGAGTTACAAATATGAGCAATCGAACCAGTATCAAATACCCAGACACTACTATGAGTACTAGTGAGATACACATCAATGACATGTATATCGGATATACCTTTCTTCTTGATGTTGCCGTTCTTAAAATCCGCCAAGTACTTAGGGCAATTCCGCTTCCAGTGACCCCCTCCCTTGCAGTAAAAGCACTCAGTATCAGGCTTAGGCCCAGCCTTGGTCTTCTTCGCCGACGCGGTAAATTTTTACCGCCCTTCTTGAAGTTTCCCTTTTTCTTATACTTGCCTTGCTTCTAAGGATGGCAATTTTACCCATGGGTATGGGTACCCGCGGGTACCGTACTCGCATGGGTAGGGTATGAGCACACTTTTATACCCATGGGTAATACCCATACCCTACCCGTTAAGTCACGGGTATGAGCATGGGTATAGACTTGTACCCATGGGTATACCCATACCCTGCCCATTTAAACTAACATGTCAAACTTACTTATAGAGTTCACCCTATGTGGCCGAGAAGCCTAGGGACGGGTATGAGATTATGACTTCTAAACTTTAGTTTGATACTTTATGTACTCGTCTACTATTAGTAAGTAGAGATTATTGTTTTTTTTTCAAATATGCTATTGATGAAAGTGAAATTTTAAATAACTTGTATACTATTGGATATACCCGTCGGGTACCCAATGGGTACGGGTACCCGCCGGGTATGGGTATGGGTAAAGTTTTATACCCACGGGTACGGGTATAGGTAAGCTTTTGTACCCATTGACTACACAGGTATATGTATGGTATTGCTCTACCCTGTTCATACCCTGCCCATTGCCATCCTTACTTGCTTCTTGAATTTGGTGGTTTTATTGACCATCAACACTTGGTGCTCTTTCTTGATCTCCACTTCCGCAGACTTTAACATGGAGAAGAGTTCGGGCAACGACTTATCCATGTTTTGCATATTGTAGTTCATCACAAAGTTCTTGTAACTTGGTGGTAGTGATTGGAGGACGATGAATCCCTAAAGCATTAGGAATCACTATACCCAAGCTTTGAAGCTTGCTTGCGTGCCCAGACATCTTAAGCACGTTCTCACTAACGGAGCTGCCCTCTTCCATCTTGCAGTTAAAGAACTTTTCAGAAGTCTCATAACTCTCAACTGTCGCGTGAGTCTCAAAAATTATTTTGAGTTCACGGACAATATCATGTGGGTCATGGTTCTCAAACCTTTTCTGAAGCTCCGATTCAAACCATACAATATACTGAACTGTGGAGTACTGATTCTTCTGAGCGAGGAAAACATTCTTTACCTCACCGGTAGCATCAGCTGCAGGTGGGTCACCCAGCGGTGCATCCAGCACATAGGTCAAATTACCAGCATTGCGGAACCAATCCGCAAAGTTGCTTTCATTGTTTTTCAACTTTTCTTTCTCTATGAACGCATTAAAATTAATGGCAGGGGTCGCCATTGATCTACAACATATTTACAATAGTTTAGACTAAGTTTATGACAAATTAAGTTCTAATTAATAGTTAAATTAATCTAAACTCTCACTCAAAACAATATCCCTCACATTGTTTTAGTGATCACACGAACCAAATCCGCCACATCAAAACTGATCATCACGAGAGTTGATGTAGCTTCAAAGACGAACAATCAACATGTTCATCATATCTACTATACGACTCATGTTTTACCTTTTGGTGATCTGTGTTCCAAGACCATATCTGTACGTTGAATTCATCAAAAGAGTTTCTTATTTTCTTAGAAGAGGCATGAATTCTAGGAGTACTATAATGAAATTATGAGAGTTAATACTATGAATTTGTAGTTGACAATTTAAATTTGAATCTTTTGGAAAATATGAAAATTTTGATTTTAATTGACATTTAGACATTATAAATTAGTACCATGAATACGTTTGTAAATGTAGTCCTCGGTGCACATACTTTCTAGATTTTTCCAAAAAAAAATACGTTTGTAAGTTTTGTATAATCTTGAAAAAAACACAAATTTTGACTTGAAATTGACCCACAAAATTTACATTAAATAATGTCTATTTGCCATGTTTGTCAAAAATGACAAAACGAGAAAGTAAGTTTTAGATTATTTGGCCTAGTGTGACCTAAGTTTGGCCCAGTTCTTTTGGCGGCTTCGGAGAAGCCGCCCTACCCCCAGCTTCCTGGAAAAGCTGGTTTCAAAAAATTTTGAGGCTTTCAAATTAGTTTAGCCTTAACCACTTTAAAAGCCTCGTAATTTTTTTCAGAAAGAGAAGCTTTCTGGAGACTTCATCAAAAGAACTGGGCCAAGGTGGTGTACATCCGAGGACTTTTAAACATGTCACGAAATTGTTCGATGGCTTTAGTTTTGAGACCAGCTGTGACCGTGTTCCAAAAAAGAAATACTGTATTTTTTATATTTTTTGAAGAAACTGCATATTTTCTCAATCATCGAAATTATGAGAAACCTTCATCCGACAGCCCAGCTCTCGACGGAGCCACTGGCCCACAAAAAGACCTCTATTCACGTTTGTGTAACCCACCAGGCCACATGCCCACATACCCCTAGCTCAGGCCCTACCGCTCTGGTACCTTCTTCGATCCCGCAGACCCGCATCACCCATCCACTCCCGGCGGCGCCGAAGCATTTCCTCGAGCAGCTGCCGCGCGCGCGGAGCGGAGGCCATGGCGATGGCGAAGGCCAAATCCACCGCCCTCTCCGTCGCAGAGAAGTGTCGGGTACCTTTCTACACCACCCTCCGCGCTCGCTCCCCTCTTATTTTGGCTCTCTCGCGCTGACTCCCTCGTGCCCTTCGCAGAATATCTTGGGCGCCAGTTGGGAAGCGCACCTCAACACCATCAAAGCCGACGCTAAGGGAAGGTGCGCGCACCGTTTCCTACACACTCCCTCTCGATCCATGTACTAGCGCCGTCCTTATGCTTGTGCGAGTAACAACTAATTGACCAGAAATTTGTTGGTTTGGCTGGTTTGGCTCTGGGCAGCAAGGGGGAGATTCACACGTCGAGGGTGCACTACATGGTCCAGAAGGGCATGCCCTACTTGATAGTCCCCGAGAACGACATGCACAACATCGTAAAGCTCTGGTTCTTTTGCCTATGGTGTTTGATTAGTTTGTGATATTGGTTGCTGTTATGTTCTGATGAATTGTTTGTGTGAATCGCCCGACCTGTAGAACATTATAATTGACGAGCGTGGGTCTCTCTCGGTGTCCAGTCCAGTCCCAGGTCGCCTTACCAGCTTGCTTAAGTCACTCAACAAGGTTACTCCTTCTATGTAAAGCTTAAATGCAACAAAAAGAAACTGATACCTTCGCTCATGAGTTTTATCATTGTGGATGGTAACGTTGTTGTCTGGTGCAGTTTCCTCCCCGGGTTGCTATGACTGGTGAAATCCTGCGCTTGAAGGAGACGAAGGTATGCTCGTTCCGAATACCCCAAACATTGGTGAACATGTTTGGTTTCCCAATAGCAGTTAGTAAATTGATACTGACTGTTCTTCCTATGTTGTGCTTAAGGTTCCTGTAATAACCGAAAGCCTGAAGAAGGCTATTCTGAAGGAACATAAGGCCGCCAGCGAAGCTACTTATGGGGTTTCAACGGTATTGTCTTCCGCGGGTGCTACTTGTAGGTCACGAAGCGAAGGTCTCCTTAGCTTACTCAATGAAGAGAGCTCCTACAATATCTTGAAGTTTGAAATCGGGTGTGTAATACATGTCTTACTGTTTTCTGATGTTAAGCCTCTTTTCTTTATGTTTAGTGCATGTACAATTAAATACTATCTATTGGCTATCGGCCTAAGTAGTTACAAGGACCTATTTACTATTTTTGATTGTGGAGTTATCTATATTGCAGCTCATGTGTCTTCATAGATTCATCTGGGAGCAGCCATAATATCGACTTGGATACCTTTGAACCACCAAACGCCGATCTGCTATGTATGGTTCTATTGGTTTGATTTCAGCTATGAATTTGTATTTTGGTGCCTTACAGTAACTGTTAACTAAAATATACTATATTGGACAGAAGGATGCTAATTGGTTGCCTAACAGATGTACCTTCTATTTTAGTACTGCGTTCAGTTCCTAAATTTACATATTGTCCTTTCTAGTGCCATATTCTGCGAAGCTGATTGATGGTATTAACCGGAATGACGCAAGACGGAGAGCACTCATAATTTTCTGTTTTGAGTATTTTGATGTGACTGCCAGGGTAAGAGTTCCGTATATCTGGACAAATTGCAATGTAGGGTAATTGGATTGTTAGTTTCTCATTTATTTGGAGAGGGGTGGGGGATTAGCTAGGCCTTTTACTAGGACATACTGTTAACTATCATCTTTGTCTTTGCTTGAAGGATGCACTCTTGCTCTCCATTGATCACCAGGGATTTGAGGTGCTCGCTAAGGTTCCTCAAACAGCTGTCCTTCTTGATGTCTCTCGGCAGTACCACTGGAAAGAGTTCAGGTTCAGTTTCAAAGAAGCAGCTAAGGATGTTGAGGACTTCTGCCGCATTCTGGTGGAGTTAGAACATGAAGCTCTGCAGAGCGTAAGGAGTTATAGCGGATTAGGTTGAAGGGGATAGTAGCTCGACCAAGGGACACGACATTTTGGTCTTCAGCTATGACAATAGATTACTGAAGAATATGAGCTGAGGTTGGTTTAGTGAATGGTTGGCATGAATTTATTAGAGTTGTAAGCTGACATTCTCCCACTGAGAAATCAAAGAAGATAAAATTTAGGCAGTGGGCCGTAGGTGATCTACACAAATTAATTTTGCTTGTCACCCAAATTTAAAGCATGTGTTTGGCACCAGCATGTTAGGAAACGCAACTCTTTTTCTCCATATGTGGCTAATGATCTGGTGAAGTTGAATGTAAAAGTTAATTGCATTGATACTTCTTGATGTTGGGCTATATTTAATCTTCACCTTGACTTGCAATAGACTTTCGGGTATGATGATCTACCGACCAGAAGATGCTATTAGAGAGCAATTAGCAGATTTGGGTTTGAGAATTTTCGAGATGGTATTTCATTATATTTGCAACAGTTTCTCCTGGATTATACATTCAACAGTTTCTGCCTCTGGAGAGGGAAAATTTGCAGAATTTTGTTATCTATTTTTAAAACTAAACTGCCATGCATGTATGTGTCAATCAGAAATTGGCCCACACACCGCACCTTTTGATGCATGTGTGATGAAGTGCTGCTACTGTTTCGACATAGTTTTCCTGGTATCTTTGAAGCATTTGTAGACCGGCGCGTGTTTTTTGTTTTGTTTTGTTTCAATGAAATGGAACGGTTTCGATTCATCTTCTAAATGTAATGCAGTAAGGCTGGTCATAGTGTTAAGTAACTTAGACTAGTAACATGTGTATGTTACTAGTCTAAGTTACTACCTCTATAGTGCAAAATAACATAGATATAGTGTCATGCAAAACCTCATTTATTACAATATACTCATCTTGTCTAAAAATGTGTGATGTTATGATAACATAGCTAGTTATCACAAGCCTCTCTTATCATTTAATTACGTGTCATGTCATCTAAATGCTTAGTTGGCAATACATGTAGGACTATGTTACTCCCGTTATGACTAGCCTAACCAGAGATAACCACGAGAGTAAACAAATGCAGTGCTTAGAAAAGAGTAAACAAAATGCAGAGAAACAGGTAATACTGTACTATTACTAAATGTATTGTTTCATCAAACTTGGAACATAAGCTGGGGCAACATATATATGCCCGTACGAAAATTAAAATTGCAGAACGATACTAAAATCCACCATAGAGCGACAAATTATTCAAAACATCCTCCTCAATCATCTAGTCGACCTCCTCGATCTTGGGCCCTGGGCCGCTGCTGCCGCCGGCAGCACTGGCTGGAACATCCTCGTCCATCCCACCGGGCATTTCAGCACCAGCGCCCTGGTACATCTTGGCGATGATCGGGTTGCAGATGCCCTCCAGCTCCTTCATCTTATCATCGAACTCTTCGGCCTCAGCGAGCTGGTTGTTGTCGAGCCAGGTGATGGCGCCATCAATGGCATCCTCGATCTTCTTCTTGTCAGCCTCCGGGAGCTTGGACGCGATCTTGTCGTCCTTGATGGTGTTGCGCATGTTGTAGGAATAGTTCTCCAGGGCGTTCTTCGAGTCCACCTTCTTCTTGTGCTCCTCGTCCTCAGCCTTGTACTTCTCTGCCTCCTGCACCATCTTCTCGATGTCCTCCTTGCTGAGGCGCCCCTTGTCGTTGGTAATTGTGATCTTGTTCTTCTGCCCGGTGGTCTTGTCCTCCGCCGAGACATTCAGAATACCGTTGGCATCAATGTCAAAGCAAACGGTGATCTGGGGGACGCCCCTGGGTGCCGGAGGGATGCCGGACAGCTCGAACTTGCCGAGAAGGTTGTTGTCCTTGGTCCTCGCCCTCTCGCCCTCGTACACCTGGATGAGCACGCCCGGCTGGTTATCAGAGTAGGTGGAGAACACCTGCTCCTTCTTGGTGGGGATGGTGGTGTTCCTGGGGATCAGCACGGTCATGACGCCTCCGGCCGTCTCCAGGCCCTGAGACAGCGGCGTGACGTCGAGCAGGAGCAGGTCCTGCACCTTCTCGTTGCCCTCGCCGGTGAGGATGGCGGCCTGGACAGCTGCTCCATAGGCCACGGCCTCGTCAGGGTTGATGCTCTTGCAGAGCTCTTTCCCGTTGAAGAAGTCCTGGAGGAGCTGCTGCACGCGGGGGATACGGGTGGATCCTCCGACAAGCACGACGTCGTGCACTGTGCTCTTGTCCATCTTGGCGTCGCGGAGGCACTTCTCGACGGGCTCCATGCACTTGCGGAAGAGGTCCATGTTGAGCTCCTCGAACCGGGCGCGGGTGATGGTGGTGTAGAAGTCGATGCCCTCGAAGAGGGAGTCAATCTCGATGGTGGTCTGGGCGGTGGAGGAGAGCGTCCTCTTCGCCCTCTCGCACGCCGTCCTGAGCCGCCGGAGCGCCCTCGGGTTGCCGCTGATGTCCTTCTTGTTCTTCCTCTTGAACTCCTGCACGAAGTGGTTGACCATCCGGTTGTCGAAGTCCTCGCCTCCCAGGTGGGTGTCTCCGGCGGTGGCCTTGACTTCGAAGATGCCCTCCTCAATGGTGAGAAGAGACACATCGAAGGTACCGCCGCCAAGATCGAAGATGAGCACGTTCTTCTCGCCGACGCTGGTCGATTTCTTGTCAAGACCGTAGGCGATAGCCGCGGCCGTCGGCTCGTTGATGATGCGCATGACGTTGAGGCCGGAGATGACGCCCGCATCCTTGGTGGCCTGGCGCTGTGAGTCGTTGAAGTAGGCGGGGACGGTGACGACGGCGTTCTTGATGGTCGTGCCCAGGTAGGCCTCGGCGGTCTCCTTCATCTTGTTGAGCACCATGGAGGAGATCTCCTCGGCCGAGAACTGCTTGTCCTCGCCCTTGTACTGCACGCCGATCATTGGCTTGTCAGCGGGGCCCGGGATCACCTTGAACGGCCACAGCTTGGCATCGCTCTGCACCGACGCGTCCGAGAAACGCCGGCCGATGAGCCGCTTCGCATCTGCAAACAGTTATGACACGGGCGCGTTTAGATCTATGCTACACGGACATCGATCTGCTATCAAAATTCGGAAGCAGAGTAGTATAACAGAAACAGAACAGGGCAGAGGAGAACAAAAATAGATGGATCTACTTACCGAAAACGGTGTTGATCGGGTTCATGGCGACTTGGTTCTTGGCGGCGTCGCCGATGAGGCGCTCGGAGTCGGTGAAGGCGACATAGGATGGCGTGGTGCGGTTGCCCTGATCGTTGGCGATGATCTCGACCCGATCATGCTGCCAGACGCCGACGCATGAGTAGGTGGTGCCGAGGTCGATGCCGATCGCCGGGCCGTCTCCTTTTCCGGCCATGGTCTCGTCGACTCGAAGAGAATTGCGGGGATTGGTTTTGTTGGATCTTGGATCGGAGCGCGCGTTGAGGAACAGAATAGGTGTACGAGGTAGAGGGGCGATAGGGGGATGGATTTTAAAGGCTGTGGTGCCGCGGCCGCGAAGGGGTTCTAGAAAGTTCCTGGGACGGGCGGGAGCCGTCGGATGCGATCTGGACGACTCGCGGGCTGGGAGACGGGCGAGTCGTGGCGGACTTGGACTCGGCCAGAGGTGTGCGAGGTTTGGGTTCTGGAGAGAGCGGGAAGGTTCTGGAGCCTGGGGAGGTGGAGACACTCCTACCTTTTGTTTTGTTTCAGACTTCGCGCCGATTTTGCCGGCTGCCCGGCTCCAATTGGCTCAGTGGTTACAACGTCGTGTAGGCAGGGGTCCATGCCGGTTCAGACGCCCGGAGATGCCGCCGATCTTGACCACGATCTATCTACGCAGGTAGTGATATATTTATTTCCGAAGCTTTATAGTTTTTCATATGAATACTAGCATAAAGCTCAGTGATTTTCATGGAATGGAATCTGACACTATCTTACAAATAACATTCATAGTATTTAACTTTCCTATGGAATGAATTCATGAATCCAATGCTTGACCATAGTTGTTGGCTTATTGCTTTTGGTGGTTCCCCTAGGAAGCTGAACAGCGTGCAGTATGAACTAAGTGGTCTCCAATGTTTTCGCAAAGCAAAATTTGGATATGAATCAAGCAGGCTTGAAAATATCCAACTAATACGAACTATCCGTAGAAAGGAAAACACCACGTCGGGTGTCGGGTGTAATCAGCGATAGTAGCTGAATCATACAACGTGCACATGTTTTTCACATCAGTTCATCCCAAGATGCATTTCAGCAAAGAACTCCATCAGCTACAGAATTCAATGTACCAGCTTCTATTAGCACAACGTTTCAAAGTTAGAGATACCTGTCATCAAGATGATCAATTGCAGTGGAAATATCAAACACCGGAAAACTAATTAAAGTAATTTTATAACTTCAAATCCTAATCATTCGTTTGCTAGATTAAAGCTATAAACTTCCTGTGTGAAGTAGAAAACTTCATACGAAAACACTACGGCTGCTGCATCTCCTCCGGCGCAGGCGGCCGGCCGATCCGGCTGTCAGCTGCTGCATCTCCGCCGGTCGCCGCCTCCCTTCCCTCTCAAGCCACCGACCACTGCATCTCACCTCACTGGCCCGGCATCCTTTCCTTATGGTCATCACATCCTTCTAGAGAAAAAGATAGAGAGAGAACGAGGAGTATAGGTACGGACGAGATCGGGACGGATGGAGCCGATTGTCCCTGTCCTGCTCCTCGCTGCCACGCATACCTGCAGACTTGAGAAGGAGGAAGGGAACGCGCCCATGCGTGCCCCGTCGCCAACTACGGTCTCCATGCTACAGGAGTAGAACATCTCGCTCGATCGTCTCCTCAAAATATAGAGGCAGTAATGGAGGCGGGTGATGTTCTTGCGTCCATAGATTGGTCGGACGGCGACGGCGTGGTTGGATACGACCGAATCAACCGGCGGTGACTGCTCTCCGGGTGAGGCTGCCCCTGCCTCCTCTTCCCTTCCCCTCTCCCGTGGCTGCACATCCCCTGCCAATTCTCCTTCCTTGACGTGCGACCGCCGTCGAGGTCCTACCACAGAGACGATATGGGCTCCCTCGAGGTCTCCCATGGCGGCGACTGTCGAGGTCCAACCACACAGACGAGATGGGCTCCCTCGAGGTCTCCCATGGCGGCGAGGTGCTCCGAAACAGGGCGGACGCGGCCATGGTGACAGTTTGGCGGTGCTAGTCGTCCGGAGGAGAGGAGGCCAGGGGGAGGTGCTGCTTCTGCCCTGCGAGGTGGAGCCACAGCCGGCAGCGCAGGCTCACGGTGGCGGGGATCGATCGAGGGTTGGTGGTCTGGCGGTAGGGTGGAGAGGATAAGGAGATAAGGAACTGCTGGTTAATTACTGGGTTTATTAAGGGGTTTTGTGTAAAACTGCAGCGACGGACGAAACGAAAACCACCTCTGGCCTTTTTATATAGTAGAGACTCCCTCCATTTTAAAATAGATAGATGTTTTAAATTTATTAAAATTTGAATGAATCTACACACTATTTATTACAATGGTTTATCTAAATTTTAATAAATCTAAGACATCTATTTTAAGATGGAGGAAATAGTAAAATATTCGTGCATTGCTATGTTGGGCAATAAAAAGATGAATAACATACATAGTTTAACTATGTCATTGTTCGTATACCTATGGCATGAGATGTAGTGAGGTGGCAGCAGAAGTAGCCAAGCAAAGAAGGCTGCATGACGAGCTTTATTTTTTTGATTAACGCTTAAGACAAGCAAAGCTCTAAATAACGTTTTAGAAAATATGACCCTATACAAATAATACATGACATTGGAAATATTTTTGGGACAAGAACTTAACTATTTAGCAACTCTACTACACTAAAAGAATATCACAAAAATAATAGAAGAGATAGTGAAAATGAAAATCATGAATACACATGTACAACCATCTACAAGAATCCAGAAGAAAACAACTTGTCAATTATTTACGCTAGTGAAACATGGACAATTTCATTGGTATTGCGCCGAATAGCACACTTTGTCACCCCTTCAATATGTAATCAGTATCGTTGGAGTGTGGTCTATTCTTCAACTAGCTCTCTTCATAGCAATCTTTCCTGACAATAGACAGATATGCACATAAGGGAACATGTGTAGTTTCATTTTCACATCCAATCCTCAGGACATATACTATCAAAGAGATACAGTACATATTTTCTTACAGAACACATATTCCTTACGACAAAGAACTTTAATGGGATCACCTTCGTCCACGTCCACCATATCGTTCAATTCTAATCATCTCCTGATCTCTATAGAAATCGGGCATCCAGCTGATAAAGTAGTGAAAAAACAGTTAATTTGTTCATATACCAAGTAGTCCCATGAGTATAGTTCCTCACATAGCTCTGTCAATTATATAAGTATATCATACTATATAGTACCCTTCAAAAATATGTAATTCCCTTATTGAAATTTTCTTGCACACCAAACTGATTACTTCACAAACTGTGTGACTCCCTCAGGAGTACATATTAGATTCAAATAAACAACCAAGACACAAAAGAGCTATTCTGTCAACCATGTCCGATTAAAGGAAACGTTAAGCCCCATTTGCTCATATGCACCACAACAACATACATATGAGGATTATTTCTAGAAAAATAATCCCAGCAAATACGTGTTGGTAGATATATTTACGCACCTCGGGTTTACTGCATATGAGAAGGAGCTTGATCTTGATGCCCTCAATCGCACCTTGCACATAGTGTCATACGTTGATTTGCTTTATGTCCGTGCAGCCTTAAATAGTGACAGCACCTGGCTAGGAACTATATGTCAAACAGAAACAGGTGGCCCTCGCTACAAAAAAAACTCCAGCTTGGTAAACATATTCATATATTTGTCTGCTTCTCAGCTTCATTCTTCATAGAAATGGGGGCTCGTAACACACTGAATCGAGCAAGATATGATAAGACGAACCAGTTCAACCCCAAACCCCTTACTCAGAGGCGAAGGCGAAGGGCGCTGCTGGCGGCACGATGCATAGCTATGGTGTTGATGAAGACACTATGAGAGTTGTGTCGGCGATGGAGTTGATCCAAAATGCTCCCGCCATCCCCTGTTACTCCTCCATACACCTCGCACTTGGAGGCGAGGACATTGGTGCCAGCACATAAACATGTGGATCAATGGTGGAGGCCATAAACTCGAAGAGGAATACAAGAAGTACCAACAACAACTCGTGGAAAAATCATGGCGCTGACGCATGGTCCCTAGCGTCAAATTTACTGTGTTTTTGTGTCAGTTTAGTGTTAAAAGAAGAAAAATATGATACCATCTCTGAAGTTGTGGGTTTCTAAAAACAAATCGAAAAGTTGTGGTTTTATGTGATAAGTGCTCCTGAAGTTGTGGTTTTGTGTAATTATATCTGACAAAAATGAATGGACGCTAGACATAGTTGTACCAGCCTTGCAAAAGGCTAATGGACAAGCTGCATGTTCTCGTAAAAGATTCTGAACTGAATCATCCACCTCTCTTTGTAACCAAAACGCTAAAGGAATTCATTCATGACACTTTCACAAGTTCAAACATGAAATTTTTGGAACCTGGCCACTATTTGAATGCAGACCATAAAACAAAAGTGGCGGAAACATGATGGAGGCACGATGCATAGCTATGGTGTTGAGAAGAGTGTCCTTGCTTATCCTCTCAAAGATATTATTTCCTTTTCCTAGTTAGACTTGATAGATCCTTACGATGAGTTCAGAAAGCACATGCCTTGAGGTATGCCAGCAATGCATCGTCTTCTCAAAATCTAGGAAGTAACTTCTTTGAGGAAAAAAATATTATTATAAAAAGTCATTAGTCCTCTCTTTGTTACGTTTTCTCGATAAGGAGATTTTGTATGATTGTATGCAATCTTGAGAGTTCTTGAAGGTCCGTTAGGGTAGCTTTTAAATAGGCTTCGCATAATGGATGAATAGGGATCAACCCATTCATGTACAAAGCTAATAATTTGGGTATGGGATGGATTGGTCCCCATACCGTCTACTCCTATTATTCGCTCCCGTTACATGGAGTGGTAATTCCATGTGTGACTTGTACCCATAGTTCTTAATGGTATAGCCCACGTGGCGGATCATCCAAGAATAAAAGTTAGGTTGCATTAACTCCAAAGGAAATGGTTGTTGCCTATAGGTTGTATCAATCAAGGAACATAGATACACACAACTACAAAAAATCTAATCATGGCCATACATTTTGAGTACCACAAAACCAAAAGAGATCTCCTTACCTGAATCTTGGCTTCAATGGCGCGGCTGAAGCACCTAATTGTCCTTCCTTACTGCAGAACAAATATGTGTTGTGTTTGGGGCAGCGGTATCATCTCCCCGAGTCGGCGGCTGCTGGCCTGTCTTCTGCAAAATGTGTGACCATGGACTACTTGTAAAGTTGTCTGTTCTACAGGAGAAACAAACAATTAATATTACTCCCTCCGACCCATATTAATTGACTCACATTTGTCTAGATTTAGATGAATCTAGACACTATTTAGTATATAGGTTCATCCAAATTTTGACAAATGCATGTCAACTAATATGGGTCAGAGGGAGTATTGAAAATGATACTGAAATATAAGTGGAGTGCTAAGGTACCTAGAAACTGTAGGGGTTCGTAGCATGGAAAACAAAAATTTTCTACCGCATACAAACAAACAAGCCAAGATCTATCTACTAGATTGTAGCAACGAGTCGATGGAATAACTCACCCTCGAAGATTCCAAAGTGTTTAACGAGAGCAGATTCTCGTGGGTGATGTAGTCGTACTCTTTCCGATCTCAAGATCGCGTAGACTATCCTTCCGGCGCCGCGTTCCCAAGGCGCTCCTTGATCGGTCACACGTTCGATTTTCGGCGAAGACCTTCCTCTCCTTGTTCCAAAGCAGGCGGAGGTTGTAGCACTCTCCTCGCGATTCCTAAGGCTGTGGCGTGTCTGGGAGGTAGAGGAGATCCTGCAGGCCGCCTTAAGCAGTGCAGTATGGTGGAGCTTATGAGAGAGGCTATTAGTGGTCTAGTAATTAGACACACCAATTAGAGGCTCTAAACCAATTAGAAGGCTCTAAAGAATAGCTCTAAGCAGTCTAGATCTAGGGTTTAGTTTAGAGGATAGGAAACTTGTGTGTCTAGGAGGAAGGCCCCGCCCTTGCTTTTATAGGTGGGAGGGCCGGCTGCCAGGGAGAGTCCTCCCAAGTCGGCCTTTGGGAGGCGCTGACCAGGGAGTCCTCCCCAAGTCGGTCTCCACCTCTCCTCCTTCTCTTTCCTAAAATGGCGGTTTGACTTTTCAAACTAGCCGTTTGACTTTTCAAATTAGGATTTGAATTAACCCTTTATTTGGACAGCGAGAATACCTAGTACATGATGCAATCATTCCAATATGTAATGACACACTCATGTACCCTTCCTCCGAGTCTTGGGACATTAGAGACCTTCTAGAATGTTCCGATGAAAACAGGAATCATTCCGCCACTCAAAGCAGGACTTTCCTTATATGAATCTTATTCTCCGGACCATTCCGGATCTCCTCGTGATATCCGGATCCCATCCGAGACTCGAACAACATTCGGTCTCTTTCTCATAATACCATAACTACTCAAACAACGTCGAATCCTTAAGTGTGTCTCCCTACGGTTCGTGAATTATGCAGAAATGATCGAGACACTACTCTGAACAATAACCAATATAGGAATCTGGAAATTCATATGGCTCCACATATTTCTCGATTACTTTGCGATCGAATGAACCACTTACATACGATACCAATTTCCCTTTGTCTCACGATATGTTACTTATCCGAGGTTATGATCGTCGGTATCTACGCATACCTAGTTCATCCTCGTTACTGATAAGTACTCTTTTCTCGTTCCAGTGATATGTGATCCCTTGTGAACAAGTCACATGCTTGCAAGCTAATTGGATGACATTTCACCGAGAGGGCCCAGAGAATATCTATCCGTCATGTGGATGGACAAATCCACTCTTGATCCATGTGTTTCAACCAATACTTTCCGAACACTCAATGCCACCTTTATAGCCACCACATTACGGTGTGGTGTTTGATGACATCAAAGCATCCATCCAAGAAAGGTGATATGCATGATCTCATGGTCGAAGGAATTAGGTTACTATGTATCGAAAGCATATAGCAATTGAACTATTGAAATGACTTGATCTTTATGCTACGCTTGTCTATAGGAGTATGTCCACCATATCATTCTCCTAACGATATGATCTTGTTGTTGATAACATCTCAATGTTCATGACAAAGAAACCACATCATCAATCAACCAACAAGCTAGTGAAGTATAGAGGCTATACTAGGGACTTCAAATTAAGTTTACAAATCACACAAGTATTAATGGTTTCCTTGTTAATACTATTATAGCATGAATGTAAACATTTATCATAAACACAAAGATATATAATAATAACTACATTTATTATTACCTCTAGGGCATATCTCCAACAGTCTCCCACTTGCACTAGAGTCATCTAATCTAGATTACATGGTAATATACGAACACCCATGGCAGTTTGGTGTTGGTCATGTTTGCCCTCGGGAGAGGTTTAGTCAACGGATCCACATTCAGATCTGTGTACTTTGCAAATCTTTATATCCCCATCACGGATATGTTCTCGAATAGCGTGAAAACGCAGCTTGATATGCTTCACTTCTTGTGTGACCTTGGTTCTTGCGCATTGGCTATGGCGCCCATGTTATCACAAGAGATAGACATTGGGTCCAGCGCACTTGGAACCACACCAGCTCTGTAATGAACTCTTTCATCCATATCGCTTCTTGTGAAGCCTCAAGCAACCATGTATTCGATTCAGTTGAAGATCTCGCCACAACGCTTTGCTTTGCACTCCTCCAGCTAAGCGCTGCACCATTCAAAATAAATCATTATCCAGTTGTGATTTAGAATCATCCGGATCGGTGTTCCAACTAGCATCGGTGTAACCATTAACAACGCTGTTCATCACCTCCATAAGAAAGAACCATATCCTTAGTTCTTCTCAAGTACTTAAGGATGTTTTTGATCATTGTCCAATGATCCACTCTGGATCACTTTGATATCTGCTAGTTAGACTAACGACATATGCGATGTCGGGTCTAGTACATAGCATGGCATACATTAGAGATCCTATGGCTGATGCATAGGAGTCTTACTCATCCTTTCTCTATCTTACGCGATGTCGGACTTTGAGTTTTACTCAAGGTCGTATTGAGCAACATGGGCAAGAACCCTTTCTTGCTATCTTCCATTCCAAACCTCTTTAGAACTTTGTCCAAATATGTACTTTGTGACAATGATATTTGGCGTTCGATCTATCTCTATAAATCTTTATGCCTAATATATGTAAATTCGCCAAGATCCTTCATTGAAAAACTATTATTCAAATACTCTTTGACACTATTAAGAAGGTCTACATTATTCCCAATCAACAATATGTCATCCACATACAGTATTAAGAATGCTACTGAGCTCCACTCACTTTCTTGTAAATACAAGCAACTCAATAAGATTGTATAAAACCAAAACTTTGATTACCTTATCAAAGCGTTGATTCCAACTTGGATGCTTGCTTCAATCCATAGATGGACCGTTGAAGTTTGCATACCTTGTTAGCATCTTTAGGATCGACAAAACCTTTGGGTTGCATCATATACAACTCTTCATCAATGTCTCCATTGAGGAATGCTGTTTGACATCCATCGCCATATCTCATAATCATAATATGCAGCGATTGCTAACATAATCCTCACAGGACTTTAGCCGCTACGGTGAGAAAGTCTCATCGTAGTTAACTCCTTGAATTTGTCGAAACCCTTTTGCGACAAGTCGAGCTTTATAGGATAACATTACCATCCATCTGTTTTCTTCTTGAAAATCCATTTGTTCTCGACAGCCTTCGGCCATCTGTAAGTCCACCAAAGTCCATACTTGGTTTTCGTACATGGATCCAATCTCGGTTCATGGCTTATTGCCATTTATTGGAATCTGGGCTCATCATCGCTTCCTCATATGTCTCGGGGTCATCGGTGTTGTCCACCAACATGACATTCATAACGGAATCATACCAATGGAGGTGTACGAGTTCTCGTTGACCTCCGAGGCTCTGTAGCAACTTCAACGAAGTTTCATGATCGCTATCATTAGCTTCCTCTCTTATTGGTGCAGGCACCACGGAACTTCTTCCGGTGCTGCGCTACTCGCAATTCGAGAGAAGGTTCGACAACCTCGTCGAGTTCTACTTTCCTTCCGTCACTTCTTTCGAGAGAAATTCCTTCTCTAGAAAGGATCCATTCTTAGCAACGAAGATTTTGCCTTGGATCTATGATAGAAGGTATACCCAATAGTTTCCTTGGTATCCTATGAAGACGCATTTTTCCGCTTTGGGTTCAAGCTTGTCCGGCTGTAACTTCTTTACATAGGCTTCATCCCCAAACTTTAAGGAACGACAATTTAGGTTTCTTCCCAAACCATAATTCATACGGTGTCGTTTCAGCGGATTTAGACGGTGCCCTATTTAAAGTGAATGCATTGTTTCTAATGCATAACCCCAAAATGATAGTGGTAAATCTGTAAGAGACATCATAGAACGAACCATATCTAAGAGAGTTCGATTCTGACGTTCGGACACACCATTCTGTTGTGGTGTTCGGCGGTGTCAACTGCGAAAGTATTCCACATTTCTTCAAATGCTCGCCAAACTCGTAACTTAGATATTCACCTCCACGATCAGAACGTAGAAATTTAATCTTCTTGTTACGTTGATTCTCTACCTCACTTTGAAACTCCTTAAACTTCTCGAAAGTTTGGATTTATGTTTCATAAAATAGATATACCCATATCTACTCAAATCATCCGTGAAGGTAAGAACATAACGATAACCACATGATGCTACACTCATTGGACCACACATCGGTATGTATGATTTCCAATAAGTCAGCTCGCTCCATCATCTGAAAATGGAGTCTTAGTCATTTTACCCATCGGACATGCTTCGCATCTTTCAAGTGATTCAAAATCAAGTGATTCAAGAAGTCCATCGGAATGGAGTTTCTTCATACGCTTCACTCCAATGTGACCAAGGCAGCGATTACCACATATAGGTCGAGTCATCGCTTGATTTCAAACGTTTAGCTTCAATGTTATTAATATGTGTATTTCTACTATCGAGATTCAATATGAATAGACCATCTATCAAAGGTGCATGAGCATAAAACACATTACTCATATAAATCGAACAACCATTATTCTCGGATTTAAACAAGTAAGCTCTGCAATAAACAAGATCACGATATAATGTTCATGCTTAACGCACCACCAAATAACAATTATTTAAGTATAAAACTAATCCCGATGGTAGATGAAGAGGTAGCGTGCCGACCGCGATCACATCAACCTTTGATCCGTTTCCCACGCGCATCGTCACCTCGTTCTTCACTAGCTTCCGTTTATTCTGCAGCTCTGTTTGAGTTACAAATATGAGCAACCGAACCAAGATCAAATACCCAGCACTACTACGAGTACTAGTGAGATACACATCAATAACATGTATATCGATATACCTTTCTTCTTGATGTTGCCGTTCTTCAAATCCGCCAAGTACTTTGGGCAATTCCGCTTCAGTGACCTTCTCCCTTGCGGTAAAGCACTCGGTTTCAGGCTTAGGTCCAGCCTTGGTCTTCTTCGTCGTGGTAACTTTCTTACCACCCTTCTTGAAGTGTCCCTTTTGCTTAGACTTGCCTTTCTTGAATTTGGTGGTCTTATTGACCATCAACACTTGGTGCTCTTTCTTGATCTCCACTTCTGCAGATTTCAACATAGCAAATAGTTATGGCAACTATTTGTTCATGTTACGCATGTTGTAGTTCATCACAAAGTTCTTATAACTTGGTGGTAGTGATTGGAGGATGCGGTAAACCCCAAAGTATTAGGAATCACTATACCCAAACTTTGAAGTTTATTTGCGTGCCTGGACATCTTAAGCACATGCTCCTTGACCAGCTACCCTCTTCCATCTTGCGTTAAAGAACTTTTCAAAAGCTTCATAACTTTCAATTGCCGCATGAGTCTCAAAGATTAATTTGAGATCCTCGACAATATCATATGGATCGACTCTTCAAACCTTTTCAAGCTCGATTCTAAACCATACAAGATAGCACACTGAACTATGGAGTACTGATTCTTAGGCGAGGTAAACATTCTTTACTTCATCGGTAGCATCAGCAGTGGGTCACCTAGCGGTGCATCCAGCACATAGGTCAAATTACCATTGAGGACAATCAACAAATTGAGGAACCAAACCGCGAAGTTGCTTCCATTGTTTTTCAACTTTTCTTTCTCTAGGAACGCATTAAAATTGATGGTAGGGGCTGCCATTGATCTACAACATATTTGCAATAGTTTAGACTAAGTTTATGACAAATTGAGTTCAAATTAATTAATGAAATTAAACTAGGTGAACTCCCACTCAAAACAACATCCCTCACATTGTTTTAGTGATCACACGAACCAAATCCACTACATCAACACCGATCATCACGAGAGTTGATATAGTTTCAATGGCGAACAATCATCATGTTCATCATATCTACTATATGATTCATGCTTTGCCTTTCGGCGATCCGTGTTCCTGAGGCCATGCGTACATGCTAGGCTCGTCAAGATCAAACCTTAGCTACCGCATAAGCAAATCTGGCTTTTTACGTTGTATTCACCATGGAATCAAAGACACCCGATCATCACGTGGTGCTTGAAGCGACAAGCTTTGTAGCAGTGCATACTAAGGGTGAACACTTTAGAACTTGAAATTTATGTGTATGAGGGATCATCTTATAATGCTACCGTCGTCTACTAAGCAATACAAGATGCATAAAGGATTAACATCACATGCAATTCATAATATGTGATATGATATGGCCTTTCTTCTTTGTGCTTCCGATCTCCATCTTCAAGCACGAACATGATCTCCATCATCACCGGCATAGCATCAAGGTCAATGACGCTTCTCCATGGTTGTCGTCCACCAGCTTTAACTATTACAACTATTTTGAATAGACACGCAGGTCTTAACAGAAATTAAAGACAACCATATGGCTCCTGCCGGTTGCCAACTTACAATAAGGAACATTGCATACATCAAATATAATCACAATCATGGCCATATCACATCACTGCACACCCCTGCAAAACAAAGTTAGACGCCTCTACTTTCTTTGCATATTTTACGTGGTTTGGGGCTTTCCATAGGTGTCGTTCTAACCTACGAACAAGAACCACAACATTGATACTAGCATTGTTGATTACCCGTTGTAAATTGGATCTTTACTATGCTAGGAGAAACAGGCACCATAAAGCCACTTATGCAAAACGAGTTGCATGTCAAGCGTGGAGCAAGTCTCATGAACGATGTCATGTAAGGTTAGCCCGGGCCGCTTCATCCCAACATACCGCAAGATGCAAAGTACACGAAAAGCAATCTACAATAAAAGCATCAACGCCCACAATGACCATTGTGTTCTACTCGTCTGTGAGATCTACATATAGACACGGCTCTGATACCACTGTAGGGGTTCGTAGCATGGAAAACAAAAATTTTCTACCGCATACAAACAAACAAGCCAAGATCTATCTACTAGATTGTAGCAACGAGTCGATGGAATAACTCACCCTCGAAGATTCCAAAGTGTTTAACGAGAGCAGATTCTCGTGGGTGATGTAGTTTACTCTTTCCGATCTCAAGATCGCGTGAGCGATCCTTCGGCGCCAAGCGTTCCCGTGGCGCTCCATGATCGGTCCTGCGTTCGGTACTTTTCGTGAAGACCTTCCTCTCCTTGTTCCAGCGAGCGGAGGTTGTAGCACTCTCCTCGCGATTCCTAAGAAGACAACTGGCGTGGTCTGGGAGGTAGAGGAGATCCCGCAGGCTTCGCCTTAAGCCGGTCAGTATGGTGGAGCTTATGAGAGAGGCTATTAGTGGTCTAGTAATTAGACACACCAATTAGAGGGCTCTAAACCAATTAGAAGGCTCTAAACCGAATAGCTCTAAACCGGGGTCTAGATCTAGGGTTTAGTTTAGAGGATAGGAAACTTGTGTGTCTAGGAGGAAGGCCTGCCCTTGCTTTTAGGTGGGAGGCCGGCTGCCAAGGGAGGAGTCCCTCCCAAGTCAGCCTTGGGAGGCCTGCTGACCAAGGGAGTCCTCCCCCAAGTCGGTCTCCACCTCTCCTCCTCCTTCTCCTCTTTCCGAAAACTGGCAGTTTGACTTTTCAAACTAGCCGTTTGACTTTTCAAATTAGGATTTGAATTAACCCTTTATTTCGGACAGCGAGAATACCTAGTACATGATGCAATCATTCCAATATGTAATGACACACTCATGTACCCTTCCCCCTCCGGAGTGCCGGACATTCCGGGACCTTCTAGAATGTTCCCGATGAAAACACCGGAATCATTCCGCTACTCCGAAACAGGACTTTCCTTATATGAATCTTATTCTCCGGACCATTCCGGATCTCCTCGTGATATCCCGGATCCCATCCGAGACTCCGAACAACATTCGGTCTCTTTCTCATAATACCATAACTACTCAAACAACGTCGAATCCTTAAGTGTGTCTCCCTACGGTTCGTGAATTATGCGGACATGATCGAGACACTTCTCCGAACAATAACCAATAGAGGAATCTGGAAATTCATATGGCTCCCACATATTTCTACGATTACTTTGCGATCGAATGAACCACTTACATACGATACCAATTTCCCTTTGTCTCACGATATGTTACTTATCCGAGGTTATGATCGTCGGTATCTCTGCATACCTAGTTCATTAAGTACTCTTTTCTCGTTCCCGTGATATGTGATCCCTTGTGACCAAGTCACATGCTTGCAAGCTAATTGGATGACATTTCACCGAGAGGGCCCAGAGAATATCTATCCGTCATGTGGATGGACAAATCCCACTCTTGATCCATGTGTTTCAACCAATACTTTCCGAACACTCAATGCCACCTTTATAGCCACCCTGTTACGGTGTGGTGTTTGATGACATCAAAGCATCCATCCAATAAAGGTGATATGCATGATCTCATGGTCGAAGGAATTAGGTTACTATGTATCAGAAAGCATATAGCAATTGAACTATTGAAATGACTTGATCTTTATGCTACGCTTGTCTATAGGAGTATGTCCACCATATCATTCTCCTAACGATATGATCTTGTTGTTGATAACATCTCAATGTTCATGACAAAGAAACCACATCATCAATCAACCAACAAGCTAGTGAAGTATAGAGGCTATACTAGGGACTTCAAATTAAGTTTACAAATCACACAAGTATTAATGGTTTCCTTGTTAATACTATTATAGCATGAATGTAAACATTTATCATAAACACAAAGATATATAATAATAACTACATTTATTATTACCTCTAGGGCATATCTCCAACAGAAACATATATCTCTAGAGAAGCATATATTGGATAAACATATATATCAATATTTCTAACAAAACATATGAGGCACAGAGCGTTCATGATAATAAACATACCAGGTGAAAAAGAAATCAGAATTTCTAGTAGTACAAAACTCAGCTTCTAGAAAAAATAGGCATGCCTCAAATGTCACATCCCTCCGAGCAGTTTTGGAGTTCCGTTGCAATCTCAATCATGCTCTGTTTATTTCTATGGTTGCTAGACATGCAAATTTAGGAATGTAATAAACCTATCGTAATATTATACGCATACATGTACAAAATGGTGGTAGAAACGTGAAATCATTTGTTTATAGAAAAGTATTGCTACCAGGAACATCACACAAGTATGCATCTACTTTTATGAGAAAAATAGTGAATATCACAAAAGTAACTACACAGAAGAATACAGTCAGACATCATACAAGAAGCTACAAGGCGTTTTAGCATGTAATTCAAGGGTAATTTTAATGTATATATAAACATCTGACAACAAAGACGGTTTATTTGAAAAAGCAGTTTGCTATAAGCTGAATGCATCTCTTGTAGGATTCCAAGAGGCACGCAGCTAGGTCTGCAAATTCAAGGTACATATCCAGAGCTCCATTTAACATCACGAATTCCAAATACAAGAAATGATACCAAATAAGCACCTTATACAATGGCAGCAATAGATCATCCGTTGTTTGCATAGTGCATCATATGTTCCTTCCAACATACTTCTGAAACAATTATTTGCGTAATATTTGCCTTAGAAGGAAAAGAACAACACTTAAAATTGCATATTATACTGAGATCATGAATAGCCCTATATTCACAAACCATATATTACCTCATTGGTCATCTTCTTTAGTGCAGCAGCTATATCATTTTCTGAAGAGAACTTGTGGAATCCATTCCTTTGTATTTACTAGTTAGAGCATGACACAATGTATTTACACTATATGCATATCCGCAAGAAAAAGACACAAAATTATAAGCTCGAGACTGATGTAGCACTCGGATTTACCAGCTTCCAAATTGTTAACCGTGGCACGGGGCAGCACCTCTCTCCCCTAATTCAGCATCATCAGTAAATCCTAGAAATAATCCCCAAATCAGTAAAGAATCAATAGCTAGATAGAGCATGTTGGAAATAAAAATGAAAGATTGACATGGGAAGAGGTTGAGACCAAGTTTGAGGAGGAAAAACAATTTAGCTTTCGTCTCGATCTGAAGTCTGCACACACTGTCATCCACAATTTCCAGCTTCCTGTCCGTCCCTCCCTTCTCTCCAATTTCCGGCCTCCAATATCTCTGCACGCCACACATCACTTCCTCCCTCCCCAGCCCCATATTCCTATCCGACCAGACAGAAGATGAAGGGGGCGATGCAGGTGGCAAGATTTGCAGCGGCTGCTCGGCCACCAGCCCCTCCTCTTCCTCCACCCCCTATGTCCCCTTCGTTCTCTGCTCCAGATCGAGCAGGAGGTGTAGGGCAACAGCCCGAGGGCAAGAAGAAGGAACGATGCAGTGGCGGCACGAGGTGGTGGCTAGGCATTCTCATAGGTGCAGGCTGCGTCGTCTCAGAAAATCGGGTGCGGCAATTTCGGGGCAGGAGCACTCTACGTGCACGAGGTGGAGCCGGCGAGAGAATCGGGTTGGAGTGGGACTAGGGCAAGGGGGCGCTGAGTGTGGACGAAGGCAAGGACGAAGCGACAAGACGTATCAGACGACGATGGAACGCGAGGTTTTTTTCTAAGTACTAGTAAAATGCCCATGCGTTGCCACGGGCCTTCAAGTTTCCTTTCTTATTGCATATATAAAAAATGATGCATGTTTTGAAATATTTTGGTGGCCTAGAGGATACCCGAACGAAGACATATTTGTAATCAAACATTTCAATGACAACATTGTCCAACCGAGGGGAATTGCAGGTAATTTGGGTTACTCAAACTACATGCTATGTTCTTGACCTACTTTGTGACTGCAATATAAAGGGCACACTTCTATTTTACACTGCTTTGATGTTTTTGTTGATTCCTACATGAAGTTACAATTGATATAAGTAATTGCAAGAATAAAACAAAATTTGATTCGTCCAAATGGCTTAATGAGATGTAAAAGTTGAGTTGGAATAATTTGGGCACAATAATTTGACTGCATTTAATTCCCAATTGTGCATGCATAATTGTCAATCTCATTTTTGAAAACATCCCAGGAAATTTGAATCAACACAGGAAAAAATGCAAATACCTCACACCAAATAGCTCTAATTCGATTCTCTCCCCCTTGGCACTCGAACATGTGTCGGGGTGAAGAAATGCAGCAACAGTTCAACAATAACCATGTATTAAATAAGAAAAAGTCAATCGAACCATATTAAATCATCAAGTTTTTTTTGTCATTATGAGTTTTCAATTGGGCTGTATACATGCATGCACTGTATTAAATATAATATGCTCACTTGGAAAAGTCAATCGAACCATATTAAATCATCAATTTTTTTTTGACTGAATAAACACATCAGAAGATCAATATGCATGCACTGTATTAAATATAATATGCTCACTTGGAAAAGTAACGGGTCTTGGAGAGGAGACTTCTCTGGCCACTGGCAAGTCCCAGCCTAAGCTGTATGGAATCGATAAACAGGAAATTGATGAAGTAGATGGGAACAAGGCTAAGGCGGAGATAATAAAATACATGAGGAATCATCAATGTGGTCCTCTTTTATGGAATTTTGCAAGTTATTGAGAATGTAAAATTTTGATCCTTCATTCTCGTAGCTAACCAGAGTTGAGTACCACCCATCAACTTCACCAAATCATTGAGAAAATTCAGTAAAATGGTTGCACAATTTTATAAACTACAGTGGACCTGTTTAGTTATCGCTAACACTGAAACAATTATTGTCATATTTCTAGATATTAGTATTTAATACGTACATAACTAATATCTTAACTATGTCTCTTAGATGAATTAGTAACTTGAACTGATGGAAAACATACCAACTGATTACAAATCGCAAGGCCAAGACCTGCCCTCACCATATTTTATTGCATGATCAGTACTGACTTGCATATACCTCTTGAATAAAATGGCAAGGACTTCTGTGCAGGTGAACATAAGTTGAAATAATCTGCATCATGAAAATGTAAAAACACACATTAATTTTGAGATACTCTCTGACTATTCTCCTTATATGCAACAATATGTCAAACATACCATACCCATACCCCTCAAATTTTTGGATATCTCTTACTGGTAAAGTGATGGTCTTCAATGATAATGACACTCCTACTTATCCTAATGGCATAGACTATAACGACGTTCTAAGAACAATAAAATAAAATCAAGCAAAGACAAGTTATATATTCACTTAACTGTTTGTGTAAAACTACACTGAACTTTTGAATATCACACCTATTATCTGCTGCCAATTCAAGAACCCACTTATGAAGGATGCCACGAATCTTAGGGTACCTCTGCCCCTCCTGCTCACACACACACTGCAATTCCCAGAATTGGAAGGGGTCAAAATGCACGTTCTGCAGGTAGTCAAGGATAATGAGCATGTATCCGCATATCAGCTTAAGTGGAATCCCACGACAACCCATGTACTTCATCCGGATGAGCAAATTACCACCAAGAAACTCAAACACCATGCAAACATCGCTCCCATTAGGCATGAGTGCTTGAAATGGTCAAGAAGCTTGACAAAACACCACGAGTCATCAGGGTCACCGTCGTCAATTTGTATCTCTGTTTAGTGTTGTGGTCTCATCTAAACCTTCATGTCCACATAGCTCTGCAGACATAGAAAAAGAATAGAGAAAGAATAAAAAACTGGACATGGGCAGCCCGGACCAGGAAAGAACAGAGAAAGAATTAAAAAACTGGACATGTGGTACTCAAAATACCATTCCCTGAATGTGATCCAACACATAAATATAAGAAATTCCGTTCAACTTAACTACATCCTAGATGACGCATTCCCATCTTCCATAGAGCAATCAGAAAATTGCACAGACTGACAGAGACGAATCAGGAAAGTAAGACAAAGACGAATCAGGAAAGTAAGGGAGGCAGGTGAGGACGATGGTAACTGAACGATCCGGTGGAGGCCGAGGAGGAAGGCGACGGGCAGGAGGCGCCTACACAGGCATCCTCCCTGTGGCACCCTCACGCCACCGCGTCTGCCATTGAATTTGAGCTCCTCGGGATTGTCCACGGCGACACCATCAGGGGACCTCGGGGGCGACACCTAGTCGCGGAAATCCATGAAGGCGCTGCTGCCCGCTACCGACGAGAGGCAGCTCTTGGAGAGGACGGGGCATCGGGGTGTCGGCGGCGACGGGGAACGGCGGGAGGAAGTAGGTTCATGAGGGGGCATCTGGGCGGCGATGCTCATGCGGCGGAGGCCGGCGGGAGCTGGAGGCAGGGAAAAGGGGAACAGGCGACAGCCCTACGCTTACCCTAGGTTCCGTGGAACAATCTCATTTCTTTTTGTTCGGCTATAGACCGTGCGGGAGATGTACGATGTCCAGCCCAATTGTGGCCCACTTCGGCCGTTCGGTAGCGACTGTGGGAGGACGACGAAGCGACGAAGGCGAGCGACGTATTGGCGACGACGGAACGCGAATTCTTTTTTAGGTAGTAGAGATACTCCCTTCGACCCATATTAGTTGACTTAAATTCATCTAAATTTAGATAAATCTAGACACTATTTAGTACTCCCTTCGTTTCAGGGCTTAAGGGTCCTCGTTTTGCGTGTTTTTTTCTTTGACCAAAAATTACTCTAAATAGTAAAGAGTTTTGGTATAAAACTAGTATCACCGGAAAGTATTTTTCAATATGAATTCAACGGTACTAATTATGTACAATATAATCAAGATTTTTTTTGTTGCTCAATTCTTTTGGTCAAACTTTGTTTTGAAAAGCGTGTGCGCCTTAAGCCTTAAATCAGAGGTAGTATATAAGTTTATTTAATTTTTAATAAATCCAAGTCAACTAATATGGGTCGGAGAAAGTAGTATGATATAGAGATTATATCCTACTATCTGTATTCACTGCCAGAGTAGAAATCATGTTCATCTGCAACATGATGGTCGATTGCACCGACATGATAGTAACCATGCTCAGTTTCTCTATCTCAGTTTCTCTATACGAATAGCCTTTGCATGATTAGGTTGATCTCAATGTCATATCATTTCTGCTACTAGCTCTGTTTCACAAAACTTAACAACGATTTGTCTAGATTTATATGTATCTACTATTAAAATAAGTCTAAATAGATACGAATATAGATATATGAGGCAAGTTTTATAAAACGGGGGAGTAATACTGTACGGTTAACAGACGTGTGCAAAATCATGATTTTGTATTGCCTTTGTAAATGGCAAGGTGTATGATTTTCTCCTATTTTGTGCACAAGGATTCTTTTGCATTTTATTGCGTCAAAAATTGAAGACGTGTGAATTTTCTAATCTACAACACCTGTATAGCTGTAGCCTGCTTGAAAATCACATTCAATGAAACAGACAGGCCGTCCTGCACTAAACCGACTCGGGATAACTCTATCCATCTGATGATGTAAATATTGTTCTGTAATTTCATCCTACCTGTGTTATTTAAAACAATAATGATCTCAGGCACATTATCCTCGTAAGCAAAGAAACAACTTCAAGAAAAGTGACATTTATTTCACTTTAAAATAAAAACAGGCAAATGATGAAAAAAAAAAAAGACAAAGAGATGCGGATGACTGATCGATTCTCTCCAATTTAAATTCACCTTTTTTCAGAACATATTTTCAATTTGATTTTTTCTAGTATAGAATTTCATCTTCTTCGTGTATTCTCTCTGTCTCGAAATAGATATCTTAAATTTTTTTAAAATTTAAATGAATCTAAATACTATTTAAATATAGATTCATTTAAATTTTGAAAAAACTAATACATCTAATATTTTAAGACGGAGGGAGGAATTTTTTTTTTAGTTGAACGATGAAAGGGTAAGTAGCCAGTTGCAGGCTTGCAGCACGCTTTGAGCATGAGAAAGCGTAAATTGAGGAAACACGTCTTCCATTAGCGTCGGGACAAGGTCCGGCTGCACCCAGAGTGACTCGCCGATCCCCACCGGCGCCGTCGCGGTCCCCGCTCCTAGCCCCGGTCGCCGCGCGCCACCCAAAACCCCCTCGGCGGTCGTCCAGCGAGATGCCGCGCGACCGCGACGAGCCGGCGGCAGTGCGCGTTTACACGGTCTGCGACGAGTCCAAGTAACCACCATTCCTCCCTCAACCCTAGCAGAGCCTCTCCTCTGCATCACCGCCTCTAATCCAATCGATTCGACCGCAGGTACCTCATCGTCCGGAACGTGCCGGCCCTCGGATGCGGCGACGAGCTCGGCACCCTGTTCTCCACGTACGGCCCACTGGAAGAGTGAGCCAACAGCGACCTAATTCCACGTATTCTTCTTCTTCCTGCTAATGTTTCATGCTCACCATCTTCGTTTTGGGTTCAGGTGCAAGCCCATGGATGCCGAGGACTGCGAGGAGTACACCGACGTCTTCTTCATCAAGTTCTCGCAGGTCAGCAACGCGAGGTGACTATTGCTTGTCGCATAGCATATCTGTCTCATTCTAGTGAAGGAATCTGTGCTCCTCTGTGGTGATCAATTGGTGGTGACGGTTTGCGGTGGTAGTCTTGTGTTTTTCAGACATGGTTTAGATGGTTAGCTGTGGTGGATACCTTTCTTATATTTTCTGCTACTAGTTATCTGATTCGGCGGGTACATTTCTGAATATGTGATTGAAGGATGTGTATATCTTGTTGATCCATTGTACAATCAGTGTTTCGTGCTTATGTAATTGGGTGGAAAAATTGAGCATTATTATTCAACACAATTTTCAGAAGCAAAATTCAGTAATATAGGACATATTTTGATCTCAGTACTTGTGCTTTACTGGGAATTACCACGCTGTAATTAAGTAGAATTAAATAAAAGGATAGGATCTTCTTTGAGGGCAGGAGTTAGTTCAGGTATTGTAGTCCAGTCTTTGGCACCTAGGCATCAAATGTGGAGCCAATAGTTGCCACAACTACTTATTTGGTGCTTTCTCTTTTGGTACAAAAAAAACAAGCAGATTTACTATCTTTTACTTAAGTGTGGTATTGGCTCTGTCATCACGGGCAGAAGGTAATGGAGGCCATACTGGGCTCCGGCCCAGTCCACTCAAAGTGCAAAACAAATTTACTAGTGCATATGGCTCAACCCCATGCATCCGTCCGGCCTGTTTTACGACTGAATCGTCGTCCTCGTATGCACTGCTGGTACACCTGTGTTGCTCTGGCTCGGCTCTGGCTCTCCTGTTCCCCTAATTCCCCTTCTGTAGGTCTTCCTTCTTCCCTCCAATCCCGATGGCCTAGCTGGCTAGTTCTGTATTTCCTCTCCTGCTAGTTCAAACCAGCCCAAAGTGAACCAAGCTGCAGTTCCAATTTCAGATCGTGGTGGTCAGGTGTTGGCCATAGCCCAAGACGCCATCTGCTGTCGTGGACACTGATCGTGGAGCATCAAATCGAGCAATGTATGCAAGAAATCGAGTCATGGAGTGTTTAATCGTCTTGCTACGTACTCCCTCCGTTCCAAAATAAGTGATTCAACTAGATGCGTATATATCTACACACTAAAACGTGTCTAGATACATGTGTATCTAAACATAAGTTGAGTCACTTATTTTAGAACAGAGGAAGTAGTTAAGAAACTAGTCTGGCTTGATTTCATTGTTTTTGGTATTACCGTCTTTTGCTTTAGAGTATTAAATCTGAATCGGTGCTCTAGTATGATCATATGAACACTACTACCTTCCTTCCTAATTATAAGATGATTTGGTAGGCTAAAATAGTGTAGCAAAACGTTTCATAATTTGGGACAAAGATAGTATATATTAATATATTATCAGTGTTATCTTTACGTTACGTGGCAATTCTTTGTTGATTTAACTGTTACATTTTTTGCCATCCTAGATGATTGTTTGACATTATAGGCAATTGGCGCTCCCTTTATTTTGTTCCACACTCTGCCACTGTCTATCATTTGCAGGTTTGCAAAGAGGAAGTTGGATGAGTCTGTATTTCTTGGCAACCGGCTGCAGGTGTCATATGCACCTCAGTTTGAGAGTCTCGAGGATACTAAGGAGAAACTGGAAGTCAGGAGAAAGGAAGTCCTTGTGCGGATAAGATGTACGGTTATATTTGTTTTGAAAATATGTCTGCATCTTATAGTATATTTTTGCGATGACAGAATGTAACCAAGATACAGAACTAGGATTATCAGCATTGCTAGTGTATTTAGTTTGCTCTGTACTTGGCTTATTGGATTTAGACATTTCCAGCAACTGCTGGAAGCAGAACTGAAGGGCTATCTCAGTATTCACTGGGTCAGGGATCGTCTAGCGGGAACTCACACCACCAAATGAGCTCCAATAAGAGGTTAGCAAATACAGCATTTATTCAGTTTTGTGGTGTAAAACTGATAGTTAAAAGTTGGTCATATTTTACTCATCGTAGGAAATTATATTGCCACTTCAGACCTGTTATTGCTATCATGGTTGATTCCAGCCATTTATTATGATAGTCGTGTTATGATTCATGTAGTTGCATTGGGATGACCAGAGGAATTTAAGAACTATAAGGTGCTAAGTGTTTTTATTAAGATTATATGTGCATTTGCTTCCTATATCAAATTCTTTTTCGGATTTCGTAAGTAGTTTGGTTGCTGGTGATTTTGCTAGGTCGACAATCTAATAGGATAGATCAATGTCTATGTTTGGACATGCCCTGAGCTTATTTGTGTCACCTTGGATATTCTCACTTGGCAGTGCCAGTACATGCCAAGATTCTTTGTCTTTCTGTTAGGGAATATATCTGATCATGATACAAGTCTTATTCTTTTGAAGGATTTTTTGGTTCATAACTCAACTGCTTACCTAGAAGCCTCAAACAATGCAGGCTCTTTTCTGAGCAAAAAGGTTAACATCATGGTGATTTATCCTCTAAACTTTCATCTTATTTTCTTCAGGGAATACACGAAGACGTTTTACACTTCTCATATGGGAGATGCTCGGTTCAGTCATGTGTCCTCTAATAAGGTACTCCCTCCGTTCCAAAATCTAAGATATTTTAGCCTTTTTCTGAAACGCATATATCTAGACGCCTTTTATTGTGTATGTTTGGAGCAAAACGAGTGAACCTACATGCTAAAAGGCGTCTAGATACATGTGTATCAGGAAAAGGCTAAAACATCTTATATTTGGGAACGGAGGGAATATATAATAAAACTAAGAGGTTGTTCTTTAAGGAAAATTGGAGCATTTAGTAAGCAGACAGATCATGCTAGAAGACAACTTCCTTTGTAGAAAATCTAGGAAGAAACTTTGATCAGTTAAAGATGCATTAGTACCAGAAAGGCAACATTAGTGCACTAGCTCATGCAAGTAGCCAGCAAAGGAAAAATCTGTAACCCGTTATCATTAGTGGAGACATCATTCTTCAGCTGTTTTAACAAACCCCTTCTCACAACAGGATAATAAAGCGAACAAAGACCGGAACAGCCGTTTTTCTCGATCGAGAATTCAATCGACTGTTGCTCAGACGCATTTTCATTTTCACGGTTTGATTTTTCTTTCCAATAATGATGTATTTGCTCTTTATTGTAGGACTATTTTCCATCTGAGTCAATGAATGCAACCGTAAATCTAGTCAGACAGAAGCTTGATAAGGTAAGAATATACATGTTATCTACAATTTTCCATGCAATAGCCACATGTATAAGCTAAAAAAAATCATTTTCAAAATACCAGATACAATCCGGCAGTGATACTTGCAATGCTGACGCTACATCCAAGAAACCAAGGGTCGATAACCGTAGACGTATTTGAACCATTGGATGACGCCTAACGTACGCTAGGACTTACAATATGCTTTTTTGTCTTTATTTGGTGCTTTTACTTTGTCATTATTTGTAATTGTAGATTGTTTAGTAAACTATTTTCTACAGAACTGACGAAATGTAATGTGGTAATTTTAGACTCATCAACATTTCATATGCTTACTCATTTGTCTATACGATGTGTCTTTCTCGCAAATTATTATACTTCCTCCATCCCAAAAAGTATGTTACAGATTTGTATAGATTCGTATGTATCTAGACATGTTTTAGTGTATAAATACATACGAATTTAGACAAATTTGTGACATGTTTTTTGGGATGGAGGGAGTATTTTGCATTTCTCAATTTTCTACTGATTGTCCTTATTGACCATTATAACCTCCTGCCGTTTGAAGTAAACACTTGTCTGGATCAAAATTGCTGCCGTTTTCAGCCACATTCGTCGACAAATAACTAATGGAAGTTTACATAAACGAAGAGGAGTAACTGTCATCCGTTTTCTTTTTATTTGTTATAAACTATCTTTATAAGTCACTGTCAAGTCAGCATCATGTGATGCAAATCTGAAGACTACGGATACTATACCGATGAAATATATTTTCTAGGAAGTAGGAGTAGTATTTGCTAACCAGACAATGGTTGAGTGGTTGGTGGTGTCTGTGGTTGTAATTAATTTATAACAGGAAATCCTCACAAGGATTTTACAAGTAGTATTGGCAACAAATTTTTCTAAAACTAAAGTATGTCAATACCATAGTATTTTAGTGCCTAGCAAAGCAATACTTTAGTTTTTCTTTTTTCTCAGTTTTAGAAAAAAGAGGGTCTGACCTCTTTCTCAAATACTTAAAAAAATATCATATTTTTGGAGAATACTTTAGTTTTGAAACCGCATTATTTATTGGATCCAAACACCTCAAAGTATTTAATACTTCAGTTTTTTTAGAAACCAAAATATTTCCTCAATACTTTAAAAATACTTTGATACCAAACGGGGCCTAGCTCTTTCTTATTGCTTCATTTCTCTCAAAATAAAGGGCATATGTATTATGTTGCAGACAATTTGTTAGAGAGAAAATTTAAACCTCTGTTTCTCGATTTAATCATCCCTAGCTGCAGGGGTGATTAGTTGATGTTGTTGGAAAACGTGTCTTGTATTTCCATATGATCTTGAGATGGAATAATAACTTGTAAATAAGTGATGGTGTGGTGGAATATTCATAATCTTTTTAGATCGATGGCGTAATCAATAATATAAGGTAAAATTTGCTACAAGACACCTTGTTTTATGATGTTTGCCAAAACACACCGCAAGATTATGTCTTTGTCAGATACCATTACAATTTTATGGCACATTTGTCTGAATATACCGCATGGTTAAAAAGAAAAAAATTGGCACATTGTCTTCAAACCTGGCCATAACATGGCTACCCGGGCAAAAGTGCCAAAACTTTTCATTTTAGCCATATGGTGTGTTCTGACAAATATGTCGCGTTGTAATGGTATCTAATAAAGACACAATCAAACGGTATGGTTTAGCAAATGACAAAAAATAACGTCCTGTAGCAAAATTTTCTATAATATAATAGAGTATGTATAACATTTTTTTTAAAAATGTTACGTCAGAAAATAATAAAGAAAAGATCATACTTAAAAATGACTAGTAGTATTAGATAAAGAGAACATCAGATACAGCCAGATAAATGGTAACTGAATCCCCAACCATATAAGCGACTAAAACAAAAGGTAAATACAACACCCTAGGCCTAGAAAATCCAGCCGAACACACGGTCAAACTCACAACGATTGTGCCTCTTCCCAACATTGAAAATTTGACCCACGAGCGCGCAATTTTTTAGTTAAGATATGATCCCTCATCTATTGAAGGGAACTTTTCTCCATCTTATGAAATGCCATCTTTTCACACATTTACAAGTTACATTTTAACAATAACATAATGAAAGGAATTTGGATGGGAATTCGACTGTAAATTGCAATCTACATTCGCGCCAATGAAAAACTAACCTCAAACAGAACTTTAGAAGAAACCCAACTCATAAAAAGGAGCCTAAATTTAGTCGACAACGATTTGAACTTGGGAGGCGGGACTTTACATGCACTCTCCTAACCAGGTGAGTTTAGCTCATTTCCTTTTACTATTAATGTTCAAGCTATGCAAACATTTAATTGTCAAATATGTAACACTAAATTATAACATATTTTGTTCACATAATAATTGTCATCTCTGGATGTGCAAAGGGCCAAGATAACATTCTCATTGGAATTGTCAACACAAAAGAAATCGCCAAAGAAAATCAAAGCAAGCAATGGAAAAAAATAGCCGGAAAAGGGGAAACATGCGAAACTCATAGCAGGAGAGGAGACAAAAGACAAAGAAAAGGAAGAAACGGGAGGTGCAATGACATGACGTCGGCTATCGTGAGCCAGCGCAACCGCAACCGCCTCCTCTGCAAATCTCTGCCGATCCGCTAGCCCCACCGACGAGACTTCCCGCCGTTCCGCCCCCGCCAAACCCTAGATCCGCCAGCCAGCCACGAGATCTCCCTCGATCCCCGTCGAGGACCAGGAGAGGAGGATGAGGAAGAGATGGCCTCCGTCGATGACCTGACCGGCTCCAACTTCGATAAGCTCATGCATGATGACGAGGAAGGCCTCTCCTCTCTCCCGTGCATGCCAAGGAGGGGCAGGAGCAGGCGGCCTATCGGGGAGGGGGGGTGGATGAGCTGGTTCGCAACGTCTCCAACCTCGGCCTCGCGGACGGCGAGCTAGGGACGTCGGCTTCGCCAAGGGAGCTCGTGGCGCCTCACCTTGTAACGGGGGCGGCTCCTGAGGGCGGGTCTCTAGGGGTCAGGGAGGAGTGCCAGCGGCGTCCACACCACGGTCAAGCAGGTGTAGTGGGCCTCCTTCAAGGGCGACGACTTCAATGATCTCTCGGGAGGCGCACACGTGGTGGATGGGTTTCTGGGGATCGCTGACACGAACCGGAGCACAATTACTGGGGCATCAAATCATGGGTTCTTTAGCGGGAACTAGAGCTTGGGGAGCTCCATTGCTAAGAACGATGTCGGATCATGGCTACTTCGGTGGAAGCCAGAGCTTGGTTGTTGAGGTGAAGGATCAAGACTTTTACGATGGAAGCTCGGACCAAAACACTGATCCACAGACAGGGCCGACTCTATATTTTGCGGGGCCCTAGAGCGAAGTTTACAACATGGCCCCCTAATGTTCACATATATGTACATATATAGTCACTCGTGTGTCTACTTTCACTTCTAATATATTAATCACTTCTAATTGTAAAAAAATAAAAATTAACATTCATCCATGCGTTCTTAGTTTGCGATGTCTATAAATAATTATTAAACACTTAAGCAATGACATATTGCAAAAAAAGACTAAATGAATAGCAAAATATAACAAGTAGTACTTCCCGCCAGTTTTATTACCTACAATAAGAACCAAATTCCAATGTCTATAAATTCCAACGAGGGATGAAATCCTCCAACTCAATTGAAATTCCTCGGCTCACGCAGACGTAGGAGTCAGGGCCATCTCCATTTCTCCGGCAGAATGCATACAATTGACTCAAATTTGAAAGGATTCCACAAACTGAACTTATGTCGAAACTATTTTATTGCACTAACCCTTTTGTGTAGCGCCTAACGGAAAGGCTTCACACTACACGGTGTAACGCCTATGTCAAAGGCGCTACCCCCTTGCCAATGTGGCACACGGGACCCAGAGGCCGCTCCGGTAGCGGCTCGGCATAAGGCGTTACAACAACCTAAGAGATAGGCGCTACACTAATGTTTATATACGATGTGCATTTATACTTGATAGAAGATTCTCTTTGCTTGGATGGTTGAGTTCTTTTGTATTGAACAAAAGGTCCTGTGTTCAAGTCTTATATCCTCCTATTTATTTTTTTAATTTTTCTAGGCTTTATTTTTATAGATTTTTTCTCTAAGTCCATAACTGAGTATCACACAAGATATTGTAAAGTATAGCATCTGAATTCCCAGCGTGTGGAAAAAGGTGTCCGATGGTGTGCACCACAACATTTAGAATGCCCCCCATAGGAAATAAAAAAAACTTTCAGAATGATTCATTTCACTACGCCAACCACTTGGATCATCAAAGGAAAAAGAGCAAAGTGACAATAATAAACCCCAAAAAATGTTCAGTTCCCGGATGGAAGCATGCAATAATGACCCCCTAAAAGGTCTACATGTCAGCTCATGATATAAATCGTGCAAGTTTCAAAAGGTTTTTTGGTTACATCGTAGCTGTACATATGGAGAAGAATAAATAGGGGACATAGGACTTGAACCTAGGACCTCATGTTGAAAACTAAAGAGCTCAACCATCTAGGCTAAAAGAATCTTATGTCTAATATAGATGCACTCCATATATAAACATTAGTGTAGCGCCTATCTCTTAGACGCTACACTTTGTATTTTAACGTCTATCGGACCGGCCTCTAGGTCCTGCATGCCACGCTGGTAAGGGTATAGCGCCTTTGACATAGGCGCTACACCATGTAGTGTGAAGTCTTTCCGTTAGACGTTACATAAAAAAGTCAGTGGAGTAAAATAGTTTCGGCACAAGTTCAGTTTCTAAAATCCTTTTAAACTTGGGATAATTTTATGTATTCTGCCCATTTCTCCATACTACTTGAGACGACGAGGCACGGACTAAGAGCCGTTCGAGGAGATCCGAGATTGATTGCTTCTGGATGAAATGTGGAGATCGATCAGCGATCGCATGTAATTCCTGTCGCATGGGCCTGACTGCATTCCTTTCCTCCCTGTCTTTCGATTGGGCCCATCCATCGCTTTTCAGCTCAACGGAACAAAGGAGCAGGTCAGGGTATAGAGGATGGGCCCTAGGCGGCCGCACAGGGTCTCCATGGGTCAGCGTCGCTCCTGTGCACATCTCGATCAGTGGATGATGGGTTGTTGTATAGAAACCAAAAAATTTACTAGCATAGTAAGTGCTAAAATCGAATCTAGACGACATTTATAATAATTTTTAAAAGACTTATCCTTTAAAACCCGCAAACAGGATAATGTTCAAACAAACATGATTATTGTAGATAGGGCCGTACCCGAGAAATTGGAGACCCTGTACAAAACTAAAAGAAATGATTGATAGCTATTAAAAAGCAATCATGGGAAAACACGTTTTGTGGGGTTAGCCATTAGGTAATGCCTCGCCTGTTATGCGCAATACCTAGAGCATTTTACATGGAGTATTTAGAGATTATTGCCAAATATATTGTATTTTTACATATGTTTAGTATTTGTTATAGCAGACCACATTTTTATGTACTCCCTCCGATCCATATTATTTGTCGCAAAAATGAATGTACCTACTCCCTTCGGTCTATATTAATTGTTACTAGATTGGATATATCTAACGCTAAAACATGTCTAAATATATTTATTTCTGCGACAAGTAATATGAATCGGAGGAAGTAATATTTAAAGCTATATGTACTTTATTACATGTCGAGATCATTTCTAGATATGAGATGGTTTTAGCTTCTCTCGGTAATTATTTATGCGTCGTATAGATAGAAATCGGAAGTGAAGACGGCACGACACGTAAGTGGAGGATTCGAGCATACGAACTACCGAGATTTTCATTTCATATCGCCATTGTGTATAGTCATTTAAACAAGTTGGGATTCTCTTGACCCAAACAAGCAGTAGCATTAATTACTCCCTCGGGCTCATATTAATTGACTTAAATTTGTCTAGATTTAAATGAATCTAGATACTATTTAGTATATAGGTTCATCTAAATTTTGACAAATCAAAGTCAATTAATATGGATGGAAGAGAGCAGTAGAATACTATAACGTTAGGGTGGAGATCAATAAATCGCACTCCACCAGTGAGGCAGTGAGCATCGAGTCCGGTGACGGCCGGTTCTATGCGCATGCAGATCCCCGGAAATTAGAGTAAATGCTAAGTATTTTTATTGACTAATGCTTTATTACTCAAAGGTAAATCTTTAGATTAACACTGCTAGTTCACAAAATTCGAGGCCCCATTATTATGGAGGGCCTGTGCGAGTGCACACTCTGCACATGCTCCGGATACGGGTTTGGTTATAGATGTACACGACGGTTCTCAGGGACATGCAGACGATCAGCGCCACAAAGGGGCAGAGCCTTTCTAATCGGTCACACGTTTGGTGTGTCGACGACTTCCGTCCATTGCTCCAGTTAGGCATCGGAAGTAGGCGATCCTCGGGAACTCCAACAGTACATCGGCATGGTAGTGGTGGTGGTGGTGGAGAAGATCTTAAGAAGGGCTTCGCCTAAGCACCGTGCTCGTGGCAATGGACAAGCTAGCAAGGGGAGGAAGATGCCAACCAAATAGCATATGAGAGGAGATGGATGAGTGAGTGAGAGAAGGGTCACACCACCTCCTTTTATAGGGGGAGGGGCAGACACCATGGGGCTGTGCACATGGGCATGGTGTGCCCCCCACCACTCCCCTCTTGATTGCTAGTGGATTCTCCACTCACACATAATCAAAGGTCACTTCCTCCCATTAATTTTCCACTCAAGAAATCAAACGTCTTTCCATTAAAAAACTTTAATTCACTTGGTTTAATGTCACTCAATTTAATGAACACTTCATTTAATGAGTACTTCATTTAATAAACACATTAATATTTTATCTCTTTGCAATATTTTGATACACCGAAACTATTCCAGCAATTTCGTTAGAACAATTCCTGTGATGTCCAGTATTTTCTCCAGCATTTTTTATCCACTCAATGCGTCAACTACCCTTAAGTGTGTCTCCCTACGGGTTCGTAAACAGAGTGGACATGACCGAGACTCTCTCCGATTAATAATCATTAGTGGGACCTAGAGATCCATAATGACTCTCACCTATTCAACGATAAACTAGTGATCCCGTGAACCTTTTTCGCAGTAACCAACTCCTTTTTGTCTCGCGATATTTTACTTGTCCGAGATCCAATCATTTGGTATCATCCATACCCAGTTCAATCTCGTTACCGACAAGTACTCTTTTCTTGTTCCCGTGATATAACATTCGTAGTGATCAAATCACTTGCTTGCAAGCTATGTTAATATGATATCACCGAGAGGGCCCTGAGTATATCTCTCCGTCATCGGGATGGACAAATACCACTCTTGACTCATGAGCCCCAACTAACACTTTCTAAGTACCCGAAGACATCTTTATAATCATCCTTTTATGGTGTGACGTTTGATGAAATCAAAATATACTTCCAGTGTTAGTGATTGATGTGATATCATGGTATAAGGATTAGAGTTATTTCGCATAATATTATATCAATGTAAACATAATGACATGGTCGTATTACTACACTTTGCGGGATTTTTTATCTCATCGTTCCACCAATGTTGTGACCTCGTTATTAACAACATCCAATGTCATGACCACAAAACCTTGATCATTTGTTAATCAACAAGCTAGTGTAATGCGAGGCATTACTAGAAACCTTTTCTTTGTTTATTGAACACACATGTATTAATGTCTCCGGTTAACACAATTATAGCATAAGAAATAAATATTTATCATAAACATAGAATAAGATAATAACCATTTTATTATTACCTCTCAGGCATATTCCCTGCTGTGGACTCCACGGATCCTAGGTATCTAGAGATCATTTACCCTGGGTGGAAGTTTGACGATGCGACACAGCAGATGTACCAAGGTTGACAATGCTCAGACGTCTTGCTTGAGTAGATAAGAATAGTGAAAATGTGTTGTTGTAGCACCAGTATGGTGTTTCATATTTGCAGAATATAGGAGGCGGCGGAGACGATTGCCGAGAAGAGCACATCGCCATGGGGATTGTATCAGCATGGGGATATAGGGGCGCTTTAGATTACCTGTCAAAGCGTAATGTACCTGGGGTCGTACTTCGATACCAACACACACAAGAGTAGGGATGGCACCTGCAGGTTATGTGTTTAGGTGGATCCACCCCATACCCTTACCTATCCCCTTTAATCTTACTCATCACCCGTATCCATGTAGGGGTTCATAGCATGGAAAACAAAAAATTCTACCGCATGAACACACACAAGCCAAGATCTATCTACTAGATTGTAGCAACGAGTCGATAGAGTACTCACCCTTGAAGATTCCAAAGCGGTAAACAAGAGTAGATTCTCGTGTGTGATGTAGTCGTTCACTTGCCGATCTCAAGATCACGAAGACGATCCTTCCGGCGCTGCGTTCCGGCAGCGCTCCCGTAGTCGGTCACACGTTCGATACTCGATGAAGATCTTCCTCTCCCTTGTTCCAGCAGGTAGCGGAGGTTGTAGTTCTCTCCTCGCGATTCCGACAGCACGATGGCATGGTGTCAGAGTTAGAGGGGAAATCCCGCAGGTCTTCGCCTTAAGCCGGAGCAAGTTATGGTGGAGTAGAAGGGTTTCCCCAGCGTCTAGGGTTTAGAAGCCGGAGAGGAGGAGGAGGGGCCGACAGCGATCTGGTGGCGGCGGAGCAGCGGCGATGGCAGGCGGCGGCGGCTTGGGTGGTGGGTGTGGTCTCGAGGCACCCCTTGTAACATCCCAAAAATAGTAAACTTGGATCATCAAACACTAAGCATCAAAATTAGGGTTAACAAAAACTTTTCTAAATAAAATTTTGAAAGCATGCATATGTGTATGCATTTTATTTTGAATTCTTTTGAATCACCTTGTTTTTGTGTTCCATTGCTTGTAAAATGTTTCTTAGGTGAAATAAACATCATCTAAACATTTCCCACACTTTTCTCAAAGACAAATAAATCAAAACAAATAAAATAAAGGAATGGTCACTTTGACCAATTTAACTCCCATGCCTACTTTGGCTGTCTCAAACTTTCAGAACCTAACAGAAACTTTTCTGGGTCTTTGCACCCCTTGATTGTACTCATAACAAAGTACCAAGGCCCACTTTGTGATCATCCAGAAACTTTCAAATGCATAGTTTAAATGACAATTCAAAATTGAATCTTTATCATATGAGAAGATCCCACCTTTTCAAAAACCACTCAAACAAGCTCAACTTTCAAAACCCAAGCATCTGCAGACTCCCTAGCACCAACCTAGCACACCCACCAAAAATCTTTTCAAAATTCAAAACTTGAATTCATGCGGCCATTTCATCAAACAGGTTGCAGACACAAATCATACAAAATCTAAACACTATAGTGAGCAATGATTGAAGCCTAACTTGTTCCTTCTCTAGCTCACAACCATCTCAGTAGATCATCTAGCAAGTTAAACCAAGCACTAGCCCCACTGTAAGCTTGGCATTGCCATCAATGGTGAACAGCCGAGCACACCAATGCCACCCCAGTAGAGACAGCAAGCTAGGAGAAGATTAAGCCGTGCCAACCTTGTCTGGGAGGAAGCCCACTGTCCATCGCCACTCCCTGTCCAGCGCTTGAACCCTGCCAGCCACTGGACCACACGCACGGACCGCGCCCAGACCGCCAGCGACCATGTCGAGCGTGCGCCAGAGCGCCACCTTCGACTGAAGCCCACAGACCGCGCGCCGCCCTCACCACGTGCACACACGATCGCCACCGACCCAGGAGACCGCCAGACATCCCCGTTCGCTGCCCCATGCCGCATAGCCACCGCTCGCCGCCGAAGACGCCGCGAAGCGCGCGTGTTCCACCTCACTTCGCACCCCACGTCTCGCCTCCGTAGCATTGAGCATCTCCACCGCACCGCCCTACCTTCGCCCATGCCAATAGCCGTCTGTACCATCGCCCCCGACGAGCTCACCGTGCGCCCCGTCGGTCCCCTCGCTCGACTATAAATAGAGGACTCCCCCGCTCGAATTCTTCACACCATTCCACTCCTCTCTCACCCAGAACCACCCCACCTCAGTCCCGGAGCAAGGCGAGCAGCGCATCGCCGGAATTTCACCGGAGCCCACCGCCTCTAGAGAAGAAGGGCGCCATCGATTTAAATCCACCCGGGAGCTGCCGCGACCACCCTCGATTCGCCGTCGTCGACTTTGTCATTCGCCCGCCTCGCCGACCCTCGCCTTGACACCCGGTGAGCCCCAGAACCCCCAGGCGCGCTAGGTTTACATCTGCCGGCGTTGCTCAACGTCGACGATGACTCTCAGCCGTTGGATTAGAATCAGATCGAACGCACCATGTTGCCCCGTACCGCTTCGCACCCCCATGTGTCACTGACGCGTGGGGACACCCACTTAAGCAGCCTGCAGAAGCACTGCGCTTAGCAGGCCGGCCCGTTAACCTTTCCCGCGCAACCCAGTTATTTGAATTAAACCTTTTCTATTTTATTTCAAACTCACTTCTATACCCAACTTCAAAAATCAACCCAGATCGATTCAGTGCCCCAAATTGAATGAAACCAATTTTGTTAGAAAGGTCTGGGAATTCTGAATCCAAGCCCGTTGGATTCAAGTCATTTGGATCTATAGATCACCCATGGTAAAAATAACAAGGCATAAGCTTTTCTGCATTCAAACATTTTTCAAATTTAAACCATAATAGCTTTTGAGTTGATTCCAACTCTCCAAAATCACATTTAACCATACCTTTCAGAATATATAAAAATATATAGGTTTACTTGCAGAAATAATGTTCAAGTAATAAAAGAATGCTACATAGGCATTTCTAGTCACTTTATTTGATTAAAATAAAAGGGTAAAACCTTATTAAATTGTTACACCACTTTAAATCACATTCCCATGGACCCAAATATGTGGTGATGACATGTGTCAACATGATCCCATGTTTGGTTTGGAGAATATTAAATCTTAAGTAGTTTTTCAATGAGTAGAAATTACTTTTCTAAAAATAAAAGGAATTAAACCAAGCCTTAATCTTGTAATGTTAGAGATGATGTTAGATCATCTATAGGACCCTTGTATGTGATGATTGCAAGTAGTTAAGTATTGTTTGGTGATTGTGTACCTCGTATTTATTCATAGACGCTAGTACCGACCAAGGATACGAGGAGGAAGGAGGATTCTACGAAGAAGAAGCCGAGGAGAACTTCAACCACTGCTCTGCACAAGGCAAGCTAAAACTTGCAAGAAATTCTACTTTAGCAAGCCTAATACTACTAGTGAATGTGCAAGCTAACCCTTGCAAGATACTCTACTGATGCAACAAACCACTAGTTGTTACCATGCCAACTATATGCCTTAAGCATATGTGATTATACTCACTTGATAAACCAATCCTAGTTTTACTTGCAAGCTTCTTACTTTATTTCTTTATCAAAGCTCTTACCTAGATTTTACCTAAGTGAATGGTAGATACTAGAAAGATATGTTAAGGTTGCATAAAGAGCATAAAATTTGGCCTAAGCTAGATAATCTTGATGTCATCCTAAGACATGAGATTGAACTTAGTTAGAACTCCACTAGGTTACTACCCCTCATTATTGCTTACCCCCACCTGTAGATGCTAGTGCTAAGCATAAAACTTGATCAATTTTAGATGAGAATACTTGGTGGAAAAATGGTTATGAAAACCTTGGAATGATGGATCATTCTATTGAAATGTTTTGGACATGTGTTTCCGAACACCTGATGATTTTGGTGATGAAAATGTTGAGGCATGAGCCTTACCCCTTTATAAAACTGATGGTTGTCTGGATGCGATACCATTCCAATTTTATCGTACAACCACAATACCCGAAGATTGGGTAGGGCTTGACTGGAAACTTATATACCTTAGTATTAGTTCCCTCACGGCCAAGGTCTGAGCTGAGGCTACCTTGTGAAGATTGTCCACCTGTGCAGTACCCAAGATGACAGTTGGTCATGGTTGGGAGGCCAAACTCACAGGAGAGGTGCTTATACTAGGGCGTGTAATCGAAAGGTTAGGATTGATAATCCGCATACTGAGCATGGTGAATTTAGGATTTGTTCCTGACGGATGTATCGAATGTTGTGGTGAAAGTGTACAATCTCTACAGAGTGTCAAACTATTCGAATAGCCGCGTCCGCGGTTATGGACAGTTGGAGTGGCCATACTGTTCCCCCGTCAGACTTTTAAAAATGACTTGTGAAATGAATTGAGACTTTGACTTGACCACAACAGAGTTGTGACATGAGTACAAGATCCCCCTTAGGAGTTATAAAATTGTGACTAGCTTTGGAACTTAGTAGAGATAAATCTGGCTTTTGCAAAATAACCCTAGAGCCTAGTGTCCTATTATCAAAACCCCCTTTCACTTGTTAGTATTAGTTTGCGAGTACTTAAAGAGTACTCATGGCTTTGTCCCTGGCTATTCCCGTGGCCAGACTATGAAGAGGAGTACTTGGAGGATGGACCCCAGGAAGGTTACGACAACTAGGATCATCTCCCATCGTCAGCATCGTGACCCGAAGATGGAGCTTCGCCTACGCTACCGTTATTATTACGTATTACGCTGCTTGATGTTGTATTAAGAACTGGATCATGAGATCCCTATTTGTGTAAGAACTTATGTACGGTTTGTAATGGATGATGTACTATGGTATCCAATTCTGTTATGTCTCGCAAAAATGGTAATCCTGGGATTGCGATGTATGGCATAACAGGCATCAGGGATTAAAAATCCGGGTGTTGACAAGTTGGTATCAGAGCCATCCTGACCATAGGAGACCCTAGTTAGATTAGACGTTTGAATCAAAAACTTAGTTTCCAAAACCAAAGAAAACAAATATTTACAAAATCTTATTCTCATTCTTATCCCCTTGATTCTTTCATGAAAAATCATGTTCCTCAAAAACTCTTGTAAATCCATAAAATTTTGACACACTTGATCACTCTACTAACTTACTCATCCTATATTCTTATAGATGGACGTGAAGTACAGCAAGTTTTATCAATTGGGGAATGGAGGAGACCTTATCTTTGAGAGGGATTTGGACCAGCTTTGAGCTTGGGCGTCACACCCGAGTTCTTCGGAGCTCAGCTCAATGATCAATGAGGAGAAGACCTGCAGTGGCTAATTGTTGCAAGTCTCCGAGGAAAGATTGAACCTCCCACTGCAGAGGGAATTCAGTTTACCTTGAGGGAAAACAACTGGCTCGATGGACTTGCCAGGGCCATGCAGGAAGCTCTTTCCCGTCTGTGTGGGCAGAGCATCAATCAGATCAAGGGTACTCGCTTTGAGTTTTGCCCAATGCATGATGCTAATGGACAACCACTGGAAGCCCCATACCACCCCGAACTAAAGACTCAATTGGACCACCTTAGCTTCATGATGTACGATCGTCAGCAGGAATTGGACAACTGCCGTGACTAATGCAACCACAAGTCTGCCATCATCAAGAAGAAGGACCAAACCATCGCCATGCTAGCAAAGGATCGCAAGTCTCGCCGTTGTCAGCTCGACAAGAAGGAGCGCATTATTGCCCGTCTTCGCCACCGCATCTCATCTTTGGAGGAGACCATCCACGAGAGAGACATGCAGTTGGAGGAAAGGGAGAATGCCGGAGAGGATCTTCGTGGAGACCCCTACTCCTATCTCAGTGATGACGATGATTTTCTGGAGGATCAGGCTATTTATTTCTTCACCGATGAGGACGATTTCGCCTTCATCGATGATGATGAGGATGATGAGGCCACAGATTCCAAGGAGTAGTAGCACTTGAGCACTAGCGTAGTGAGTAGTATTCGGTCCCACTGTATCGTAGTTTCCAGAATGGTTCTTAAAACCATCTGCTTTTCCTTGTTGTGGTGTGTGTTGTACTGGGTGCTATGAATGAATGAATGAATGAATGAATGAATGAATGAATGAATGAATGAAAAAGCAAGTTGCTAGAAAACCTGAGTCAAACTTTAATTTTTTTTTAAAGACCCAAAACTTTAGAAATTTCCCTCTTTTCTCATGATCTATCTCAATCTTCAGATGCCACGCGGAGGAAGTGGTTCATCCCCGGACCCGATGTTGCAGATTCTGCAAATGTTGATTTCTGACCGCGAAGCTGAAAGAGACGAACGTCAAGCCAACCTAGCCACACTTCAGCAGATAGCCCAACTTGCCCACAACAACCAAGGCCACGGAAATCAGGACAACCATGGATCTAAGCTCAAGAATTTCCAGAATACCAACCCACCTGTTTTCACTAAGTCAGAAGAACCCCTAGACGCCGATTATTGGCTGCAAACCATGGAAAATAACCTAGAAGTAGCCGGAGTGGAAGCCAACGAGAGAGTTCTGTTTGCCACCCACTATCTAGCCGAAGATGCCAGAGCATGGTGGAACAGTGTTCGTGCAATGACCGGAGGCCAGATGATGACCTGGGAGGAATTCAAGGTCAAGTTTAGCAGAACCCATGTGCCACCAGGTTTGATCAAGAGAATGAGAGACGAGTTCAGAGAACTAAAGCAAGGAAGGATGACTGTAGTGGAATATCGTGACAAATTTTTGTCATTAGCTAGGTATGCCCCGGATGAGATCGACACCGAATCCAAGAAGAAAGAAAGATTCCTGAATGGTCTGCATGATGAGATGCAGGCTGTGTTAGTCAATATCCCCTTTGCTGATATTGAAGCCCTTGTCGACTCTGCTATCCAGATGGAAGGACAGATCAACCAAGCCAATGAGAACCGCAAGCGTCGCATGATGCATCAACCAGGAACCCATCAGACCCCAAAGTATTGCCCCAACCCATCTCCAGGATTCGCCCCAAGAACCAACAGACCCCCGATGAACCGTCCGACCTATCCCAACCGTGGAAACCCTAGGCCCGGAGGAAATCACAACAACCCCGGCAACGCTAGCAGTTTCAACTGTGCCCCACCCAAGTTCAACAACAACAATGCTACCGCCAACGCCAACACTGCCCTGAGGACTGGAAGCAATGCTGTGCCTGTAGCAGCAAAGGACAAGTCGCAAGTGACCTGTTATGACTGTGGAAATAAAGGCCACTATTCCAACGAGTGCCCCAACAAGAAGAATGCTACAACCCCCAATGCCAATGTCCCAGCTCAGCAGCAGCATCGTGTTCAGCCAGGAAGAAGATTTGCCCAGGGAATTCGCTCAACCGCAACGGCCGTCTTTTTCTCATGCATGCTGAAGAAGCTCAGGAAGCGCCAGACGTCGTGCTGGGTATGTTTTCTGTTAATTCAGTACTTCCAAGAGTGTTGTTTGATTCTGGTGCATCGCATTCATTTGTCACCGAAGAATTTGCATGCACTAGTAAAATTCAACCAACTAAACTGAAGCATGTTATGATTGTTCAAATTCCCGGATCAACCACCAAGGCTAGGCAAATTTGCAAAGCCGTCCCTATCCGAATCCATGGCATAGATTTTTATGCAAATCTGATAGTACTCGGAACTAAAGGTTTGGAAGTAGTACTAGGAATGGATTGGATGTCCAAACATAACGGATTGATTGACTGTGCCAAGAAAGCCATAACCATGACCGATCACGGAATATCAGTCGAGCATATATCTGAAACCTTACCTCGCCAATTCAAATGCAACAAGAGTATAGCCCAACCTACCATTGACCAAGTCCGGATAGTCTGTGAATACCCCGATGTATTTCCAGATGTTTTGCCCGGTATGCCCCCAGATCGGGATATCGAGTTTATCATCGAACTAATTCCTGGAACCGGACCCATAGCCCAGAGACCATATAGTATGAACCCGTCAGAGCTCGCAGAATTGAAGAAGCGGCTGGATTACATGCTGGAAATCAGATTGATTCAACCAAGTGCGTCATCTTGGAGATCACCTGTCTTGTTTGTGGACAAGAAGGATGGAGGTAACCGTTTATGTACGGATTATCGGAAGTTGAATGATGTCACCATCAAGAACAAGTACCCCTTGCCCAAGATAGAAGATTTGTTTGATCAGTTGACCGGTGCCAAAGTGTTTTCTAAGATTGATCTTAGAACTGGCTATCATCAACTCAAAATTCATGCAGAGGATATTCCAAAGACTGCCTTTACCACCAGATATGGATTGTATGAGTATACTGTCATGTCTTTTGGACTAACCAATGCCCCCGCTTATTTCATGAATCTCATGAATAAGATTTTTATGGACTTTCTGGATAAGTTTGTCGTTGTTTTCATTGATGACATTCTGATTTATTCCAAATCAGAAGAAGAACATGAGCTACACCTAAGGACCATTCTTGGAACCCTTAGAGAGCATCAGCTGTATGCAAAGTTTAGCAAATGTGAATTCTGGTTACAGGAGGTAGGATTCCTCGGTCACATTGTATCAGCCGGAGGAATTGCCGTTGACCCTGCCAAAGTGAAAGATGTAGAAGATTGGCAAGCCCCAACCACTCAAACCCAAGTTCGTGCGTTTCTCGGATTGGCGGGATATTACCGCAAATTCATATAAGGATTCTCTAGTATCGCCAGACCCATGACCCAATTGCTGAAGAAGGACAAGAAGTTTGAATGGATAGACAAATGTGAAGCGAGTTTTCAAGAACTCAAGAGGAGATTGATTTCAGCCCCAATCTTGATCATGCCAGATATCACGAAGCCCTTCGATGTGTATTGTGACGCATCCAAGATTGGTCTCGGATGTGTGCTAATGCAAGAAGGCAAAGTTATATCTTATCTATCTCGACAACTGAAGCAACACGAGCAAAACTACCCAACCCATGACCTCGAACTCGCAGCCGTAGTTCTAGCCCTGAAAACATGGAGACATTACCTAATGGGAAACCGTTGTGAGATCTATTCGGATCACAAGAGCCTGAAGTATATATTCACTCAGAAGGAGCTGAATATGAGGCAGAGAAGATGGATTGAGCTAATCAAGGATTACGACCTGGACATTCACTATCACCCTGGTAAAGCCAACGTGGTAGCAGATGCCCTTAGCAGATTGCCGTGCCGCTTGAACTCCATGATTTTGAAGGAGCAACCAAGTTTGCACAAAGAGATGGAAGAATTTCGGATGGAATTAGTAAGTGAAGGATTTTTGGCTAGCATAGAACTCCAACCCACTTTGATCAGTCAGATTAAAGAGGCGCAGAAGGGAAATGCCAGTATTGACGGAATCAAGCGTCGTATCGGTACGGGCAAAGTACCCGGATTCACCGAAGATGAAGAAGGAGTTTTGTAGTATAAAGGACGCCTTTGTGTACCATCAGATTCTGAGTTGAAAGAAGTTATCTTGAAGGAGGATCATGATACTCTTTATTCTATCCATCCCAGAGGAACGAAGATGTATCAAGATTTGAAAGAGCAATTTTGGTGGCATAAGATGAAGAGAGAAATCAGAAGCTATATCGCCAAGTGTGATATTTGTCACGGTAGTCAAGCGGGACATCAAAGACCCATTTGGATTGTTGCAACCATTGCAGATTACGGAATGGAAATGGGATTCGTTGGAATGGACTTTATCCTTTGGTGCCTACTTCTAGTAGGGGAAATGACTCTATCTGGGTCATAGTGGACAGATTGTCCAAAGTCGCCCATTTCTTGCCCGTCAAGACCACATATCAGAGTTCTAAGCTAGCAGAGTTGTACATCGCTAGAATCGTTAGTTTGCATGGAGTCCCCAAGAACATCGTATCGGATCGAGGAACTCAGTTTACCTCGAGATTCTAGAAGAAAGTCCAAGAAGGTTTAGGAACCCGCTTAGACCTTAGTACCGCGTATCACCCTCAGACCGATGGACAAACGGAGCGAGTAAATCAAATACTCGAAGATATGCTGAGAGCATGTGTGTTAGAATATGGATCCAAGTGGGAAGACTGTCTGCCATTTGCAGAATTTTCATACAACAACAGTTATCAAGCCAGTTTGCAAATGGCCCCATTTGAATTCATGTACAGAAGGAAGTGTCGCACCCCTTTGAACTGGTCGGAAGTAGGAGAGAGTCAGATTTTCGGACCCGACATCCTACGAGAAGCAGAAGAGAAGGTTCAAAAGATTCGTGAGCACCTCAAGACCACCCAATCTAGACAAAAGAGTTACGCCGACAAGAGACGTAGAGACCTCGCCTTCAACATAGGAGATTTTGTTTATCTGAAAGTGTCGCCATTGAAGGGAATGCAGCGTTTCCAACTCAAGGGAAAGTTAGCCCCCAGATAATCGGACCTTTCAAGATTCTGAACCGTCGAGGAGAAGTATCGTATCAATTGGAACTACCCGAAGAGATGTCAGCCGTGCACAATGTGTTCCATATCTCGTTACTTCGCAAGTGTCTCGAAGTCCCCGAGAAGACCGAAGTGTTCAAAAATATCGATCACCAGACCATAGAGATCAACGATGACCTGACCTATCCCGAAGTACCCATCCATATTTTGGAAGAAGCTTTTCAAACTACCCGAACCCGAAGCATCAAGTTTCTCAAAATTCAGTGGAGCAACCACACAGAAGAGGAAGCTACCTGGGAGCGCTAAGATCACATCAGGACGGAGTTTCCCGATCTCTTCAAATCCTAGGTAATCTTTTCGTCATTTTTCAAATCTCGGGACGAGATTTTGTTTAAGGGGGTAAGGTTTGTAACATCCCAAAAATACTAAACTTGGATCATCAAACACTAAGCATCAAAATTAGGGTTAACAAAAACTTTTCTAAATAAAATTTTGAAAGCAAGCATATGTGTATGCATTTTATTTTGAATTATTTTGAATCACCTTGTTTATGTGTTCCATTGCTTGTAAAATGTTTCTTAGGTGAAATAAACATCATCTAAACATTTCACACACTTTTCTCAAAGACAAATAAATCAAAACAAATAAAATAAAGGAATGGTCACTTTGACCAATTTAACTCCATGCCTACTTTGGCTATCTCAAACTTTTAGAACCCAACAGAAACTTTTCTGGGTCTTTTCACCCCTTGATTGTACTCATAACAAAGTACCAAGTCCCACTTTGTGATCATCCAGAAACTTTCAAATGCATAGTATAAATGACAATTCAAAATTGAATCTCTATCATATGAGAAGATCCCACTTTATCAAAAACCACTCAAACAAGCTCAACTTTCAAAACCCAAGCATCTGCAGACTCCCTAGCACCAACCGAGCACATCCACCAAAAATCTTTTCAAAATTCAAAACTTGAATTCATGCGGCCATTTCATCAAACAGGTTGCAGACACAAATCATACAAAATCTAAACACTATAGTGAGCAGTGATTGAAGCCTAACTTGTTCCCTCTCTAGCTCACAACCATCTCAGTAGATCATCTAGCAAGTTAAACCAAGCACTAGCCCCACTGTAAGCTTGGCATTGCCATCAATGGTGAACAGCCGAGCACACCCATGCCACCCCAGTAGAGACATCAAGCTAGGAGAAGATTAAGCCGTGCCAACCTTGTCTGGGAGGCAGCCCACCGTCCATCGCCAGCGACCATGCCGAGCGTGCGCTAGAGTTCCACCCTCGACCGAAGCCCACAGACCGCGCGCCGCCCTCACCGCGTGCACACACGATCGCCACCGACCCAGGAGACCGCCAGACATCCCCGCTCGCTTCCCCATGCCGCACAGCCACCGCTCGCCGTCGAAGACGCCGCCTCTGCCGCGCAGAGCGTCGCGTGTTCCAGACCAACTCGCACCTCCCCACGTCTCGCCACCGTAGCGTTGAGCATCTCCAGGGAACACCGCACCGCCCCTACCTTCGCCCATGCCAATCGCCTCGACGAGCTCACCAGGCGCCTGGCCGGTCCCTCGCCGACAATAAATAGAGGACTCCCCCGCTCGAATTCTTCACACCATTCCACTCCTCTCTCACCCAGAACCACCCCACCTTAGTCTCGGAGCAAGGCGAGCAGCGCATCACCGAAATTTCACCGGAGCCGGGCGCCATCGATTTCGTCCACCCCAGGAGCTACCGCGACCACCTCTGAGTTCGCCGTCGTCGACTTCGTCGTTCGCCCGCCTTGCCGACCCTCGCCAGCACCCCGGTGAGCCCCCAGCAACCCCCACTGACCGCGCTAGGTTTCTGCCTCGTCGGCATTGCTCAACGTCGACGATGACTCTCAGCCGTTGGATTAGAATCAGATCGAACGCACCACGTTGTCCCGTACCGCTTCGCACCCCCCTGTGTCACTGACGCGTGGGGACACCCACTTAAGCAGCCCGCGGAAGCACTGCGCTTAGCAGGCCGGCCCGTTAACCTTTCCTGCGTAGCCCAGTTATTTGAATTAAACCTTTTCTATTTTATTTCAAACTCACTTCTGTACCCAACTTCAAAAATCAACCCAGATCGATTCAGTGCACCAAATTGAATGAAACCAATTTTGTTAGAAAGGCCTGGGAATGCTGAATCCAAGCCCGTTGGATTCAAGTCATTTGGATCTATAGATCACCCATGGTAAAAATAACAAGGCATAAGCTTTTCTGCATTCAAACATTTTTCAAATTTAAACTATAATAGCTTTTGAGTTGAAATCACATTTAACCATAGCTTTCTGCATTCCAACTCTAAAAAATCACATTTAACCATACCTTTCAGAATATATAAAAATATATAGGTTTACTTGCATAAATAATGTTCAAGTAATAAAAGAATGCTACATAGGCATTTCTAGTCACTTTATTTGATTAAAATAAAAGGGTAAAACCTTATTAAATTGTGACACCACTTTAAATCACATTCCCATGGACCCAAATATGTGGTGATGACATGTGTCAACATGATCCCATGTTTGGTTTGGAGAATATTAAATCTTAAGTAGTTTTTCAATGAGTAGAAATTACTTTTCTAAAAATAAAAGGAATTAAACCAAGCCTTAATCTTGTAATGTTAGAGATGATGTTAGATCATCTATAGGACCCTTGTGTGTGATGATTGCAAGTAATTAAGTATTGTTTGGTGATTGTGTACCTCGTATTTATTCATAGACGCTAGTACCGACCAAGGATACGAGGAGGAAGGAGGATTCTACGAAGAAGAAGCCGAGGAGAACTTCAACCACTGCTCTGCACAAGGCAAGCTAAAACTTGCAAGACATTCTACTTTAGCAAGCCTAATAGTACTAGTGAATGTGCAAGCTAACCCTTGCAAGATACTCTACTGATGCAACAAACCACTAGTTGTTACCATGCCAACTATATGCCTTAAGCATATGTGATTATACTCACTTGATAAACCAATCCTAGTTTTACTTGCAAGCTTCTTAATTTATTTCTTTATCAAAGCTCTTACCTAGATTTTACTAAGTGAATGGTAGATACCAGAAAGATATGTGAAGGTTGCATAAAGAGCATAAAATTTGGCCTAAGCTAGATAATCTTGATGTCATCCTAAGGCATGAGATTGAACTTAGTTAGAACTCCACTAGTTTACTACCCCTCATTATTGCTTACCCCCACCTGTAGATGCTAGTGCTAAGCATAAAACTTGATCAACTTTAGATGGTAATACTTGGTGGAAAAATGGTTATAAAAACCTTGGAATGATGGATCATTCTATTGAAATGTTTTGGACATGTGTTTCCGAACACCTGATGATTTTGGTGATGAAAATGTTGAGGCATGAGCCTTACCCCTTTATAAAACTGATGGTTGTCTGGATGCGATACCATTCCAATTTTATCGTACAACCACAATACCCGAAGATTGGGTAGGGCTTGACTGGAAACTTATATACCTTAGTATTAGTTCCCTCACGGCCAAGGTCTGAGCCGAGGCTACCTTGTGAAGATTGTCCACCTGTGCAGTACCCAAGATGACAGTTGGTCATGGTTGGGAGGCCAAACTCACAGGAGAGGTGCTTATACTAGGGCGTGTAATTGAAAGGTTAGGATTGATTATCCGCATACTAAGCATGGTGAATTCAGGATTTGTTCCTGACGGATGTATCGAATGTTGTGGTGAAAGTGTACAATCTCTACAGAGTGTCAAACTATTTGAATAGCCGTGTCCGCGGTTATGGACAGTTGGAGTGGCCGTACTGTTCCCCCGTCAGACTTTTAAAAATGACTTGTGAAATGAATTGAGACTTTGACTTGACCACAACAGAGTTGTGACATGAGTACACGATCCCCCTTAGGAGTTATAAAATTGTGACTAGCTTTGGAACTTAGTAGATATAAATCTGGCTTTTGCAAAATAACCCTAGAGCCTAGTGTCCTATTATCAAAACCCCCTTTCACTTGTTAGTACTAGTTTGCGAGTACTTAAAGAGTACTCATGGCTTTGTCCCTCGCTATTCCCGTGGCCAGACTATGAAGAGGAGTACCTGGAGGATGGACCCCAGGAAGGTTACGACAACTAGGATCATCTCCCATCGTCAGCATTGCCTGTGACCCCGAAGATGGAGTTTCACCTACGCTACCGTTATTATTACGTATTCCGCTGCTTGATGTTGTATTAAGAACTGGATCATGAGATCCCTATTTGTGTAAGAACTTATGTACGGTTTGTAATGGATGATGTACTATGGTATCCAATTCTGTTATGTCTCGCAAAAATGGTAATCATGGGATTGTGATGTATGGCATAACAGGCATCAGGGATTAAAAATCCGGGTGTTGACACCCCTCCCCTCTATTTATGAGAGGGAGGGGCAGCTTGGGATAGGGGAGTTTGAATCCTTCCCCAAATCCCTCTTCTACTAGGCGTGTGGTGGAGGGAGAGGAGGTTTTTGAAGTGTTTCGCGGCATAGTAAATCAAAATTTTCTACGGATGCGAACAGAGGGAAAGCCAAGATCTAATCTAGGAGATGCAAACAACGAGAGAGATTGTATTAGATCTTCATACCCTTGAAGATTCTCACAGTGAGCGTTCGGAGCGTGGGTGATGTAGTCGTATCGCTTCTCCTCCTCGCGATCCGATCCGATCTAGCACCACAAGTGGCGGTGCCTCCGTGAGATGCACGCAGCGGCTCGACGTCTCCTCCTTCCTCGGACCAGCAAGTATGGTGGAGAGATGGATTGGATCTACAACACGACGGCGTGGTGTATATGGTGGAGAATTTCTGCAGCAGGGCTTCGCCTACAAACAGTCGGGAGGGAGAGAGGAAGGGAAGCAGGGCGACTAGGGTTTGGAGGGAAGGTGTATGGGAGGGGGCGCCCCAGCCCTCTTTATATAGAGGGGGGGCAGCCAGCCCTAGCCCCTCCTCCAAGCCTTGGGCCGGCGGCCAAGGGAGGGAGAAGTGGGGGGCAAGGACTCTCCCCCTTCTAGAAGCCCTATCTAGGGTTTAAACCCCTCTAGGCCGGCTGGGCCCTATGGGGCCTTGTGCCCCTGGCCCAATGCGGCCAGGGCACTCCCTCATAGGCCCAAGCCCCCTCCCGGAAGGTGGGGCCACGTTGGTCCCCTTCCGGAAGGTTCTAGAAGCTTCCGGTACAATACCGATTAACCCGGAACAATTCCGAACTCCAAAAACTGCACTGCCTTATATGAATCTTATTCTCCGGACCACTCCGGAACCTCTCGTGATGTCCCGGATCCCATCCGATACTCTGAACAAAAACTCATAAACCAATTATCCAATCTATCCTAGCGTCGAGACACGTTAAGTGTGTGACCCTGCGGGTTCAAGAATATGCAGACATGATCTTCTATCAATAATCAACAGCGGGGTCTGGGCACCCATATTGACTCCCACACATTCATCGATGATCATATCGGATGAACCACGATGCCAGGATTCAATCAATCCCATATATATATTCCCTTCGTCTCGCGATATTTTACTTGCCCGAGGTTCGATCGTCGGTACCGTCATACCTAGTTCAATCTCGTTCAGAGCAAGTACTTTACTCGTTCCGTAATCCGATATCACTTTGTGATTAACTCCTTAACCACATGCTTGCAAGCGGTGTTGATATCAATTACCGAGTGGGCCCGAAGTATATCTCTCCGACTTGGGAGGGACAAATCCCATCTCGATACATACAACCCAACAGATACTTTCCGATCACCTGAGATACACCTTTATGATCACCCTCTCATAGGATGACATTTGATGACCTCAAAGCTTTCTTCCGATACCAGGGAGTTGTATTATCTCATGGTCTAAGGAATACAATATTTGACATAAGAAAAGCTTCGCAAAGACGAACACGATGACACGATCTAATTGCTTCGCTTAGTTTGGGTCTATCCACCATATCATTCTCCCAATGATATGATCTCATTATCAATTGACAACTCATGTCTATGGTTAGGAAACCTTAACCATCATTGATCAATGAGCTAGTCCATAGAGGCGTACTAGGGACATGGTGTTGTTCACAAACCACACAAGTATTAAAGTTTCCGCTTAATACAATTCTAGCATGGAATATAAACTTTATCATGAACAAGAATTATAATAATAACATCTTTATTATTGCCTCTAGGGCATAATTCCAACAGTCTCCCACTTGCACTAGAGTCAATAATCTAGTTTACATTTGGCAACAATCTCACACCCATGGCACTGAGGTGCTGATCATGTTTTACACGTGGAAGAGGTTTAGTCAATGGATCTGCGACATTCAGATCTGTATGTACTTTGCTAATCTTCAGATCTCCATCTGCTATATAATCTCGGATTATATGAAACTTATGATTGATATGCTTGGTCTTTGGATGATATCTTGGTTCTTTAGCGAGTGCTATGGCGCGGTGTTGTCACACAATATCTCCGAAGGGGTCCAATGCACTTGGAACCACGCCAAGCTCGGTGATGAAGTTTCTGATCCAAACTCCTTCACTTGACGCTTCTGCAGCAGCCATGTATTCCGCTTCTACTGTAGATCCCGCGATCACGCTTTGCTTGCAGCTTCTCCAGCTCACAGCTCCTCCATTCAAAATATAAACGTATCTTGTCTGAGATTTGGAATCATCCTTGTCGGTGTCAAAACTAGCGTCGACGTAACCTTTTACGACGAGCTGTTCATCACCCCCATAGACTAAGAACATTTCTTTAGTCCTATTTAGGTACTTTAGGATGTTCTTCACGGCTGTCTAGTGTTCCACTCCTGGATCACTTTGATATCTGCTTGTCAAACTAAGAGCATTGGACACATCCGGTCTAGTACACAGCATGGCATACATGATGGAACCTATGGCCGAGGCATAAGGCACTTTGCTCATAGCTTCCCTATCATTTATCAGGCTGGACACGAGCCTTGCTCAATATCTTACGACAACATAGGCCTTTGAACCTTTCTTTGCCTTATCCATTCTGAACCTTTTCAGAACTTTGTCTAGGTATGTACTCTGGCTTAAAGCTATCAGGTGTCTTTGTCTATCTCTATAGATTTTGATGCCCAATATATAAGCAGCTTCACCTAGGTCTTTCATTGAAAAACACTTGTTCAAATAACTCTTCACATCGTTAAGCATGTTGATGTCATTTCCAATAATCAATATGTCATCCACATATAGTACTAGAAACGTTACCGAGCTCCCACTCACTTTCTTGTAGATGCAAGGTTCGTAGCAATTTGGAACAAATCCAAAGCTCTTGATCACTTGATCAAAACGAAGGTTCCAACTCCGAGATGCTTGCTTCAGTCCATAAATGGAACGCTGAAGTTTGCATACTTTATCAGCATCCTTAGGATCGAAAAAAACCTTCGGGTTGCATCATATACAACTCTTCATCAATGTTGCCATTGAGGAACGCAGTCTTGACATCCATCTGCCATATTTCATAATCATGAAACGCAGCAATTGCTAATAAAATCCGAATGGACTTAAACATCGCTACGGGAGAGAAAGTCTCATTGTAGTCAACACCTTGAACTTGTTGAAAACCTTTTGCGCTTTATAGACGGTAACATTACCATCCGCGTCCGTTTTCTTCTTGAAGATCCATTTGCACTCAACGGCCTTTCGGTCGCTAGGAGGGTCCACCAAAGTCCATACTTAGTTTTCGCTCATGGATCCCAATTCGGATTTCATGGCTTCTAGCCATTTCTCAGAGTCTGGGCTCATCATCGCTTCCTCATAGTTCGTAGGTTCACTGTCTTCTACTAACAAGACAGTCAAGACAGGGTTGCCGTACCACTCAGGAGGGGCACGCGACCTTGTCGACCTGCGACGTTCAGTAGCAGCATTGTCCGAAGCTTCATGATCCTTGTCATTAGCTTCCTCTATTGTTGGTGCAAAGCGCATGGAACAATTTCAGGTGCTGCGCTACTCTCCAATTCAAGAGAAGGTTCAATAACCTCGTCAAGCTCTACTTTCCTCCCACTCACTTCTTTCGAGAGAAACTCCTTCTCAAGAAAGGAACCGCTTTCATGCACAAACACTTTGCCTTCGGTTGTGGATAGAAGGTATACACAATATTTTCCTTTGGGTATCCTTTGAAGACTCATTTCTCTGCTTTGGGTTCGAGCTTGTCCGACATCAACTTCTTGACGTAAGCTTCGCATCCCCAAACTTTAAGAAACGACAACTTAGGTTTAGCACAAAACCACAGTTCATACGGCGTCGTCTCAACGGATTTAGATGGAGCCCTATTTAAAGTGAATGCAGCGGTTTCTAATGCATAACCCCAAAATGATAACGGCAAATCAGTAAGAGACATCATCGATCGGACCATATCTAATAGGGTTCGATTCCGCTCAGACACACCATTGCTACTGTGGTGTTCCGGTATGGAGTTGTGAAACGATTCCACTTGCTTTAAGATGCGTGAGAAAATCATAACTCAAATATTCACCTCCACGATCGGATCGTAGAAACTTAATCTTTCTGTTACGATGGTTCTCCACTTCATTCTGAAATTCCTTGAACTTTTCAAATGTTTCAGATTTATGTTTCATTAAATAGATATACCCATATCTACTTAAGTCATCGGTAAAAGTGAGAAAATAGCGATATCCACCGCGCGTCGAAACACTCATCGGTCCGCATACATCGGTATGTATGATTTCCAACAAGTCCGCTTTCGCTCCATCATACCGAGAACGGGTTTTGATCATCTTGCCCATGAGGCATGGTTCGCATGTGTCAAATGATTCAAAATCAAGAGACTCCAAAAGTCCATCAGAATGGAGTTTCTTCATGCGCTTTACACCAATATGACCTAGACGACAGTGCCACAAATAAGTAGTATTATCACTATCTACTTTGCATCTCTTAGCCTCAACGTTATGGATGTGTGTTTCATCCCTTTCGAGATTTAGAAGAAATAAACCATTCACAAGAGGTGCATGACCATAAAAGATGTTACTCATATAAATAGAACAACCATTATTCTCCGATTTAAATGAATAACCGTCTTGCAATAAACACGATCCAGAAATAATGTTCATGCTCAACGCAGGCACATAATAACATTTATTAAGGTTTAAAACTAATCCCGAAGGTAAAACTAAGGAGAGCGTGCCGACGGCCATCACATAAACTCTTGATCCGTTGCAACGCCAAGATCGTCACCTCATCCCTCGCAAGCCGCCGCCTATTTCGTAGCTCCTGTTTCGAGTTACAAATATTAGCAACTGAACCGGTATCAAATACCCAGGCACTACAACGAGGTCTAGTAAGGAAAACATCAATAACATGTATATCAAATATACCTTTGATGGTGCCAGCCTTCTTGTCCGCTAAGTACTTCGGACAGTTGCGCTTCCAGTGACCCTTGTCCTTGCAATAGAAGCACTCAGTGTCCGGCTTAGGACCAGACCTGAGCTTCTTCTCAGCAGGGGCATTGCGCTTGCCGCCGCCCTTGTTGAAGGGCTTCTTTGCTCCCTTACCTTTAAAGGTGGGCTTGTTGACCATCAACACATGATTATCCTTTTTGATGTCCACTTCCGTGGCCTTCAGCTTTGCGAAGAGCTCGGTGATCGTATCAGTGGAACCAATCTGATTGTGAGTCACTACAAAACTTTTGTAGCTGGGAGGGAGTGATTGCAGAACCCTGTCAATCTTGAGCTCCTCCGAATCGTGCATTCCAGCTTGCTCAAAGGCGTTGAGTGTAGCCCGTCATCTTAATGGCGTGCTCACTAATGGAACTCCTTCCTCCATCTTGCGCTTAAAGAACTTCTCGAGATCTCATATCTCAGAACGGCCCCGAGTCAAACATGGTTTTCAACTCTTGAGAATCTCAAAGGGCCCGGATAGTCTTCAAACGATTTTTAAGTTCGGTTCCATAGCAAACAACATGGTGCTCTTAATCACACCATAATCATCTTTACGCCGATCGATAGACAGCTTTCTCATCAGCCGCCAGCTTGATAGGGGGTCACCTAACGCTTTCCCAAGGACATAGTCCTTTTGTCCGCCAGATAGAATGATTCTTAGATTGCGGAACCAATTGGTGAAGTTAGACCCATTGTTTCTAAGCTTTTCCTTCTCAGCAAAAATGTTGAAGTTGAAGTAGGACTTGGCCATGTGATCTACAGTATTTGCAAGTACAATTTAGACTATGTTCATGATAAATAGTTCAACTTAATCAAATTACTAGATGAACTCCCACTAAATTCAACATCCCTCAAGTTGTTTAGTGAACACGATCCAAATTCACCACACCTAATCTGATCATCACGAAGAGATGTGGTTTCAATGGTGGACAACGAAGTGTCGATCATATCATTCATATGACTCATGCTTAACCTTTCGGTTCTTGTGTTCCGAGGCCATGTCTGTACATGCTAGCCTCGTCAAGTTAGACCCAAGTATTTCCGCAGTGTAAAACTGGCTTGCACCCGTTGTATGTGAGCGTAGAGTCTATAGCACCCGATTATCACGTGATGCTTGGACACGACGAACTTTCACAACGGTGCATACTTAGGGAGAACACAGTTTTATCTTGATCTTTAAGTGAGGAATCATCTTATAATGCTACCGTCTCGATCTAAGCATAATGAGATACATAAAAGGATAAACATCACATGCATATAACTTTATGTGACATGGTATAGCCAATCTTCGCGCAATGATCTCCATCTTGTGCATGCATGATCTCCATCACTCCACCATGATTGCCTCCACCACGAATAGCAACTACAACTATTGCTAACTACTTAGCGATAAAGTAAAGCTATTACATGGCGTATAAGAAGTTGACTCGCATGTCATACACAATTATAAAGACAACCATATGGCTCCTGCCGGTTGTGTACTCATCGACATGCAAGTCGTGAAACATTACAAAACATGATCATCGCATACAATATACACATCACATCTTGGGCCATACCATATCACAGAAAACACTCCCTGCAAAAACAAGTTAGACGCCTCTACTTTGTTGTTGCACGTTTTACGTGGCTTATGGGAGTAGATGCTAAGAACGATTCTTACCTACGGAAAGCCACAACGGTGATATTATGGTTGCCAAACTCCGGTGTTAATCCCATGACAACTATAGTGAGAGAAACTGACATCCACCAGCCGCATGTGTGGAACAAGCCACACGTCAAGTGCGGAGCCGGTCTCGCGAACGACATCGCGTAAGGTTGGCCTGGACCGCTTCAATCTCACTATCCCGCGTCATAAGAAGAACACAAACAAGAGGCTTGCAACAGAAAACATCAACGCCCGCAACAACCATGTTGCGTTCTACTCGTGAAACACATCTACGCATAGATCTAGCTCTGATACCACTGAAGGGTTTCGCGGCATAGTAAATCAAAATTTTCTACGGATGCGAACAGAGGGAAAGCCAAGATCTAATCTAGGAGATGCAAACAACGAGAGAGATTGGATTAGATCTTCATACCCTTGAAGATTACGACAGTGAACGTTCGTCGGAACGTGGGTGATGTAGTCGTACTCGCTTCTCCTCCTCGCGATCCAATCCGATCTAGCACCACAAGTGGCGGTGCCTCCGTGAGATGCACACGTGCAGCACCTCGACGTATCCTCCTTCCTCGGACCAGCAAGTATGGTGGAGAGATGGATTGGATCTACAACACGACGGCGTGGTGTATATGGTGGAGAATTTCTGCAGCAGGGCTTCGCCTACAAACAGTCGGGAGGAGGGAGAGAGGAAGGGCAGCAGGGCGACTAGGGTTTGGAGGGAAGGTGTATGGGAGGGGGAGCCCCAGCCCTCTTTATATAGAGGGGGGGGCGGCCAGCCCTAGCCCCTCCTCCAAGCCTTGGGCCGGCGGCCAAGGGAGGGAGAAGTGGGGGGCAAGGACTCTCCCCCTTCTAGAAGCCCTATCTAGGGTTTAAACCCCTCTAGGCCGGCTGGGCCCTATGGGGCCTTGTGCCCCTGGCCCAATGCGGCCAGGGCACTCCCTCATAGGCCCAAGCCCCCTCCCGGAAGTTGGGGCCACGTTGGTCCCCTTTCGGAAGGTTCTAGAAGCTTCCGGTACAATACCGATTAACGGAACAATTCCGAACTCCAAAACTGCACCGCCTTTATATGAATCTTATTCTCCGACCACTCTGGAACCTCTCGTGATGTCCCGGATCCCATCCGAGACTCCGAACAAAAACTCATAAACCAATTATCCAATCTATCCTAGCGTCGAGACACGTTAAGTGTGTGACCCTGCGGGTTCGAGAATATGCAGACATGATCTTCTATCAATAATCAACAGCGGGGTTTGGGCACCCATATTGACTCCCACACATTCATCGATGATCATATCGGATGAACCACGATGCCAGGATTCAATCAATCCCATATATATATTCCCTTCGTCTCGCGATATTTTACTTGCCCGAGATTCGATCGTCGGTACCGTCATACCTAGTTCAATCTCGTTCACAGCATGTACTTTACTCATTCCATAATCCGATATCACTTTGTGATTAACTCCTTAACCACATGCTTGCAAGCGGTGTTGATATCGATTACTGAGTGGGCCCGAAGTATATCTCTCCGACTTGGGAGGGATAAATCCCATCTCGATACATACAACCCAACAGATACTTTCCGATCACCTGAGAGACACCTTTATGATCACCCTCTCATAGGATGATGTTTGATGACCTCAAAGCTTTCTTCCGATACCAGGGAGTTGTATTATCTCATGGTCTAAGGAATACAATATTTGACATAAGAAAAGCTTCGCAAAGACGAACACGATGACACAATCTAATTGCTTCGCTTAGTTTGGGTCTATCCACCATATCATTCTCCCAATGATATGATCTCATTATCAATTGACAACTCATGTCTATGGTTAGGAAACCTTAACCATCATTGATCAATGAGCTAGTCCATAGAGGCGTACTAGGGACACGGTGTTGTTCACAAACCACACAAGTATTAAAGTTCCCGCTTAATACAATTCTAGCATGGAATATAAACTTTATCATGAACAAGAATTATAATAATAACATCTTTATTATTGCCTCTAGGGCATAATTCCAACAGTTTTCTCTCCTCCCTCCACTAGGAAACATTGTCCTAGTTTTACTTTTCAAACTTGCCTTTTGACTTTCAATTTTGGAATTTAATTTCTTTCTTTCAAACGCCCAGCCAAGTGACCTAGGACATGATGCAATCATTCCACTTTGTCATGACACATTCATGTACCCTTCCCCTTCCGGTCCGGTGAACCTTCTAGACCCTTCTAGATCATTCCGGTGAAAACATCGGTATCATTCCCGAACTCTGGAATTGGACTTTCCTTATATGAATCTTATTCTCCAGACCATTCTGGATCTCCTCGTGATATCCCGGATCCCATCCGAGGCTCCAAACAACATTCAGTCTTCATACTTACTATCCATATCTACTAAACAACATTGAATCCTTAAGTGTGTCTCCCTACGGTTTGTGAATTATGCAGACATGACCGAGACTCTTCTCCGATCAATAACCAATAGAGGAATCTGAAAATTCATATGGCTCTGATACATCGTAAACGTATCTATAATTTTTTATGTTCCATGCTTGTTTAGTATCTTCTTTGCTTTGCTTTGTCTATACTTTGAGGTATTTTTATATTTTTTCAGGGACTAACCTATTAACAAGATGTCACATTGCCAATTGCCTGTTTTCTGTTGTTTTTGGTTCCAGAAAAGCCAGAAAATGAATATTCTCGGAATTGGATGGGACAAAATACAAAGTAAATATTTCACCGAGGAGAACACGGAGCTAGAAGACGAGGCGGAGAAGGGCCTCGAGGGGGCCACACCCCCTAGACGCGCGACCAGGCCTAGCCCGCTCCTAGGGGTGTGCAGCCGCCTTGGGCACCTCCTCGGCCACCCTATTTGCCTATAATAAGCCCCCGATACTTAAACCCTAAGTACCCGATCACATCTCCACAAAACAGTCTGTAGCCGCCACCATCATCCCTAGATCGGGGGGATCTGAAGCTCTTCTCGGCACCTTGCCAGAGGGGAGAGATCATCCCGGAGGCCTTCTTCATCACCATGCCAGCCTCCGGTATGATGCGTGAGTAGTTCCACCTTAGACTATGGGTCCATACCATAGCTAGTTGGTTGTTTCTCCTTCTTTGTGCTACCATGTTTAGATCTTGTGAGCTCCGTTCATGATCAAGATCATATTTGTATTCATGCATGTTGTGTTCACGGGGATCCAATGGATATTGATATTACTATGTCATATTGATTAATGATTCTATCTTGTTGATTCTATCATGTCTGTGTTGTTTGAGATCTTGCATGTTCTCCGTTTCTAGTAGCTATCTTGGCCAAGTAGATGCTAGTGACTCCAAGAGGGAGTATTTATGCTCGATAGTGGGTTCATGACTCTATTAAATCTGGGGAAGTGACATAAATCTCTAAGGTTGTAGATGTGTTGTTGCTACTAGGGATAAAACAACAATCTCTTGTTCACACTTTGCTTAAAGCAGTTATCCGTTGCTTGCAACTTAATACTGGAGGGGGTTCGGATGATAACCTGAAGGTGGATTACTAGGCATAGATGCAGTTGGATGGCGGTCTATGTATATTGTTGTAATGCCCAATCAAATCTCATAGGATCATGAATGTTAAGTATTGTATTGTTATGCCTTGCTCTGTCCTGTCAATTGCCCCGCTGTAATTTGTTTACCGAACATGTTATGTTGTTCATCTTAAGGAGAGCACCTCTAGTGAACTGTGGATGCCGGTCCAATCTTTACCATTGATACATCTTCTATTGTTACTATTTACTTTTTGCAAGCCACCATTACCTTCCACACCATACATTTAATCCTTTGTTTTCAGCAAACTGGTGAGATTGACAACCTCGCTGTTCATTGGGGCAAAGTCTTGAGTTTGTGTTGTGTAGGTTTCCAAGTTGCTAGCAACACCTTTGAGTCGTTTCCTTACTCCTACTGGTTTGATAACCTTGGTTTCTTTCTTAGGGAAGACTTGCTATTGTGCTTATCATACCTTCCTCTTGGGGTTTCCCAATGAAGCTCTACAGTGATCTGATCCGTCATCAACGAGTTTTCTGGCGTCGTTGCCGGGAAATTAAAGAAGAAGAAGCTCCCACATCAACAACATGCCATCGAGTTTTCTGGCGCCGTTGCCGGGGAGGCTAAGGACGGCTTCACAAGGGGAGTCCTTCACAACCCTTCTCTTTACTTTGTTTTTGTTTTTCTTAGTTTATTTTTCCTTGTTGTGCTTGCTTCTTTTTTATCAAAAACTCCAAAAAAATAGTTTCGTTTGGTTTTCTTTTTCTTATAAAAACACACAAAAAATTAGTTCTTCCTCTAGTTGCTACCATGTCTGGTGTTGTTCCAATCACTGTGTCACCTATGGAAAGGATCTTTACTTTCAAACAAGGAAGTGAAGAGATTTTCAAAGAAGCTTGGTCTAGAATTTCTGTTTTACAAGGGAAAATGGAGCCTAAAATGTGTCTAGGCCTAGTTATTAGCAGTTTCTACCATGGTCATCCTCTTTGTTATAGATATGCTTTGGATGTTGTAGCTGGGAGAGATATTTTTCAATGTAATGATAATGAAGCTTTGGATGCCATAAAGAAGTTGATTACAATTTATAATATGCCTAGCAAGTCCGATTCTTCCTTTATAAACATCTATGCTAGGTTGCAGGGGCGGAGCCAGCTCCCGGCGACCCCGGGCGGATGCCCGGGCTCGTCCGGCGACTGCCCTTTGCTAATCACTGTAATTAGTACTAATCCATGGGAGCAAACGAGCTGCCCATGGTCGCCTCTTCTTGCTTTGCCCGGGCAACATGAGACGGCTGGCTCCGCCACTGCTAGGTTGAACACTCTTGAGACCCGTACAGTTGCTTCGAAAGATTGCTATAACATGCTTAGAGAACATCATGATTATGTTCCAATAAATTCTGAGCCTTCAAAATGGTTTCCCACAATAAAGGTTGTTATAAATAGTGAAACTTTTGATGCTCGTTGTGATATCATGTCTAAATTTTGTCTTATGCCTAAAGATATCTATGAGTCTTTGAATCTTTGGGGACTTTCTGAAGGAGGAGAAGAAATATCTCTTACCAATAATGCAACTTTATTACGCATTGGAATAGCTGAAGGTGTGTTTACAAAAATGTCAGGGAAAGTGGTTTCTACTGATTATTTTGTTACTGAATGTGTAGGAAAAGGGCAAATCACACTTGGAAGATCCCTTCTAAAACACCTTGGAGCAATAATAGATGTGGGAAAAGGCATTATGCATTTTGCTTCTCCAATAAGCAGTCATACATTCCCTAAAGATAAGAAGAAAGGTAAGAAAGGTAGGAGCAAGAAAGTTGATGTCAATGCTTCTTCATTTGAAAATACTTGATTCTTGCTTCTTGTGCCTAACTTAAAGGCATTAAAGAAAAGTACTTCTTGGGAGATAACCCAATAGTTTTCTTGAGTCTTTGAAGTTATTACTTCTGTAATGACCTCTCCTTATCCTTTTTGTTTGATTTTTGTGCCAAGAATAACCTCTAATGAGAGGGAAGTAAGATTTGGGGAGTTGCTGTCCCGACACAGATTTTTGTGCTCCACTGTACAAATTCTTGCGAAATCTCTGTAAGTCGGAGTTGAGCTGTAATTTTCTGAATAAATCCCCCAGGTTGTTAGCTAACTTTCGTTAGTTCAACACTTTTTGATTTGAGCAACAGAAGGTCTTCGAAAAAATCGGTTTCTACCTGCTGGTCTGTTTTGATAGATTTCTGCCATTATTTTTATTTGCTTCTTATTGATTTCTTTTTGGGTGAATTGAGATTTTTTAAGAAGTTGCTACAGTAGCCTGTGTCTTTAGTAAAAGTTTTGCTGTCTTGAAACTAAACCCAAAGGTCTATTGTCTTTCGAATGCACTAATATTGCTAATGAAGATTGTGTGAAGTTTTGTATGAAGGAAAAAATTTAGGTGTAAGGAAATAATGATGTAATGAGATGAAGAATGGACAAAATATCAAGCTTGGGGATGCCACCACGTGTCACCCCAAGAAATATTCAAGAGGTACAAGCGTCAAAGCTTGGGGATGCCCAAGGCATCCCCTTCTTCATCAATAAAAATCTTAGGTCTTCCTAGACACTTCGTTTTTATTGTTTCATGCACTGTTGTGTTGTTATTGGAGCATCTTAGTTTTCTTTTTTGGTTTTTTGGTTTTTTGGTTTGCTTAGTTTGCTTGAATAAATTATTTGGACCCCCGTTTTCGCCGTGTTGTTTCAAATAAGTTGATTGGTGTTGGAAATGAGTAGGAAGTTCTTGCTTTAGTAGTACAAGAGGAGCTTGCTTTGATTGTGACTTAGACTTTATCATGTCATACTAGATGTTGTTTTGACCTTATGCTTAGTGATTATTGTTGTAGCATGAATTATTCCAAACAATTAGGATTGCTTAATGTGCCTTGAAAGAATCATGCGTTGTTTTAGCATACAAAAGCATAGTATTGTGGTATTCTCCTTTGATGCTTTATTTGGTTGACTTGGCACATGCTCACACCATGTTATGACTATGAACCAGTCACCTTAGCTTGTACGATCATTTAGTTTTTGACTTGTGGTACCACTTTATGCTTTGATTAGTAATGTTTTGTCGCTCTGCATGATTATGACTATTATTGCTCTCTTAGTTGGTCGCTTCCAGTCTTTTGCTAGCCTCCACTTGTATGAGTAAGCTCTACTTATGCATCCAACTCCCAAGAAACCAAGTTATTCCAAAGTGTCCGCTATAAATTCCTATGCATGGTTTGTTACACCATTCCAAGTATATTCTTGTTTCATCTACCTTCCAATTAAAAAGTCACTTTGTTATGTGAAAAATTAGTGATTAAAGCTCTCACAAACTTGATGGACACTTTATTTTCTTGCCCCTAATAAACTTGAACCATTATGTCATCTATGTTGTATATTCTTGCACTTATACGTTGGGATTAGCAGAACTATGCTGTCATGGGGAATGCTTTTAACACCTGTAAATATCTACCTAGTTGATATCATGCTCTTTTGTTTATGGATGTCGTCGGTGTGAAATGAAAGGGGAGCTTGTAAGTCCATGGAGTTATGTATGTGTGTTAGATAAACGCCTGGGCCGCTAGCCTAAGCCATGCCCAATCATGGTGGAAACTTGCAGCATCACCATAGTGAGTAATCTATGAAGCATTCATGTTATAAAAAAGGAGATATAAAAAAGAGATTGAGAAAAAGAAAAAAATATGAGAAAGAGGAAAGAGAGAAAAAAGCACCATTTTCTCATGGTAAATAAGAAGATTGCTGCGATGCTCATTGTCTGCTTGCCTTGTCATTTTGATATGGGATAGCTCATGTATCATGTGCAAGGGGTACCCTGTTGGCGGTTCTCTATGATACACATGTACTTACTATGACAAGAACTTACCGGTGACTAAAGTTGAGTAGCATGAGGAGAGGCCCTCGTACTCAAGGGACATGAGATTGAACTTATACTTTGTCAAGCATATACTCCATAGTTTGTTCACTTTAACCTTAATCACTTCAAGATGCTTATGATAGGGGCAATGAGAGATGAAAGCTAACAAGTACCATAATTTTCGAAAGCTCTTTATGAGACTTGAAATCCCTGCTTCCCTTATGAAGGGCCTTTTTCCACTATTATATTGAGTCTCCACCTTCTATCCTTAGGCACCAATTAAGAGAGCATAGTTGCCATTCTTAGTTCTATGTGCATTGTCCCAAAACTTATTGATCGATTCATATTGTTGATATTGCTTGTTCTTGAACTATTTGTATCTAGTCACCCTTATGAACTTTGAAGGTGTCCTATGCATTTATTGCTACTCCATGAGGGACAAGCTGAATGCCACTATGCTATGTTTTCTGTATGTGAAACAAACAAACGTCTTTCAATGCATTGTTATTCATGATCTTTGTTTGTATCCTTTCATGTTGAATGCATAGTTACTTTGTCTTATTGTTAGAACTTCTTCTTTCATGCTCATGTTTAGAGTTCTTTGATCCCAGCTTTCAATGCTTGCAAATGGTTTGATCTTGATTGATGGTGCATGTCACCTCAAAAGTTATTCTTTTTATCACTTACCTACTCGAGGACGAGCATGAGTTAAGCTTGGGGATGCTTGATACGTCGTAAACGTATCTATAATTTTTGATGTTCCATGCTTGTTTAGTATCTTCTTTGCTTTGCTTTGTCCACACTTTGAGGTATTTTTATATGTTTTCTGGGACTAACCTATTAACAAGATGCCACAGTGCCAGTTGCATGTTTTCTGTTGTTTTTGGTTCCAGAAAACCCAGAAAATGAATATTCTCAGAATTGGACGGGACAAAAGCCAAAGTAAATATTTCACCGAGGAGAACATGAAGCCAGAAGATGAGGTGGAGAAGGGCCTCGAGGCCACCCCATGGCAGACTTGGCCGCTCGGGAGGTGCCGCCTTGGGCACCCCCTCGGACTCCCTCTTCGCCTATAAGAAGCCCCTGATACCTATACCCTAAGTACTTGATCACATCTCCACAAAATAGTCCATAGTCGCCGCCACCATCGTCCCTAGATCGGGGGGATCTGAAGCTCTTCCCGGCACCCTGCCAGAGGGGAGAGATCATCCCGAAGGCCTTCTTCATCACCATGCCAGCCTCCTGTATGATGCGTGAGTAGTTCCACCTTGGACTATGGGTCCATACAGTAGCTAGATGGTTGTTTCTCCTCCTTTGTGCTACCATGTTTAGATATTGTGAGCTCCGTTCATGATCAAGATCATATTTGTAATCATGCATGTTGTGTTTGCGGGGATCTGAGGGATATTGAGATTACCATGTCAGATTGATTAATGATTCTATCTTGTTGATTCTATCATGTCTGTGTTGTTTGAGATCTTGCATGCTCTCCGTTTCTAGTAGCTATCTTGGCCAAGTAGATGCTAGTGACTCCAAGAGGGAGTATTTATGCTCGATAGTGGGTTCATGCCTCTATTGTATCTGGGGAAGTGATAGAAATCTCTAAGGTTGTAGATGTGCTGTTGCTACTAGGGATAAAACAACAATCTCTTGTTCATGGAACAATTGTATTGTTTAATTTACACACTTTGCTTAAAGCAGTTATCCATTGCTTGCACCTTAATACTAGAGGGGGTCGGATGATAACCTGAAGGTGGATTACTAGTCATAGATGCAGTTGGATGGCGGTCTATGTATATTGTTGTAATGCCCAATCAAATCTCATAGGATCATGAATGTCTAGTATTGCATTGTTATGCCTTGCTCTGCCCTGTCAATTTCCCCACTGCAATTTGTTTACCCTGCATGTTATGTTTTTTATCTTAAGGAGAGCACCTCTAGTGAATTGGGGACCCCGGTGAAAGGATACAGATGTTGCCTAGAGGGGGGGGATATGCGATTAAAACTTTTCCTAGAGTGGCTCAACAAAGGCGGAATAAAACTAGTGTTTACTTTGTTAAGCACAACCTAGAACAACTAAGGTTCACCTATGTGCACCAACAACGTATGCTAAGCAATACAAGCAACAATGTGATAGCAAGATATAGATTACTTCAAGCACGAAGGCTATCACAATGTAAAGTGCATAAGTAAAGAGCTCGGGTATAGAGATAACCGAGGCACGCAGGGACACCGATATTTTACCGAGTTCCTCCCAACATGGAGTACGTCTCGTTTGGATAGGGGGTGGTATCAAACCACCAACGCCACAAAAGGCATCCCTTATTCTCCGGTGAATCTCACCCCAATGGGATCGATCCACGCTTCCACTATCGGTGCACTTGTCGGTGGCAACCGGAACCTCTCACAAGGTTGGGGCACTTCTCCAAAACTTAATTGGAGGCTCCCAACAGATGCCACAAAAGGCCACAATGCCACCAAGGCCACAAAACCGTCTAGGGTTCTAAGAACCCAAGAGGGACAAGCTCCAATGAGTAACTCAAACAAAATCCTCCGAGGAGAACTCAAACCGATGCACCAAATGCAAATGGCAAGAACACCACAAAGATGCTCAAATCCCTCACTCTCAAGTTCCAACAAAGCTACTAAAGCTATTGGGGGAACAAGAGAGGAGGAATCAAAGAGAGACAAAAATCCCCCAAAATCTAGATCCCCAAAGATGCACTCACAAAGAGATGAATCGGTTAGGTCAAAACGCGGATCTAGATCTCCTCTCTCTTCCACTCAAATATGGGCAAGAATCATCAGAGGGAAAAGATTAGGCAAGCTTCAAGATCTAGAGCAAGTGTGGACAAATCTTAGCCTAATAGATAAGAGAAAAGTTACCTAAACTAAAAAAGGGCAAAGGGTATAAATAGTGGCCCAGAAAATCTAGCCGTTTAGGGCGTTTTTCTGAACGGTCCGGTATTATCGGAATTAACCGGTAGTACCGCATGCTCCAGGAAATATAGGAAGCAGTGCAGATGGGCCAGAGAGAGAGGGACCACAGCAGCAGCAGGGGGCACACGTGCGGGGCAGAGCAGCAGCAACATCTGCGCATGTGGCGACAGCAGCTAGCATCGCATGCGGCGTATCGCATCGACGGCGGCAACTTAGTGCATCTTGGCGATGGCAATGAGCGTGCATGCGGCAGCATGGGAAGCATGGAAGCGGCAAAGCGGGCGTGGTGGGAACTGCGAGCCTGTGGCGGACCAACGATGCAGCGGCGAGATGCAAGATGAAGTCAACGACGAGGCGCTGAGAGAGATCGAGTGCAGGGCGGCACAAATCAGATCTACCTGGGAAATAAGGTGGGCCGGCCGGTAGTACCGGCCCACCCGGGCGGTACTATCGGGCCGAGCCGGTACGACCGGAAATCGGTACCAGGTGGTACTGATGCGGTCCACGCGCGTACTGGGCTGTCCGGTAGTACCAAGCGGTACTACCGTTCGGCCCAGAAACCCAGTTTTTTTTCTTTTTCAGAATCAAATTGGCGAATATTCAAACGCACATAACTTTTGAACGGTAGCTCCGATTGACCTAATTCCAATTGCGTTGGGTAAAGGACGACAAAAGATATCCTATAAAAAGTGAAAATATTGGTTATCACCAAGTGAGAATGTTCAAGTAATATAATGTGAGATACCTCACTTGGTGAGAAACCGAAAAAACGCCAATATCAAAATCGCAACAAGATACAAACGGAAGATCCGATTTTGATGACCAAGAGCTTGTTATGGAGATTACCACAAGATCTAAATCCTCACATGGATAAGACCAAATAACAATCAAATACGATGATGCAAGTATGCAAAGGTTTGAGCTCTCTCCGAACGATGTGATCGAGTTACTCATTCGAGAGCCCCTCTTGATAGTACGGTTATCTATCATAAACCCGGTCTCCTACACACAACAAGAGACCGGCAAAAGGGAAAACCTATCAAGATTATACCTTTGCCTTGAGCATTCCACTTGAGCTCGATGTAGACGGTCTTGCCCTTCTCAAGATGGAATGCCTTTCTTAATTCCTCATCATCGACCTCGCATATTGACCTTGCACAACATATCTTCTTTGCATTTCATCGACCTTGAAGCCAACACATGCTCCAAGCGATGCCAATGGAAAAATCCTACAAGTATAACTTAATACACACATTAGTCCATAAAGATTGTCATTAATTACCAAAACCACACATGGGGGCCCAACATGTTCTTTCACCCAGTCCAATCTTTACCATTGATACATCTTCCACTATTACTGTTTACTTTCTGCAAGCCACCATTACCTTCCACACCATACGTTTAATCCTTTGTTTTCAGCAAACCAGTGAGATTAAAAACCTCACTGTTTGTTGGGGCAAAGTCTTGAGTTTGTGTTGTGCAGGTTTCCAAGTTGCTAGCAACGCCTTTGACTCGTTCCCTTCCTCCTACTGGTTCAATAACCTTGGTTTTTATCCGTGGGAAGACTTGCTGTTGTGCTCATCATACCTTCCTCTTGGGGTTTCCCAACGAAGCTCTACAGTGATCTGAGCCGCCATCAGGATCCCACATATTTCTATGATTACTTTTGCGATTAAATGAACCATTTACATACGATACCAATTTCCCTTTGTCTCGTGATATTTTCCTTATCCGAAGTTTGATCGTCGGTATCTCTACATACCTAGTTCAACCTCGTTACCGATAAGTACTCTTTACTCGTTCCTGTGATATGTGATACTTTTTGAGCCAGTCACATGCTTGCAAGCTAATTAGATGACATTCCACCGAGAGGGCCCAGAGTATATCTATCTGTCATATGGATGGACAAATCCCATTCTCGATCCATGTGCCTCAACACATACTTTCCGAACACTCAATGCCACCTTTATAACCACCTAGTTATGAAGTGGTGTGTGATGTCATCAAAGCATTGTTTCAGTGATGGTGATTAGCATGATCTCATGGTCGAAGGAATTAGGTTACTATGTATCTGAAAGCTTATAGCAAGCGAACTATTGAAATGACTTGATCTTTATGCTATGCTTATCTATAGGAGTATGTCCATCATACCATTCTCCTAATGATATGATCTTGTTGTTAACAACATCTCAATGTTCATGATCCGGAAACCATGATCATCTAGTATTATAAAGAGGCTTTACTAGGGACTCTAATTAGTTTACAAATCACACAAGTATTAAAGTTTCTGGTTAATACAGTTATAACATGAATGTAAACATTTATCATAAACAGAAAGATATAATAATAACTACTTTTATTATTGCCTCTAGGGCATATCTCCAACAGTCTCCCACTTGCACTAGAGTCAACCAATCTAGATTACATGGTAATATACCGAACTCCCATGGAGGTTTGGTGTTGGTCATGTTTTGCCCTCGGGAGAGGTTTAGTCAATGGATCCGCCACATTCAGATCTGTGTGTACTTTGCAAATCTTGATGTCACCATCTTGGACATGCTCTCGAATAGCGTGAAAATGTAGCTTGATATGCTTCAACTTCTTGTGTGACCTTGGTTCTTGCGCATTGGCTATAGCGCCCATGTTATCATAGTAGATAGACATTTGGTTCAGCGTACTGGGAACCACACCGAGTTCTGTAATGAACTCCTTCATCCATATCGCCTATTGTGAAGCCTCCGAAGCAGCTATGTATTCCGATTTAGTTGAAGATCTCACCACAATGCTTTGCTTTGAACTCCTCTAGCTCACTGCTGCACCATTCAAAGTAAATACGTATCCAGATTAAGATTTAGAAACATCCGGATCGGTGTTCCAACTAGCATCGGTGTAACCATTAACAACGAGTTGTTCATCACCTCCATAAGAAAGAACCATATCCTTAGTTCTTGTAATTAAGGATGTTTTTTGACCATTGTCCAATGGTCCACTCCTGGATCACTTTGATATCTGCTAGTTAAACTAACAACATATGCAATGTCAGGTCTAGTACATAGCATGGCATATATGATAGATCCTATTGCTGAGGCATAGGGAGTCTTACTCATCCTTTCTCTATCTTCTGCCGTAGCAGGACTTTGAGTTTTACTCAAGGTCGTATTGGGCAACATGGGCAAGAACCCTTTCTTGCTATCTTCCATTCCAAACCTATTTAGAACTTTGTCCAAATATGTACTCTATGACAATGATATTAGGCATCTTGACCTATCTCTATAAATCTTTATGCCTAATATGTAAGCAGCTTCACCAAGATCCTTCATTAAAAAACTATTATTCAAATAATCTTTGACACTATTAAGAAGGTCTACATCATTCCCAATCAACAATATGTCGTCTACATATAGTACTAGGAATGCTACAGAGCTCCCACAAACTTTCTTGTAAATACAAGCTTCTCCATAAGTTTGTATAAAACCAAAACATTTGATTACCTTATCAAAAAGTTGATTCCAACTTCGGGATGCTTGCTTCAATCCATAAATGGACCGTTTAAGCTTGCGTACCTTGTTAGCATCTTTAGGATTGACAAAACCTTTGGGTTGTACCATATACAACTCTTCATCAATGTCTCCGCTGAGGAATGTCGTTTTGACATCCATCTGACATATCTCATAATCATAATATGCAGCGATTGCTAACAAAATCCTCACAGACTTTAGCTTCGCTATCGGTGTGAAGGTCTCATCGTAGTCAACTCCTTGAATTTGTTGAAACCCTTTTGTGACAAGTCAAACTTTATAGACGGTTATGTTACCACCAACATCTGTTTTCTTCTTGAAAATCCATTTGTTCTCGACGGCCTTCCGGCCATCCGGTAAGTCCACCAATGTCCATACTTGGTTTTCATACATGGATTCAATATCGGATTTCATGGCTTCTTGCTATTTATTGGAATATGGGCTCATCATTTCTTACTCATATGTCGCAGGATCATCGGTGTTGTCCACCAACATGACACTCATAACGAGATCATACCAATCGGGAGTGGTATGAGTCATTGTCGACCTGCGAGGTTCCGTAGTAACTTCAACCGAAGTTTCATGATCAAAATCATTAGCTTCCTCTCTTATTGGTGTAGGCGCCACATGAACTTCTTCCGGTGTTGCGCTACTCTCAAATCCGAGAGAAGGTTCGACAACCTCGTCGAGTTCTACTTTTCTTCCAGTCACTTCCTTCGAGAGAAACTCCTTCTCTAGAAAGGATCCATTCTTGGCAACGAAGATTTTGCCTTCGGATCTATGATAGAAGGTATACCCAATAGTTTCCTTCAGGTATCCTATGAAGACGCATTCCGCTTTGGGTTCAAGCTTGTCGGGCTGTAAATTCTTTACATAAGCTTCGCAACCCAAACTTTAAGGAACGACAATTTAGGTTTCTTCCCAAACCATAATTCATACGGTGTCGTTTCTACGGATTTAGATGGTGCCCTATTTAAAGTGAATGCGGATGTTTCTAATGCATAACCCCAAAATGACATAGGTAAATCTGTAAGTGACATCATAGAACGAACCATATCTAAGAGAGTTCGATTACGACGTTCGGACACACCATTACGTTGTGGTGTTCCCGGCGGTGTCAATTGTGAAAGTATTCCGCATTTCTTGAAATGCTCGCCAAACTCGTAACTTAGATACTCACCTCCACGATCAGATCATAGAAATTTAATCTTCTTGTTATGTTGATTCTCCACTTCACTTTGAAATTCCTTAAACTTCTCAAAGTTTCGGACTTATGTTTCATGAAATAGATATAACCATATCTACTCAAGTCACCCGTGAAAGTAAGAACATAACGATAACTACCGCGCTATGCCACACTCATCGGCCACACACATCGGTATGTATGATTTCTAATAAGTCCGTAGCTCGCTCCATCATACCAGAAAATGGAGTCTTAGTCATTTTACCCATCAGACATGCTTCGCATATTTCAAGTGATTCGAAATCAAGTGATTCAAGAAGTCCATTGGAATGGAGTTTCTTCATACGCTTCACTCCAATATGACCACCACAACAATGCCACATGTATGTAGAATCATCGCTCAATTTCAAACGTTTAGCTTCAATATTATTAACATGTGTATTACTATAATCGAGATTCAACAAGAATATACCATCTATTAAAGGTGCATGTGCATAAAATATTACTCATATAAATCGAACAACCATTATTCTCGGACTTAAATAAGTAACTGTCTTGCAATAAACATGATCTGAATATAATGTTCATGCTCAACGCAGGCACCAAATAACAATTATTTAAGTATAAAACTAATCCCAATGGTAGATGAAAAGGTAGCATGCCAACCGCGATCACATCAACCTTTGATCCATTTCCAATGCGCATCGTCATCGTCACCTTGTTCTTCGCTAGTTTTTGTCTATTCTGTAGCACTTGTTTCGAGTTACAAATATGAGCAACTGAACCAGTATCAAATACCCAGGCACTACTACGACTACTAGTATGATACACATCGATAACATGTATATCGGATATACCTTTCTTTTTTATGTTGTCATTCTTCAGATCCGCCAAGTACTTAGGGAAATTTTGCTTCTAGTGACCTTCTCCCTTGCAGTAAAAGCACTCAGTATCAGGCTTAGGCCCAGCCTTGGTATTCTTCGCCGGCGCGGTAGCTTTCTTACCGCCCTTCTTGAAGGTTCCCTTTTTATTAGACTTGCCTTGCCTTTTGAAATTGGTGGTCTTATTAACCATCAACACTTGGTGCTCGTTGTTGATCTCCACTTCCACAGACTTCAACATAGAGAAGAGTTCTGGCAACGTCTTATCCATGCGCTGCATGTTGTAGTTCATCACAAAGTTCTTGTATATTAAGCACATGCTCTCCAACGCATTGGGAGTAATTGGAGGACACGGTGAATCCCCAACGCATTGGGAATTATTATTCCCAAGCTCTGGAGCTTATTAGCGTGCCCAGACATATTAAGCACATGCTCACTAACAGAGCTGACCTCCTCAATCTTGCAGTTAAAGAACTTTTCAGAAGCTTCATAACTCTCAACTGTCGCGTGAGCCTCAAATATCATTTTGAGTTCACGGGCAATATCATGTGAGTCAAAGTTCTCAAACCTCAGAACCGGCTCTATGCAAGTTTTAGCGAAACCCGCCAAACCCGCATAGAAACGATTCGAAGGTGCCCACCAGGCACTTTCGTGCGGGTGGAAAACGAAGTAATAACATTACACAACAGTCCTCGATGGGACCCACAGAACAGATATATATACAACAGCGACTCAAAGAGTCAAGAATACAAATATACAGAACAAAGATCCAAATCACCTTGAAAATGATAGAGCGTCCGACTACGGACAAGATGCAAATGGGGCTAAGAGCCCTGAAGAATAACCAATGGCGTCCATAACCCTGCCCAGGCCAAGCCGGAAGGGTAACCCTGCTAACGACGTCGATCTCGAAACCTGCTTAACAAAAGGGGTGCCGACAAAGGGCAAAGGAAAAAGAGAGAGCGGTCAGTACTGAGGCCAGTACACGGCGAGGCTAGAATTCGGCGGTCCTCGCCTACATAGGTATGGTGGACTGAAGCGGCAGCGCAGCATGCACTAAACAACCTATAGAGACTCGATACAGCTAGCGGCTATCAGAGAGGGGAAAGAAAGACCTATTCGGAACCAACCTGGTACTAACACCAAACAATCCCATCCTGGTATTCCCCCTCGAGACCAGACGAGGAAGTCAACCGAGGAACGCACACAGTTGGCAGTTTTATTTGTTCAGTTATTGTTGCAGCAATTATTAGACAGGTGTAGATGATCGTCCTGATAAAATAAGCAGTGGGCCGTTTTAGTTAACCATTCCGTTGTAGTTGCAACACTTACTAGTCAGATACAATTAGCATGAGATATCCCAAAACCCAGCGGTTGTTGGTACTTTTATTTAGCCATTCGTTGTAGTGAAGCTGATTACTAGTCATAACGGATACAAGTCAATTTATAACAGTAAACTTTAGTTATAGTTGTCTATGATCGAGAACTGTGCTCCAAGTCGTCCATAACCGCGGACACGGCTTCTCGAAAAGATTTAACCCTGCAGGGGTGCACCAAAGTATCCACACGCGATTAGCATGAGATATCCACACGCACTTCGACCCTTTTTGCCAGATCAATTAACATACACCCATCGGTATGTCGGCGGGGCCTAAGTCATGACGTTTCCCAGACCCAAAGCAAGCACGGGGGGCCACCCCACTAAGTACACCCAAAACGGTCGGCCGGCTCGAGACGGACTCGGGTTTGTGGAGCCGCTGTAATGACTGGGAACCCGAAACTCTCGGGCTTGTCGATACAGCGAAAACGGGTCACGATCCTAAACAGTACAGTGTGCTATCCATCGCACAATTTAAATAAAGCAGTAAAACATGGCATAGGTACAGAATAGTAATAAAACCTCAAACTAGTTGTGGCCCCCAGTACAATACTTGGAATCAGGTACTAAATCGATGGGGTGCCCACACATCCCACATGTGGTTAGCGCGCTCGATCTCGGAACAGGTGTCAAGAACTCGGGGTCCTACGGGACACCAGTGAGCGGTCGGAAACCAAATATTGTCTATCACCCACCGGTGCCTCTGCATTTACCTACTTCAATTTTAGTTATTAAATAGTAATTAAAACCATGATCATCTCCAACATAAAGCATGCGCGTAACTCCAACAACTGTGGTACTTGACGACACGCAACAGCACTTGAGCAAGGGACTACGACGCGCAAGTCCAACTATCTACCAATCAACAGGTAATAGGATGTGTCCAAGGCAATATAAGGCTGCACGGGATATCACGGGTACGAAAACTAGAGCATCGCAACACGGATAGCAATAGATCAACAGGAGGGAATAAATACTATAAAAGTAAGATAGGTAGAAAGGGGGAGATGCTCGCCTGAAAACATTGTCGAAGATTTATCCGAAGATCGGATCGACACTCGCATCATCTCAACGACCTTATCCGCGAAGAAGCAAAACACTAGAATAAACACCGGATGCACTATTTAATACTACGACAAAAGATCGGGCATGGTGCATGTATGATGTATGACATGGCAAAGATGCGATGCAATTAGGCAATATTAAGCGGAACCGGGGTTCCGACAATTATTTAGATGGTTCAAGTTATTTAGATACCCCGCAATTAATTGTTGTTTTAACATGGCAAAAGATAGCACCGTTTCTCTACACAAATTTGAATGGGACCAATATAAGACTAGATTTGCCTGCATATGATCCCATATTTAATTATAAGGTGTATCGGCATAATGCCCCAAACCACATGATATGCATGCGGGATGAACAATGTAATATGCAACAAAATATATCATTTATAAAAATAGGGGCTTAGGGTCACACATCGGGTATCGGCGATCTTGGGGTTCACCGAGGGTTCGACGGGTTCGGTCTCCCGGTTCGACGGGAAGGCAAGGTAGGGTTTGATGAGATCGGTCTTGGCATTCGGGAAGAAGAACTTGGCGTCCGAGAGACGATCTTGTCGCATCTGCGGTCGTCGGGTCGTGTCGTCGGTCTTGTCGTTTCACGGCGGAGATCTTGGTGTCCCGGGTCTCGGCGTCTTCGGATCCGGGAGGAAGAACTTGGCGTGTCGGGTTCGGTCTTCGAATCCATGTAGTAGACCTTGTCAGTTCCATGTCGACGACCTTGGGGTCTCGGTGTCTTCGGGTTCCGGGAAGGAGGCCTTGACGTCCGTGAAGGAGTTCATGGCGTCCCAAGATCGGTCTTCGGAATGACGGCCTTCCTATTCCGTGGATCGGGGTCTCCGGTTTCCCGTGAAGGAGAGCTTGGTGTTTCGTGTTGGCCTTGGTTACCTGATGTAATTCATCGGGTTTCTCCTCTTCGATCCTTCGGGTTGGTCTGCATGCGTCGGTGCATCTTGGGGCGTATCAACGCCACAACAGGACTTGTTGGGCATCACCAGGTACACGCGGATCCCCGCTTTGCAACAAACGATGCCACAAACACATCACTGTAGGCCATCTCAGCACAACAAGGCATACACGAGGCAAGCAGCAGGGGCCGGTGGACAGGCTCGATGGCAAGGAAGCTCTTAGCGGCGGTTACTGCAGGGATTTGGGGCGGCGACCTTGTAGCAGAGGAGGTGCCGGCGGCCGGGCGTGCAGGGCAGCGACTGGTGGTGCTGCAGCGGCCTGGGAAGGAAGCGGCGACGCCGAAGCACACGGCAGCGTCGGCCACGGGCCCAGGCCCTGGCAGCGAGGTTGAGGGAGGCCGGGCGGGGCTGCGGTGAAGGTCGACGAAGGGGGAAGGCTGCGGGTGGACGCGGACGGGCAGGAGACGCAGCGGCGAGGTCGAGGGAGCTCGCTGGGCGGCGGCCTCCAGCACGGAGGTGAAGGCGGTGGAGGCGCAGGAGGTGGGGGATGCCGTGGCCAACGGAGAGGCAGGCCGGAGGCGGTGCAGAGCTCGACGGGGAGGGGTCGGGAGCGGGCAGCAAGGTTGCTGTCCAGGGCGGCGGGGTGAGCGGCGCCGAGCGCGGCCGGAGGAGGTCACAGAGGAGGGCCGGAGGCGGCGCCGCGGGTCTGGCGGCGGGGATCAGAACGAGAGGGAGAGGCGGCGATGCCTGGGAGGAGGAGGCGGCGCGAGGTTGAGGAGAGAGGGGGCCGAGCCCAAGGATCTGGCAAGGGAGGTGGGGCTGGTCTGCTGGGTGGGCGGGATCCCGAGGTGGGAGTGGGACCCAGGCGGGGAGCGTGCGTGAGTGGGGGTGGGGCCAGGGGTGTTGGGTGCGTTGCGTGCTGTGTGTGGCGTGTGTGGGATCCAGGGGTGGGGCCAACGGGTGAGGTGGCGACCGGTGATTGGCTGGGGTGAGGTGGAGGGGGCTGGGTAGATTAGGACTGGGTAGTTTTAGGATTAGATATTTTGACTAGGGTTTTCTTTTGGGCCGGGCAGTAGGTAGTCTGGTCTGGTTGGGCCTCTGGCCTGACCGATCGGACTGCCTTCCCGAACAAAACTCTTTATTGTTAATTTTATTTTTAAAACATTTTGTAAATACTTTTTAGACAAATAAAAGATCTGAACAGACCAAGGTTTTAGTTTAAGATTAAAGGAGAGGGCTAATTAGAAAACAACTTAGGCTTTTATGAAAATAGTTTTTATGCAAAATATATGCATGATGATGACGATGCTCAAATGCAATGTGGCATGATGATATGAGCATGCGGTCATGATGATGCAATGCACAAAAACAACGCGATTTTCTAGTAGTGGTTTTGCGGGATGCCACATTTTGTTACTTGCTCTTTGTTTTGTTGCCTTGTCAGAAAATCACTAAAAATCTGTTTGCTAAGTATTCACAGGGGTTTCCTGCTCCATACCACTGTTCAGCACCTTCTGCTCCTCGTCGGGATCAACACTCCTATTTATCGAATGTACTACAATACACCCCCTATACTTGTGGGTCATCACGACGGCTTGGGTGGTGGGGTGTGGTCTTGGGGCACCCCTTCCCCTCTATTTATGAGAGGGAGGGGCAACTTGGGAGAGGGGAGTTTGAATCCTTCTCCAACTCCCTCTCCTACTAGGCGCGTGGTGGAGGGAGAGGAGGTTTCTCCCCTCCCTCCACGAGGAAACATTGTCCCAGTTTGACTTTTCAAACTTGCCTTTTGACTTTCAATTTTGGAATTTAATTTGTTTCTTTCAAATGCCCAGCCAAGTGACCCAGGACATAATGCAATCATTCCACTTTGTCATGACACATTCATGTACCCTTCCCCTTCCGGTTCGGTGAACCTTCTAGACCCTTCTAGATCATTCCGGTGAAAACACCAGAATCATTCCCGAATTGCGGAATTATACTTTCCTTATATGAATCTTATTCTCCGGACCATTACGGATCTCCTCGTGATATTCTGGATCCCATACGAGGCTTCTAACAACATTCGGTCTTCCTACTTACTTTCCATATATACTAAACAATATCGAATCCTTAAGTGTGTCTCCCTATGGTTCATGAATTATGCACACATGACCGAGACTCTTCTCCGATCAATAACCAATAGAGGAATCTGAAAATTCATATGGCTCCCATATATTTCTACGATTACTTTTGCGATCGAATGAACCATTTACATACGATACCAATTTCCCTTTGTCTCGTGATATTTTATGTATCCGAGGTTTGATCGTCGGTATCTCTGCATACCTAGTTCAATCTCGTTACCGATAAGTACTCTTTACTCGTTCCTGTGATATGTGATCCCTTGTGAGACAGTCACATGCTTGCAAGCTAACTGGATGACATTTCACCGAGAGGACCCAGAGTATATCTATCCGTCATATGGATATACAAATCCCTCTCTTGATCCATGTGCCTCAACACATCCTTTCCGAATACTCAATGCCACCTTTATAACCACCCAGTTACGAAGTGGTGTTTGATGTCATCAAAGCATCCTTCCGGTGATGGTGATTAGCATAATCTCATGGTCGAAGAAATTAGGTTACTATGTATCTGAAAGCTTATAGCAAACGAACTATTGAAATGACTTGATCTTTATGCTACTCTTATCTATAGGAGTATGTCCATTATACCATTCTCCTAATGATATGATCTTGTTGTTAACAACATTTTAATGTTCATGATCCAGAAACCACGATCATCTATTAACCAACAAGCTAGTATTATAAAGAGGCTTTACTAGGGACTCTAATTAGTTTACAAATCACAGAAGTATTAAAGTTTCCGGTTAATACAGTTATAGCATGAATGTAAACATTTATCATAAACACAAAGATATAATAATAACTACTTTTGTTATTGCCTTTAGGACATATCTCCAACAATCCATTCCCATCAACATGTACATTTTTTCCCATACCATCACCGTTAGAGTAAACGGGTACCTAGATATAAAAATGTTCATGTTTACAACACATCAAATCGAGAAAAAATAACAAAATATTATAAACACCGACACATTATAAACAGTTGCCAAACCTGGAATAGAGGTGTCGGCAATCTGTCGCTAACCCTAACGATGACTCATGAAGGTAATGTGGATCTAGACCGTGACAGTCACATGGCGGAAGATGAAGCGATACTAATTAACCTACGAGCGTTCGTGGGACTAGAAGCATGAGACGGCCTAGCTAGCGTCAATACATGATTTTTAAAAGAAAATTAAGTATGTTAAAATATAACGGAGGACCACTTGTCAAATTTTAAACTGATAGATAGATACATGGATATAGGTTCTACAAGCCTATACTCGTATCAACTCGGCCGGATGGGTACATAATTTCTTATTTACATATTTATGAGTACTCCATAGTTAGAAGTATTTTTTTTATCTCATATCCATATTTTACCCGGCCGGTATGCTGATAATGGGTATCCATTGCCGTGATGTGCAGCATAGATATTGGGTTCCCTGCTGTCCGGTCGCCGCGGTGAGTTGTCGGAGAAACTCCTTCTAAACGGGCCAATCACTATACAACATGCAACATAAGACTGGCATCCTTCGATTCTCAGGATTTCCTTAGGATTTATATAGGATTCAAATCGTGTGAATTTTTTCTTTTTATATGTCTCCTTTGATTTATACGGTAGAAAATTTAAAAGAATAGGAAATACAAAGGATTGGAGTGTCCCATTCAATTAGATTCTATGGACAAAGGAATCTCATACATGGCTGTTTGATTGCAGAAAAGTATCTTTACCATGAGGTCCGACCTCATGTAAAGTTTCCTACAAAAATAAACTACAAAAATCCTATGGGGACTAATTTTATAAGATGCAATCCCAATCAAATGGCTATGGCTTCCTTTGATTCTCAATATTTCCTCAGGATTTATATAGAATTTCCTCACAATTTATATAGGATTCGAATCTTGTGGAATTTTTCCTTCCATAGCCATTTGATTCAGGAGATTGCATCCTATAGAATTAGTTCCCATAGGAATTTTATAATTAATTTTTGTTGGAAACTTTGCATGAGTTCAGACCTCATGGTAAAAATCCTTTGCTGCAATCAAACAGCCGTGCACGAGATTCCTTCGTCCATGGCACTCTTCCAAAAAAATTTGAACAGGGCACTCTAATCCTTTGTGACGAGGGTTCAACTCGTCAATGCCAATTATTATGGACTTGAGTTTTGGATAAGGGGGGACGCTGGAGATCACAGAACAGCTAACAGGCAAGCAACTTGGGACAGGATTTACCCAGGTTCAGGCCCCCGGAGGGCAAACCCTACTCCTGATTGTCTGCTCTTGATTGATGGCGAAGCCGAAGATTACAGGGGTGCGCATATTAGATCTGGCGGTGTGTATGCTAGGGTTGTCAGGTGTTTTCCTCGCAGTGCCCTCCCGGCCTTTATATAAATAGGCCAGATCCCGAGGATAGACCGAGTCGGTTAAAGGTTTAGGGTTTTTCCTTTGAGTTTCTATATAAAAAAATGTGTTCTCTAAGGAGTCGAATCCTTTTTGGGCTTGGGTCACCCAAAATCCTTCTAGGCTTCACCAACGGGGGTACGTTGTCTCACGGGCTTTTGCTGGACCAGACCGGGTAGGCCAACATTAGGCACCCGTAGGGCAATACCCATTTCACTTTGCATTTCATATTCCTTTGAATTTCTTACCCTCTAGATCAAAGGAGGCCTAATGGTGGGACTCGAACCATAAGAGCATCTCCAACTGACGCGCTAAAACGCGCCCGCATGGTAAAATCTGTCAATTTAGCGCGCCAGTGCCAAAATATATCGCTCTAGCATACGCGCGGTAATAGCGCGCGCTAATTTTTCCCAACGTGCGCAAAATTGAGGCCCAACACACACGATATTTGGCGCTCGTGGCACCGAAGTCTAACTGCCGCTCTGACACTTCCGCGCGCCGCTCCGCCGCAGTCGAAACCTCCACCCCTTCATCCTCCGATAGCTTCACGACGCCTACCAGGCGACTCCGACGCAGAAAATCGATGATGCGCCACTTCCCTGCAGCCGCCGCGCATCTAGGCGTCCGAATGCCGATCCACCGTCGCCAAGACCGCCACGACTTCCCTGCATCCAAAATGCCCGCAAGGTGCTCGAAGGTATGCGCCGTGATCCGACCTTCTTTGAATTAGATTTTTTTGTTTGTTGAATTTGTTGCGTGAAACACCCTCGCATAAGGCTGAGTTCATGTGTATAGTGCCAAACCCTGGATCGGTTCACTGGCACACACAGTAGAGATGAATACCAAAAAAATTAAAAGTGCATCATAAATAACGAATTGATCTAGAATTCAAAATTATTACAATAATGCTTAGCTCAAGGCTAGCTCAATATCAAGTAGCATATAGAAGCATAAACAATTGATAGGCTCCATCTTGAATTATGCCACAGGCGAACAACTGTTGAGTGGAGTATCGCGACCTATTCGATCACTCAGAATCAGAATAACAACCTGCAATATAAAACATAGCAGCCTCGAAGGATCAATACTTGGAATGTATGACAAGTAGATCTAAATAAGGAGACAATAATCGTAGCATATATATGCTTATTTGGCAAGTGGATCTGTGGCTAGCTTGTATTTTCAAATACCTTTGTTCTACTTTCATAATCAATTTTTGATTTTCTTTGAAAAGATCCCAATTAAGTTAACCCATCAACAGTAAAGCAATTAGAAAATTAGAATGAGCGAGAAACATGTCGTGAACTCAATATCAAGCAACTCAGATGTCCATAACCGGGAAAACGGCTAATTGATTAGTTTAAACACCCTGCAAGGCTTAATACACTTTACCCATGTGACTTGGCCAGCCCAGCTCGTATCACCACTCTCATATTGGATGATGATAGTGAGAAGTCCAAGAAGGGACCATTCGGGAAGTAGCTCTCCAAACCCGACACACACCGTACCAACCTACCAAAATTCTACATCTCTGGCTACGTGGGTTTGACTTGCCACAACCTACTGGGTCCAACCAACCGCCAATTTTATTATTGACACATGGTTGTACACGTAAGCTACCAAATAAAGAATCCAATCATTTTCTCTTGATACCTGGGTGCCTTTCCGCAATGATATCACCAAAAAAGTCAATCCCATCACACCCAGGAGGTTCATTGATTAAGTTGTTTTTTGTTTTCGCAAACCAATACTTTAGGAACAACTTTCAAATGATGTAACTCAGCCCTCGTCTATCACAGTACAGCTAAGCACATCTACCAACCGTGGCTCAACTACAAGATATCCCTATCACATAATAGGACTTAGCATAGCGATAGTAGTTCCTATTCATGCATCTACAAAATACACTACACATGCATAGAAAATAGTAGGACAATAATCATGAACAAATTAGCATCTACTTGCCTTGATAGTTATTAGAGTCGTTCAAGTACTCGTAGCAATCACACACGTTGCAGTCCTTGCAATCTATCGATCAAGCAATTGCATACAACATAAACAATCATACAATCATAAACAAATGCACAAATACATGCATGAAAATTTAATAAGTTATAATGATTGTATTTAGTTCTCTAAACAATGTTAGAATACATGATGCATGCAGGAGATCAATTAATGCAGTGGAGTATTTGTTATTAATAATTACTTGCCAATATAGGGGTTTTAATGATTCTCAAATCCCATCTTCACTGTTGACCTAATTTTGTTTCTCGGGTTTACTGGATAGAGGTCGTTAATACGAACCAATAGGAATTGGATTCACCCTAATCGGAGTTATAGATCTTTTTGTATGATTTAAATAGTGTTTAATGAGTTTTAAATTATTTAAATACTTTCCGTTGCCCAAAAATCAAACTAAAATCAGATCTGTAACCTTCACAGGATTGTGATTCCAGGGACATATTATTTGCAATTTTCTGAACATTATTTATTTTCTTATGAATTTATTACTCCAAAATGGGTACTAACTTGTTTTAATATCTACAGCAAAACCTTATGGTATTTGCCTGAGCAAACTGTGAGTTGATGATCTACGTGAAATTAGCTTTCCACGGGTATATTATTTATATTTTTTTGACCTCTAAATAATTTATTAGGAATTTAATACTCTTAAAGGCCTTTAAATCTATTTAAATTATTACAGTAAATACGTACTCTAAAAGTTAGATCCACTTAGATATTAATGTTCTCCTCAATTTTCTGAATCCATTGATACTCCCTCCATTCCGGATTATAGGGCTAACACGCACTTCGAGAAAATAGTTTGACTGTAAATTTGATCAATAATATATGAATCATATATCACAAAAAGTATACCATCGAAAGCGTATTTTAAATATGAATCTAATGGTATATTTTTTGTTAAATATAATTTTATTTTGTTGACCAAATTTATGATCAAACTATTTTCTCAAATTATATATTTGCCTTATAAACCGGAATGGAGGTAGTATATTATTTGCTATTTTTGGATCTACGAATCTTTTTATATGAATTTTGCAAGTTTAATACAATTTCTACAAATTTAATTCCAAATTAAATTTAAAAGGGAATATTCCCTAGAATATTAGAATATGTTATTGGCGCGCAGTGCTACTTTGGGGGGACGAGGCTTTTGGTAAGCCCAGTGCTTTTAGTTTGGTGGTATGGCGACCACGCGCGATTGGGTTGGGTGGTACCGCTTCGGGGACGAGATCTAATCACGGCCATTCGTTGCAGATCGGATGGCGGGGAACGATTCCTTCCTCTCCAGCGGCTGGTCTACGGCGAGTGCCGGCGGTGGCTTCGAATGGTGATGGTGGCGAGAGCTCCCACGGTCTCCGACGAGGGGGAGATGGTCTACAGAATGCGGGTGACCTCGGCAAGCGTCTTGGTGGTGTCGGGGCGCTCCTTTGCTTCCTCGAGCGTAGGCGACAGGCGGCTGGAGCTCCTTAGGCCGGGTGGTGCTCCGACAGCGGCGTGCGCATGATGTAGTGCTCATGCGAGAAGGAGGAGGGGTCATGGAGAGGCGGCGTGTCAAGGGGGAGAGGACAGAGGAAAAAACAGGGGTCGGGGGCGACGGGGATCACGGGTTTGAGATCGACCTGCGAGGTCCGGCGGCGGCGGAATTCGAAGCTTGACGGGGCCGAGCTAGGGTTTGAAGAAAAAACCGAGGGATATCTGTGCGGGGAATTTTATAGATCGGGTGTCGTGCGCAAGGGGGGAAATCCGAACATAATCGGGCGAATCGGGGTGGAAATCGCGGGCACTTCATCCGTGTTCATATCGGTCTCCAGCTCGAGGAGGGAGACGAACAGGGTGGGGTCCACACGACGGTGGCGTGGTGGAGACTGATGGGTGGGTCCCACAATTTGAGAAAAAATGGGAGGAGGAGAGGGTGCTCCAGCGGATCATGGCCGCTGCAGTGGCAAGCAGCCTTTGGGCCTCAAGCTCGGCCTGTGGCGGTCTGAAAGGTGAGTAGGGTAGTGGGCTGGGTAGGTTGGCTTTCGTTTTTTCTTTTTCTTTTCCCATTTCTATTTTAGTATTTCTCTTGTATCTTTTTATTTATAACTCCAAATGAAATGATTTTTGTCTTAATTTTTTTCTAATATCCTGTAGATCAGATTAGGACCATATGTGTAATCTTTTAATAGTTTGCAAGTAGTGGATTTATAAATTCTTGTATATTTCATTTTATTTATAACTTTATTTTTTTATATTTATTCCATAACTTTTTCATAATAGCTCCAAATGGGCTCAATTTTGTTTCTAATTTTTTTATTCAGTAGGTCATTGTAGTACTACTTTGTAGTATTTTCTATTGATCAAGTATATTGGATTTACAAAATCCTTAGTTGATCTCTTGGGAGCCTTTTGACAATTCAAACTTTGGTTGTTAAAATAGATTTTTGGGAATAATTTTTTTGCATGAATGCAAATAGTGCCATGCCAATGCAATGCAAATGAATTTTTTTTCTAGTCCCAATTTCCAAAATCTTGGGATATGACATTGCGCTTCACGGATAGATGAGCTCTTGATACGATCCATCCGATGAAGAATGGGACATTCAAGAAGAGGAAGAAGAAGAAGAAGAAGAAGAGATGGCAATGTTATGTGCTATGCGCGCAAAGAAGAGGCCGAAACATGATCATCGAAGATGAGCATGGTCAAGACAATGACTACTTGCCCTATAAGTTGATGAGCCGACCATTTCGAGTGCATATGAGAGAAGAGAGAGTGGCCAAGTTTATTGCCTCCTACAAAGCTATCCACTTCCCTAAAAAAGCTATTCACAAGGAGGAAACTCATCTTTATCTTCAGAATAATCTGATCGAAGAGTGGTGGATATGGAATGGCCAACAGTAATTATATCTCATTTGTAGCTATTATATTTCATTTATTCACTTGTTGTATTAACAATAACTTTTTATTTGATAGTGTTATAATAAACTATTTATATTTGATTTATTTGATTGTGTTTGATCTTCATAGCGCTTTTTAGTTGTTGATTTCTATTTAGAGCATCTCCACTTGTTGTCCGAACCCAGGGCGAAATTTGGTCCGTTTTTCGGCCGGACTGAACTTGTTTTCGGCCTGGGTACGCCCATTCTCCCACCCGCGTACCCAGTCCGAGTCCCCAAGTTCGGCTTAAATTCATCAAATTTACGCGATTTTCATTAAGTTGGGAGAATATAGGCGGATTACATCGAATTTAAACTAAACTAATACATAATAAACTAAAAAAAGGCCGCCGCCGGTGCCTTCACCGTCCTACATGCCGAAGTTGTCGTAGAACGTGTCGTCGCCATCGCTGCCGCCGGCTGGTTCTGGCGGGAGCTGCCCTGGCCAGGCTCGCCGTACCTCCATGGCTGGTAGGACGGGCCTGCGTCCTCGTCGTCCTCGTCCATGACGTAGAGCGGGGCGCCTTGGTAGGCGAGCTCACGCCCATACAGCGCCCGACGCCGTGCGGCCTGCTCCTCGGCCTGCTGCTGCAGGCCGAGGATGCGCTGATGCTCCGCCTTCTCCCAGTCCCTCCTGGACCATTCCAGGATGTCCGGCGAGGAGGGCTCGACCAGCGGCAGCGTCGGCGTCAGCGGCGGCGCTTCGCGGAGCGACTGCTCCAGCGCCATCTTCAAGGCGGCGTCCTCGGCCGGCGCCGAGCCTTCTGTCTTGGGGCGGCGTAGGCGCAGGTGGCCACTTGGCGGCGTGGGCGTAGACGGCTCGCCGATGACGATACCGCGCGCGCGTGTGCGCGGCGGTGAGCGCGCCGGCGAGACATCTTCGCGCTTCACGGCCGTCGGCGTGTGAAGCGGCGCGCTGTCGGACGAGTAGGATGCCGAAGCGGAGGAGGACGACCTCATGCTCGCCATCCTCCTCGGCGCCCAGTTCACTGGAGCACGCCGACCCGTCTTGGCCGCCGGCGTCGGGTTGCGCGGGAAGCCGAGCCGCATAGTGTTCCCGCGGTTGATGTTCTCTAGCACGGCGGCGAGCGTCCGCCCTGGTGCGCTCCACCAACGCCGCCTTCGCCGAAGTTTTTGCGGCTGGGACTCGACGGCCCCTCGTGGCGGGCGAGCTCCTGTTGGCGCCGCTCCTCGAAGAAGTGCGCCCAGTAGACGAGGTCGTTGGCGCTCACCGCTTCGGCGGGGTTGTCCATGCTGGCGATGTACTCTTGTACATCGTATGACAGCTCCTCCGGCGTCAGCCCCGGTGGGATTGGGATGCCTCCGGCGCTCAGCGTCCACCCCGGAGGCATCCACGTGTCCGGCGGCGCCATGTACCCCGCCTCGTACAGCATGCTCGCCTCCCAAGTTTTGAGGGTGCACTGGCCGAAGCCGTTCGCCGCAGCACCGTCGCCGAGGTAACGTTGGCCCATGGTGAGAGAAGGGGGAAAGGTGAGAGCTCGCTGGAGTTGGGCTTGTGGGTGGGGGAGCTCTGAGAGAGTGTGCAGATCTCCGGCGAGGGGTACGGCTTATAAAGGCCGAGGTGGGCGGCGAGGGCGGGAGGGGTGTAGCGGCGAGGGCGGGAAAAGTGGAAACGGCGGGAACTTAGTGACCGCCGGCTTGAGGCTGAGGAGCGAGGCGGCGCCGTAATTCGGCCACGCGTGCCCAACGCGACGGGTAGTTATTGCCCGGCGGTCGCCACGTGGTTCCGAGGATGACGACGACTCAGCTTCCGTCACTAACTAGGCGGGTCCACGTGCCGCTTTGTTTTTTTTTGCCGATATCGCTGAGTCCGGCGTACCCAGAAACCTGGGTTCGGCCTGGGTAGTCCGGACCAAAAATGACTGAAATCCGACCGAAAACAAGTCTTTGGGTACGCGGCTGGGCCGATTTTTGGCATCCGGACCAAAATTCGGCGTCCGAATCGGCCTCCTCGGTAGGCGAGTGGAGATGCTCTTATGCATGCGCCAGCACACTGCATTTTATAGCATTCGGAAAAGACGTGTTTTGCGTGTGCTAAATTTTCCAGCATTCGGTGAAGTGAAACGATTCACAAACACACGCTCTAAAACTTGAAAAATGACGCTGTATAATTTTAGGGACACGGCTAGGGATCCCCCGGGGGCTCGTTAGTCTGCTCCAGCCTCCAGAAAACGACAAACCCTGTCCCCTGTGCTCGCTAGGAAAAGCAACCCGGGGACAATAAAACGGGCAACACGGCACCTTCCTCCCGACCCCCACCTCCTGAACCCCTCCACCTGGCATCTTCTTCTGCAAGACAACACAGGCACCCACACCCCACCCCCCACCCCCACGACTCCTCTCTCCCTCCTCCTTCTCTCCTCCCATGTCTTCTTTTCTCCAGATCTCCATGGATGACAGCAGCAACAGAAGAACTTCTGCTTCCAGATCTCTCTAGGCTACAAGCCATAGTGAGCTCCCCCACAGAACCCCCCAGGAGAACGACACTAATCAAAAAGAAAGGTAAAAACTACCCCTCTCTGCTCTTACCTCTAACATGTAGATCTAGATGTTGCTTCTAGCAAAAAATACATCATGAAAAAAGACAAAAGATCTTTTTGCACAGATGATGTGCAAAAACCCAGCTAGCAGCAAAAACAACTTGCACACATAAAAAAACTTGTCCAGCAAAATCTCAGACTAGATCAGTGCAAAGATGATGTGATCTGCAACTTAGAAACAAAGTAGTTGCTGGTAGTACCACACAGTAACACGGTAAAACATTTGACAACAAATTACAGTACACAGACAAAAGCCTGCCCATAGAAACCCCAGGGGTAGTTCCAAAGTAGTTGCGGATAGAAACAGTATGTTTTGATTCAGTAAAACAAGAAGAAAAGCACCATGGTCAACAGGAAAAAGGACATTTTTATGTGTTGATGCCCTTTTTTCGTGTGGATGTCATGTTCTTGTTTGCGGTGGAAACTCGATCTGCGAAAAGAATATATGGAAACATATCAGCACAGATGACAGAAAGGAAACTAAATGTAGTTGCTTTCAGCAAAAATCACAGCAAAAACATATTAGTACAGATGACAGAAAAGAAAGCAACTTCTGTAGTTGCTTTTCAGCAAAAATACACCTATGTTGCTTACTTAGAACTGCCTAAGTTGCTTCTTTTTTACATACCTATGTTGATCATGGAAACTATACTAAGTTGGTTCTTTGTGCATGCAAAAATCACAGTAACCCAAAAAAATAGTTGTTTTTGTTATGTTTTTGCAGGATGTCTGGTTTGGATCTGAATGGCCCCCCTTAAGAAGATGACAATGTTAATGAGCCTCAGTTTTGTACTCAGCCTCCCGCAGCATATTTTGTTCCCGATGTTGTTGGAGAATCTCCAGACCCAATGGTGCATGAGCAAGGTGTGGTGGGTGGTGATTCTTTTGAACACAGTGGCAGGGGACCGCATCACAATGGTCCACCGCCCGCTGCCGCCAACCACAGCTTGGATGCAGCTGCTCTTCATACAGAATCAACCACTTACCCTTACTTAGCGGAAGGTGATGCTGGTATGAATGAGGAAGTTGCATCCAGCCCGCAGGAACCCTTCCTTAGGATGAGGTTTGACTCGATTTTGATGGCAAGAGATCATTACAATGCTTATGCTCCGAAGCTTGGTTTCTCAATAAAGGCTAATACTTAGAAGAGAGATAGGAACACAAACACACTTGAGAAACAACAATTTGTGTGTAACAAGTATCGTAGGCCAAAATCAGAAGAAGAAGAAGAAGAGCAAAGAGAAAAAATGACCGTTGTTGAAGATGTCAGCCCTATTCATCAAGATCAAAAAGTAGTAGCAGTCTTGGAGTTAAGCGCAAGAGGGAAATGATCAAGCAAACAAAATGCCCAGCTAGGATGTTTGTCAAATTTATTAATAACAAGTGGGAGGTGACCTATTTTGTTGCTGAGCATAACCATCCCATGATTGTGAAGCCATCTCTCACAAAGTACTTGAGATCACATAGGGGCATTCCCAGTGATGAAAAGGAATTCCTGAGGTGTCTACATAACTGCAACTTAGAAACAGGTGTTTTTTTAAACCCAATTGCTCTTTAAAAAAAGAAGCTAACGGCCACATGATGTTGCTTCTGTGTTCGGGATTTTAAGTTGCTTACTAGTGATGGTAAAGTTGGTCCTTGCACATGTTTAAGTTGAATTTTTAAAAGTACTAAGGTGTTTTCCTAATGTTTTTTGAATGTTTTATTTTATTTTATTTTCTAGTTGCTTCCAATGATGCTTAAGTTGGTGTCTGCATCATACTTAAGTTGGTTCTGAAAACTAAATGTTGCTTCTGTGTTCGGCGATTTTTTAAGTTGCTTACTAGTGATGGTAAAGTTGGTGCTTGTACATGTTTAAGTTGAATTTTAAAAAGTACTAAGGTGTTTTCCTAATGTTTTATTTTTATTTTATTTTTCTAGTTGCTTCCAATGATACTTAAGTTGGTGTATGAAAACTACTTTAGTTGGTTCTAATGATGCCTAGTTTTTTTGTTTTTGCATGTGTGTAGGGCGCATGATGGAGGTTATGTCTGAATTTTATGGCGAAGATGCTTTTGTCCCATATGAACCCAAGACAATATCAAACATGCGGTCCGAATTCAGGAATGAAACAGGGAGCTTGACATTGGTGAAACGCTCGAATACTTCAAGGAGTTGCAGCAAAAAGACCTGGAGTTTTACTTCAAATTCTCTTTTGATGCAGAGAACAGAGTAGAAAACATATTCTGGGTTGACAGTGTTGCAAGGAAAGCTTACGTAGAGGCGTACCATGATTGTGTGTCATTCGACACAACTTTCTGTACAAATCGCTTCAACATGCCCTTTGCTCCGTTCATTGGGATAAACAGACATGGACAAAAATTTATGTTTGGCTGCGGTTTCATTAGAGATGAGAGGGAAGAAAGTTTTAAGTGGCTACTTAGGGAGTTCCTTGAAGCCATGCATGGTGTACATCCAGACAATATTATCACAGATCAGGACTGGGCTATGGCGAGAGCGATTTCAGACATCTTCCCTGAGTGTTGGCACAGAAACTGTCGTTGGCACGTCATGAAAAACGCTAATGAGAAGCTGGGTTCGTTCCTAGGGCGGCATCCTGGTCTAACTGATGATTTCAATGAATGCATTGATGAATGCATGTTTGTTGAAGAGTTTGAAGCAAGTTGGACTGAACTGATCACGAAGTGGGAATTGTCGGAAAATGAGACTTTTGTTTCGTTAAAGAAGAATGCACATACATGGGTTCCATGCTACTTCAGGGAGCGCTTCTTCCCATTTCTACAGTCAACTCAGAGGAGTGAAGGCTTCAATGCATTTCTAAAGCGTTACATACACCCCAAAAATTCAATTAAGCACTTTGTTAGGAAATATGAGAAGATCCAGGGAAAGATTTTGGGCAGGGAAGGCAACAATGATTATCAGACGGATGAGCTAGAGGTGAAGCCATGGTCCCCATTCCCAATAGAGAAGCATGCGTTGGTTGTTTATATTCGGGACATCTACCTACAGTTCAGACTAGAATTTGAACTTATTGGCCGTTACAACGTGCAAACACCAGGCCAGAACATGTACTTGTTGGTTCCTAACAATGTCAAGTGCTATCCTTATGGGTCTGGGAACTACATGGTAAATGCTAATGGTGGACATTTCAACTGCGATTGTTGCAATATCAAACGCGATGGTATTCTTTGCTGCCATGTACTAAAAGTGTTTACTCACATAGGAATTGATGCAATACCAGATAGGTTCATACTGAAAAGGTGGACTCAGCAAGCAATTGAGGACGCACCGTTTCCTACAGATCCAGTACAAGATGATGTGATGCCTGAAGTGTCCCGGCAGAAACTACGATTTGCGAACTTGTCAAAATCATTTGTGCAAATGGCTAAGGTCCTTAGTGAATCAGATCAAGCGGAAGCCATTGCCCGTAGACACATTAGGGAGATGAAAATAGAGTTTGCACAACTGAACAAAGTTCAGAAGAAGAAAGCAACCAAAACAAATGTCAACTCTAATGTGTCGCACCAAACAGAAATTCCCAATGTGCAACAACAAACACAAGCTCCTAATGTGCAGCAGCAAACACCAGCTCCTAGTGTGCAGCAACAAACACCAGCTCCAAATGTGCAGCAACAAACACCAGCTCCTAAAGTGCAACGTGCAACTTCCTCGGCTCCTAATGTGCGTCATGCACCAACAGCAGGTCCCCAGCCCGAAGCAGGTTATGTGGTTGCACCAAATAGAGAAGAATTTGTAGTTCTAAATCCTCCCAAGTCTAACACTAAAGGTCGGAAGAAAGGGAGAATACCATCTGGTATTGAGTTGCAAGCGAAAAAAGCACTCTATGTACTGTGTGCAATCAGCCTGGCCATAACGCCGCGACTTGTACTTTTAGGTTGGGCCAAAAGTAGTGCAAATATGTAATTTGATTTGTTTTTGATTACATACCTTATTTCAGTTTGAGGATGTTTTTCCAGTTGCTAGTGTTCTTTATAGAAGAGACACATGTATGAGTCTGTAGCTTCCTGATATTTGGCACATGTGATGAATCATATTTGGGAAGACTCCTACCATTACAGTGCTCAGCGTTGAATAAGGTGCAAATTCCGCATTCGTTGCTGCAAATGAATAGAGAAATTAATGAAAAAAGGTGTTAGTTAAGTTGTTTTCTAGCCAACTGGAAAACAACTTTACTATGTTTTGAGAACAACTAAATAAAACACTAGAGAATCAAGGAAACTCTAACCATGTTGTTGTACATGAAAATCCATAAGAAACCTAATTATCCATGAATATCCATTTACATGTTCAGTATAAAAAGCAACTTAAGCACCGTGTTAAACCAACTTAATGGATCATATGATCCAACATAATGTTTTTAGGATTCAAGTTTATTTTTTGATGTGAAAACAGAAACTTTTGCAAGCTACTTCCAGTATAAAAACTTAATAAAAAAACATTAGTAACAGTACACAACTTAGTCTATTTTAATAACACAACTTATACCCAACAGTATGCACAATGCAGTAACCAACTTTTAGGAAAAACCCAGTAGCAGTACAAGTGCAACTTTAAGTATAGAGCCAAAAAAACATTACACAAACTGTAGCATATTTCAGTAACCAAAACTTTAGTGAGAAAACAGTATATTCAGTGTGCAAAAAAACATAAAGGCAAAACACAACTCAAAAAAATAAAAAAGTTACTGCATAACCAGAAATTATGTTGTTGTTCTCACTTTGATGACTGCTTTGGAGGGTTGATATCTTCAACTTTGAATGTCGCGATCTGTATTGCTGAGCTTAAATAGTTCTCTTGCCATAAAGTCTTGATGGGAGCGACTATTTCCTCAACTTGTGCTGCGAGCTTCTTGTCTTCCAAAGACCTTATGGAATCGAGCACCTCAAATCTTTTGTCCCTTAAGTTAATGACAAAAAGCCAGTAGTGATTGATGGGGACTAGCGCGTCGGGTTCCAGATTTTCAAGTACAGGTAGCAGGACCTGTGTTTTGCAAAAGTTTAAAAAGTCTGGTTGTTAAAAAAATGAAAGTTGCGAATACGATCTAAAAAATGGAGAATAAGTACTTACACTGTCTTTCATGTCAAGATGGGCAGGAACTTTTCCAAAATGCTTTTTTAGCTCTCTTTTGTTATAATCCAGATCTTTCAGAAGAGACTGCAAAAAAAAGAAAAGCAGTAACCAAACTTAGCCATCTTTGAAAGGTAAACCCAAAAGCAGTAAAAACAACTTAGGCAGTTTGAATAACCAACTTAGGCAGTTTCAATAACCAATTTAGAACCATCATGAAACCAACTTATAAACTTATAAGCAACTAAGAAAATAAAAAGACAAATCTTAAGCATTCTAAAAAGATCAGAAACCAACTAGGTAGAATTTTAGAACAAAACTTAAGCATGTCGCAAGAAACAACTTACCATCGTAAAAACAAGCAACTATCAAAAAGGATGAACCAACTAAGGAGGATTTTGAACAAACTTAAGAAACCAACTTGATGGATTTCAGTATACAACTTAGTAAGGAAAAAAGTGCAAAACTTAAATGAATTCTGAAAAAATTACAACTTAATGACCAATGTAAGCAAGTTAAACTAGAAAGAAGTTGTGTGGAGTATATTTACCGAAACCCTCAAAGGCATGACGAGCTTCTTTATCTTCTTAAGTTTCCGTAGCATTATGGATTCGATTCCGAGTTCCATTACAGTGTTCGACACCCACCCGCCTAACAACATTGAGTTGGCTAGATCTCTTAGAGAAACGAAAAACTTGTCATAGCTGACAATAATTGGGGTCATGTCAACATCTTGCCCCATCCCAGCTCTTTTTCCATGTGCAGTAACTGCATTGTATGTATCTTTCACCTCGGCAGAGCATGTAAAAACCCTTTTGTCAACATACGAGAAGTAAGGGGATTTCATGCAAGGTCCCTGCCTAACAATCCTCCTTCCTTGTACTTGCGGACGCGCTACTGCTGTAGTACTGCCAGATGCATCAGTGTTCAAAACAATCCCTGCCCTTGCTGGTGTGTTGATGCTCTCTAACCACATGACTGGTTCCCTGAACTTGCGGACGCTCTGCTGCTGCAATACTGGCAGATGCACCGGAGTTTACTGCAGCTTCAGTTCCTGTATCTGCTTGTGTGTCAAAACCAGTGTCAGCTTGCTCACTAACCACAGTTTCTTGGATGCCTTTCTCCCTTTCTACTCTTTCAACAGCAGATACAGCTTCTCTCCAAGTCTGGTCATCCCAATCATCGTCATAATTGAACCTTTCAGAATCCAAGTTCTGAGGTTATAATGTTGTGGGAGGTTTGAAGCATTGTTGAGTCCCATGTTTTCATCCTTCTCTGGGCTATCCAAACCAAGATCAAAAGATGGTGCATCACAAGCTTGATTTAATCTTTCCTGCCATAATCTCTTTTCAACCAATGGATCTGATTTTGGTGCCGGTGGTGGACAAGTTTCACGCGTGGCCTCCTGCTTCCTGCTGCTGGTTGCTCCTCCATCTAGAGTACCTGCTCGTGCCAGTGGTGTAGTTGCAGTTTGCTTTAGCCATGTTTCGCCAACCTCGGGAGGGAATGTGCTTGCTGTATTGCTTGTTGAGCCGCGAACAGGGGTGTTTGGTGAGCATGGCTGGTCTGGGCGGCCACGGTGCGCCGCAACTTTATGTCTCCTCCTCTGTTGCTGCACATCACCTCTTATGTCTAAATTCTATAGTTTGAAGCACTCTGCTGTTAGCTTCTGTATTTCTTCCTCTCCTCCAACCTGATTTGTTTGTAGTGGAGGCACACTTGCAAGGGATGGTGCTGCCATTACTCCCGGGTCTGCGAACGGACTCCACGTGGAGAATGAAGGTGAATCAGCGCTTCTGTTTGCACCGGCATCTGCATGGATTTCAGAATCAGTGCACCTCTTTCTTAGGTTGCTAGCAGGACCATCGTGTCCTTTTGTTGGTGTTAGCCTAGCAGATCTTCTCGGTGTCTTGTGCGAGTCACCGCCCTGGTCTCCCCAATGATCATCTTCCCTATCTAATCCATTGTTGTTATTCCTGTCCTCTTCATCTTCCTTATCATTGCCATCATCCCCATCGTCACCGTCGCTGCTGTCTTCAGAATCATCATCTTCATTGTTGTCACTGTTGTCTTCGTCATCCCCATCGTCACTGTCGCCTCTATCAATCCTTTGTCTCTTCCTTCTAGCCTGAGCATGGCTAGAACTTTCTGCGCTTTCCATAGTTCCAATAGCTTCCACAAAAGCACCAAGCCTGTTTGATATGTCCGTGCATAACTCCCCAAGCATAACAGCAATCTTCCTTTTGTTCTGCCAAAAACAAATAAAATCACTATTGGTTGCAACTTATCAGAAAAAATATAAAACCAGTTACAAAAAGGAAAAAACACAAAAAAGATACTTTAAAAACCAACATCCAAGGGACCAAGTACTACTTAGATACAACTTAAGCATGCTGCATACAACAACATACCCATCATAAGCAAGCAACTTTTTAAAAAAGAAAATTCAAATCAAAAAGCATTCCGATGAAACATTAGGAACCAACTTAGTACTACCTAGATACAACTTAAGCATGCTGCATACAACAACATACCCATCATGAGCAAGCAACTTTTTTAAAAAGAAAATTCAAATCAAAAGGCATTCTCATAAAACATTAGGAACCAACTAAGTAGTACTTAGATCCAACTTAAGCATGCTGCATACAACAACATACCCATCATAAGCAAGCAACTTTTTTAAAAAGAAAATTCTAATCAAAAAGCATTCTGATGAAACATTAGGAACCAACTAAGTAGTACTTAGATCCAACTTAAGAATGCTGCATACAACAACATACCCATCATGAGCAAGCAAATTTTTTAAACTAAGAAAAATCAAGCAACTAAATACAAGTTAGGCAGTTTATGTCAGCAACTTAGTAATGAACTTAGTAACCAAGTTAGGCAGTTTCTGAAACCAACTTAGGTGTAATAGGAAAACAACTTAGCCGATTGTTAGTGTCTCTGATTTTTTGCAGTAGTATACAACATACATTTGGAGGGCAAAAACTAGTGAATACAAAATAATCTAGGTTCACCTCATATGGAAAGCTCCGCGGCAACTTTGAAGAAACAAAATCTTCAGTCCTTGTCATCCCCACAAAAAGCCCATCAGTTATGTTTGCGCCAACACCTTCTTTCAGCTATATTTTCATGTCATCAAAACACATAAAAAATAAAAACTTGTTAGATGGTCCATGGCTACCCACGCGTCATTAGAGATAAAAAAAAGAATGAAAAAAAATCAAACACAAAAAATGAAAAAGGAGTAAATGCTTACTCTTAGTTTCCCAAAGTCTCCATTGCCTTTAGAATCCTTGCGTGCGACAGCTTATATTAGTTTGTCATTCCATGCTTCAGCCCGGACTGTACAGTTTTCTTCAGATTGCACCACCTCGTCAACCTCCAGAGAATCAAGGTAGAGGATCTGCATTGGAAAAGAGAGGATGACTATCTCTATTACAAATTTGATTGGTCACATAAAAAATAATAGGAAAGAGGGGAATTGTTTTCAGCAACTTTACCACGAGGTGATGGAGGCAGCAGCACACAAGCTTTTTCTTTGCTCCCATCTTCTTTACTTGTGTGGAAATTTGGTCAACAGCAAATTGAACAAAATTGGTCCTTCGAAATATGTTGAGATCAACAAGGGACCTGTATCACCTTGGACTGATACTAGAAGTCGTAGTCGGGCATACAAAACAGCTTATTGCACCGGCAAAATATGCACGAAGGAACTTCAAGTCTGCCACCCCACCCATGTTTTTTATCATTTTGCACCAGTCGTCCCACTCCGGTGCTGAACCACTCTCTATGTTGTATTCTCTGTTGAAGAACACAATAGCTTCTGCCTCCATCTCATAACAAACAGGCTGCCCCTCGTTCGGGATCCCAAACACTTTCGTGTATGAATCTGCATTCACTGGGATTGTTCCCCTCCCTGGGATGGCAAGCTCGTTCTGTATGGGGTCAAAGCAAGACAGAACCCACATGCTTAGATCCACTGGCATCTCCTTAGCCTGCACCTTTATCATCCCTCCCCATTCTTCTATTAGAGTTTTCTGTTCTGGAGACAAAATTTGGTTCAACTTAAACAACCTCGTGGGTGAAGCGCGGTTCCTTCCAAGCTGTTGAAATTTTCAGCAAAAAAAGCAAATTCAGTGTTGATCCTTAACAAAAATGTTAAAAGGTTTAGCCTCTATTAACAGGGAAGAAAAAAAAGCAGTAAAGCGTACCACAGTCCGTCTTTTCAGAGTAGGCTTCACCGCAACAGATTTTCCTTTGGCTACATCATGAGGGACTTGCTTGCTCCCCCTTCTGCATTATCTTCCGGTAAGCATAGGCGGGCGTGTTTGGTGTTGTCTTTAGCCATGTGTCCCTAGTGATATTCTACCCTGTAAAAAAGCCCCAAAGTAACTCAACTTAGCACTATGTTCTTCCTGAAAAAACAGATATGCAGTATACAAAAAGCTAAAGTATATAAAACAACTTTGTATATACTCAACTTAAACATGCTGCAAAACACCAAACTTAGCTATTTCATGGGCAAGCAACATGTTTAAAAATATGGAAAAACAAAAAAGGTTCTAGAAAACACATGAACCACCTAGGTAGTATTTTGGAACCAACTTAAGCATGATGGAACACACAATTTAACCATCACAAAAAACAAGTAGGTGGTATTCTGGAACCAACTCTGTAGTATTTTGGAACCAACTAAGCAGGATTTTGAAACCAATTTAAACAAGTTGGGAGAAAAAAACTATACATCATGTACACAAAAGCAACTAAAAAACAACTACTGAATTTAAAAACCCAACTTACAAACCCATGCTAGAGAAAAAACTCAGATATATACTACTACCAAACACAAAGAGTAAGGGCACTAAAAACTCCATTGGCACACACTAAACAAAAAAGCGCATGATAGATCATGGGTCATAAAAAATGCAAAAAACCATCTTGTACTTAAAGTAACAACTTAGCGCGTAAATCATGCTGCATTTTGATTTGAATTTGGATTACCAAAACAGAGTAGGGTAGTAGCAAAAAAATACATCGGCACACACTAACAAAAAGGACAAAAATCATCGAAAAAACATACACCCCCTAGAACATACGCATGGCAGATAGATCACGGGTATGCAGATATGCAGTATACAAACTAGTGACTTTGCCTACACCAGCAAGGGCAAGGTGCAAACACCAACTTAACTATTTCATGGGCAAAGCAACCTTTTAAAAACATGGAAAATCAAAAAAGGTTCTAAAAAACATATGAACCAACTAGGTAGTTTTTTGAAACCAACTTAAGCATGATGGAACACACAACTTAACCATCACAAAAAACAAAGCAACTAAAAAATCAAGCATAAGTAGGATTTTGAACCCAATTAAGAAAGTTGGAATCATGAGCAAAACCAAGTAGGTGGTATTTTGGAACCAACTAAGCAGGATTTTGAACCAATTTAAACAAGTTGGGAGAAACAATTTATCCATCATGAGCAAAAAACAAGTAGGTGGTATTTTAGAACCAACTCTGTAGTATTTTTGAACCAACTAAACAGGATTTTGAAACCAATTTAAGCAAAAAGTTGGGAGAAAAACAAAACTATACATCATGAAGAAAAAAGCAACTAAAAATAAAGCGTAAGCATACTGAAAGTCCAACTTAAAAACCCATGCTAGAGAAAAAACTCACATATATACTACTGCCAAACACAAGAGTAGACGCTACTAACAAATTCATCGGCACACACTAAACAAAAAGCGCGTGATAGAACATGGGTCATGAAAATGCAAAAAAACATCTTGTACTTAAAGTAACAACTTAGTGCGTAATCATGCTGCATTTTAATTTGAATTTGGATTACCAAAAACAGAGTAGGGCAGTAGCAAAAAATAAATCGGCACGCACTAACAAAAAGCATCACTAGAAACCTTCAAACAAGCTTGGGGACTTATGCACCTTGCCCTTGCCCTTGTCCTTGCTGGTTCCAAAAATACACCCCCTAGAACATACGCATGGCATATAGATCACGGGTCATTGAGTAGATGTGGAATCATACACATGACACGCACTAAAACAAAAGGCGAAAAATCATCATCCTCAGAACATACACCCCTAGAACATACACACCCTACAACATCCCATACACACACCCCTAAAACATACACATGACAGACAAAATGCCCAATAAAATGGAATCATCATCGCGCTGCATTATCCCAGTACTTCAGATGGATTTAGCCATGGCATTTAGAGGGGGAGGCAGTACGAGTACCTCTGGTTGCTTGATGAAGTCAAAATCCTCGCCGCGATCTCGATGCCACCACGGGTAGCTGTTGGAGATATGCCCTAGAGGCAATAATAAATGTAGTTATTATTATATCTTTGTGTTTATGATAAATGTTTACATTCATGCTATAATAGTATTAACAAGGAAACCATTAATACTTGTGTGATTTGTAAACTTAATTTGAAGTCCCTAGTATAGCCTCTATACTTCACTAGCTTGTTGGTTGATTGATGATTGTGGTTTCCCTATCATGAACATTGAGATGTTATCAAACAACAAGATCATATCGTTAGGAGAATGATATGGTGGACATACTCCTATAGATAAGCGTAGCATAAAGATCAAGTCATTTCAATAGTTCAATTGCTATATGCTTTCTGATACATAGTAACCTAATTCCTTCGACCATGAGATCATGCATATCACCTTTCTGGATGGATGCTTTGATGTCATCAAACACCACACCGTAACAGGTGGCTATAAAGGTGGTATTGAGTGTTGGAAAGTATTGGTTGAAACACATGGATCAAGAGTGGGATTTGTCCATCCATATGACGGATAGATATTCTGGGCCCTCTCGGTGAAATGTCATCCAATTAGCTTGCAAGCATGTGACTGGGTCACAAGGGATCACATATCAGGAACGAAAAGAGTACTTATCGATGTGAGGTTGAACTAGGTATGCGAGATGGCGATCATAACCTCGGATAAGTAACATATCGTGAGACAAAGGGAAATTGGTATCGTATGTAAGTGGTTCATTCGATCGCAAAGTAATCGTAGAAATATGTAGAGCCATATGAATTTCCAGATTCCTCTATTGGTTATTGTTCGGAGAAGTGTCTCGATCATGTCCGCATAATTCACGAACCGTAGGGAGACACACTTAAGGATTGACGTTGTTTGAGTAGTTATGGTATTATGAGAAAGAGACCGAATGTTGTTGAGTCTCGGATGGGATCCGGGATATCACGAGGTGATCCGAATGGTCCGGAGAATAAGATTCATATAAGGAAAGTCCCGTTTCGGAGTTGGGGAATGGTTTCGGTGTTTTCATCAGGAACATTCTAGAAGGTTCCGGAATGTCCGGCACTCCGGGGGGGAAGGGTACATGAATGTGTCATTGTAAGTTGGAATGATTGCATCATGTACTAGGTGTTCTTGTCCAAAATAAAGGGTTTATTTAAATCCTAAATTGAAAAGTCAAACGGCTAGTTTGAAAGTCAAGCAACAATTTTGGGAAGTGGGAAAAGAGGAGGAGGTGGAGACCGACTTGGGGGAGTCCCCTTGGCGTGGCGCCTCCCAAGGCCGACTTGGGGAGGACTCCTCCCTTGGCGCCGCCCTCCCACCTATAAAGGGAGGCAGGGCCTCCTCTAACACACACACAAGTTCCACCTCTAATCATCGGTTTAGAGCCTTCTAATTGGTGTGTCTAATTACTAGACCACTAATAGCCTCTCTCATAAGCTCCACCATACTCGCACCGGCTTAAGGCGAAGCCCTGCGGGATTTCCCCTCTACTTCCGGTACCACGCCGTTGTCTGCCGGAATCGCGAGAGAGTGCTACAACCTCCGCCTGCTGGAACAAGGAGAGGAAGGTCTTCGTCGAGTCGAACGTGTGACCGATTGCGGGGCGCTGCGGGCGATGGCGTGGAAGGATCGTCTCTGCGATCTTGAGATCGGAAGAAATGCGACTACATCACCCACGAGAATCTGCTCTCGTTAACCGCTTTGGAATCTTCGAGGGTGAGTTCCTCTATCGACTCGTTGCTGCAATCTAGTAGATAGATCTTGGCTTGTTTGTTTGTATGCGATAGAAAATTTTTGTTTTCCATGCTACGAACCCCTCTGAGGGTATCGAGCCGTGTCTATATGTAGATCTGTTGCCGCGAGTAGAACACAATGGTCATTGTGGGCATTGATGCTTTTATTGTAGATTGCTTTTTGTGTACTTTGCATCTTGCGGTATGTTGGGATGAAGCGGCCCGGGCTAACCTTACATGACATCGTTCATGAGACTTGCTCCACGCTTGACATGCAACTTGTATTGCATAAGTGGCTTTATGGTGCTGTTTCTCCTAGCATAGTAAAGATCCAATTTACAACGGGTGATCAACAATGCTAGTATCAATGTTGTGGTTCTTGTTCGTAAGTTAGAGCGACACTTATTGAAAGCCCCAAACCACGTAAAATATGCAAAGAAAGTAGGCGTCTAACTTTGTTTTGCAGGGGTGTCTTGATGATGTGATATGGCCATGATTGTGATTATATTTGATGTATGCAATGTTCCTTATTGTAAGTTGGCAACGGCGGGAGCCATATGGTTGTCTTTAATTTCTGTTAAGACCTGCGTGTCTATTCAAAATAGTTGTAATAGTTGAAGCTGGTGGGCGACAACCATGAAGAAGCGTCATTGACCTTGATGCTATGCGGTGATGATGGAGATCATGTTCGGTGCTTGAAGATGGAGATCGGAAGCACAAAGAAAAGGCCATATCATATCACATATTATGAATTGCATGTGATGTTAATCCTTTATGCATCTTGTATTGCTTAGTAGACGACGGTAGCATTATAAGATGATCCCTCATGCACATAAATTTCAAGTTCTAAAGTGTTCACCCTTAGTATGCACCGTTGCCAAAGCTTGCTGCTTGAAGCACCACGTGATGATCGGGTGTCTTTGATTTCGGTGAATACAACGTAAGCAAGCCAGATTTGCTTATGCGGTAGCTAAGGTTTGATCTTGAGAGCCTAGCATGCTGAGACATGGCCTCGGGAACACGGATCGCGAAAGGTAAAGCATGAATCATATAGTAGATATGATGAACATGATGATTGTTCGCCATTGAAACTATATCAACTCTCGTGATGATCGGTGTTGATGTAGTGGATTTGGTTCGATGTGATCACTAAAACAATGTGAGGATGTTGTTTTGAGTGGGAGTTCACCTAGTTTAATTTCATTAATTAATTTGAACTCAATTTGTCATAAACTTAGTCTAAACTATTGCAAATATGTTGTAGATCAATGGCAGCCCTACCATCAATTTTAATGCGTTCCTAGAGAAAGAAAAGTTGAAAAACAATGGAAGCAACCCGGATTGGTTCCGCAATTTGAGGATTGTCCTCACGGTGGTAATTTGACCTATGTCTGGATGCACCGCTAGGTGACCCACTGCGGTGATGCTACCGATGAAGTAAAGAATGTTTACCTCGCTCGGAAGAATCAGTACTCCATAGTTCAGTGTGCTATCTTGTATGGTTTAGAATCGGAGCTTGAAAAGGTTTGAAGAGTCGATCCATATGATATTGTCGAGGATCTCAAATTAATCTTTGAGACTCATGCGGCAATTGAAAGTTATGAAGCTTACGAAAAGTTCTTTAGCGCAAGATGGAAGAGGGTAGCTCGTCGGTGAGCATGTGCTTAAGATGTGCAGGCGCATAAATAAACTTCAAAGTTTGGGTATAGTAATTCCTAATACTTTGGGGTTTACCGCATCCTCAATCACTACCACCAAGTTACAAGAACTTTGTGATGAACTACAACATGCAGAACATGAACAAAGAGTTGCGAACTATTTGCTATGTTAAAATCTGCGAAGTGGAGATCAAGAAAGAGCACCAAGTGTTGATGGTCAATAAGACCACCAAATTCAAGAAAGGCAAGTCTAAGCGGAAGGGACACTTCAAGAAGGGTGGTAAGAAAGTTACCATACCGACGAAGAAGACCAAGGCTGGACCCAAGCACGATCTTGAGTGCTTTTCTTTGCAAGGGAGAAGGTCCTTTGAGCGGAATTGCCCAAAGTACTTGGCGGATTTGAAGAACGGCAACATCAAGAAGAAAGGTATATCGATATACATATTATTGATGTGTATCTCACTAGTATTAGTAGTGCACAGGTATTTGATCTTGGTTCGGTTGCTCATATTTGTAACTCGAAGCAGGAGCTGCGAATAAACGGAAGCTAGTGAAGAACGAGGTGACGATGCGCGTAGGAAGCGGATCAAAGGTTGATGTGATCGCGGTCGACGCTACCTCTTCATCTACCATCGGGATTAGTTTTATACTTAAATAATTGTTATTTGGTGCCTGCGTTAAGCATGAACATTATATCAGGATCTTGTTTATTGCGAGACGGTTACTTGTTTAAATCCGAGAATAATGGTTGTTCGATTTATATGAGTAATATGTTTTATGCACATGCACCTTTGATAGATGGTCTATTCATATTGAATCTCGATAGTGGAAATACACATATCAACAACATTGAGGCTAAGCGTTTAAAATCAGCGATAATTCGACCTATATGTGGCCTTTGTCGTCTTGGTCACATTGGAGTGAAGCGTATGAAGAAACTCCATTCGATGGACTTCTTGAATCACTTGATTTTGAATCACTTGAAAGATCTGAAGCATGTCGATGGGTAAAATGACTAAGACTCCATTTTACGGTATGATGGAGCGAGCTCAGACTTATTGGAAATCATACATACCGATGTGTGGTCCAATGAGTGTAGCATCATGTGATGGTTATCGTTATGTTCTTACCTTCACGGATGATTTGAGTAGATATGGGTATATCTATTTCATGAAACATAAGTCCGAAACTTTCAAGAAGTTTAAGGAGTTTCAAAGTGAGGTAGAGAATCAACGTAACAAGAAGATTAAATTTCTACGTTCTGATCGTGGAGGTGAATATCTAAGTTCTGAGTTTGGCGAGCATTTGAAGAAATGTGGAATACTTTGCGATTGACACCGCCGGGAACACCACAGTAATGGTGTGTACGAGCGTCGTGTCGAACTCTCTTAGATATGGTTAGTTCTATGATGTCACTTTCAGATTTACCGCTATCATTTTGGGGTTATGCATTAGAAACAGCCGCATTCACTTTAAATAGGGCACCGTCTAAATCCGTTGAAACGACACCGTATGAATTATGGTTTGGGAAGAAACCTAAATTGTCGTTCCTTAAAATTTGGGGATCTGAAGCCTATGTAAAGAAGTTACAGCGGACAAGCTTGAACCCAAAGCGGAAAAATCGTCTTCATAGGATACGAAGGAAACTATTGGGTATACCTTCTATCATAGATCCGAAGGCAAAATCTTCGTTGCTAAGAATGGATCCTTTCTAGAGAAGAATTTCTCTCGAGAGAAGTGACTGGAAGGAAAGTAGAACTCGACGAGGTTGTCGAACCTTCTCTCGAAATTGCGAGTAGCGCAAAGACGGAAGAAGTTCTGTGGTGCTGCACCAATAAGAGAGGAAGCTAATGATGGTGATCATGAAACTTGGTTGAAGTTGCTCTGAGCCTCGGAGGTCAGCGAAATCGTACCACTCCAGTTGGTATGATTCCGTTATGAATGTCATGTTGGTGGACAACACCGATGACCCGAGACATATGAGGAAGCGATGATGAGCCCAGATTCCAATAAATGGCAAGAAGCCATGAAATCCGAGATTGGATCCATGTACGAAAACCAAGTATGGACTTTGGTGGACTTACGGATGGCGGAAGGCTCGAGAACAAATGGATTTTCAAGAAGAAAGCAGATGCTGATGGTAATGTTCTGTCTATAAAGCTCGACTTGTCGCAAAGGGTTTCGACAAATTCAAGGAGTTGACTACGATGAGACTTTCTCACCGGTAAGCTAAAGTCCGTGAGGATTATGTTAGCAATCGCTGCATATTATGATTATGAGATATGGCAAATGGATGTCAAAACAGCATTCCTCAATGGAGACATTGATGAAGAGTTGTATATGATGCAACCCAAAGGTTTTGTCGATCCTAAAGATGCTAACAAGGTATGCAAGCTTCAACGGTCCATCTATGGATTGAAGCAAGCATCCGAAGTTGGAATCAACGTTTTGATAAGGTAATCAAAAGTTTTGGTTTTATACAAACTTATGGAGAAGCTTGTATTTACAAGAAAGTGAGTGGGAGCTCTGTAGCATTCTTAATACTATATGTGGATGACATATTGTTGATTGGGAATGATGTAGACCTTCTTAATAGTGTCAAAGAGTATTTGAATAATAGTTTTCAATGAAGGATCTTGGCGAAACAGCTTACATATTAGGAATAAAGATTTATAGAGATAGATCGAAACGCCAAATATCATTGTCACAAAGTACATATTTGGACAAAGTTCTAAAGAGGTTTGGAATGGAAGATAGCAAGAAAGGGTTCTTGCCCATGTTGCTCAATCGACCTTGAGTAAAACTCAAAGTCCGACATCGGCGGAAGATAGAGAAAAGATGAGTAAGACTCCTATGCCTCAGCCATAGGATCTCTAATGTATGCCATGCTATGTACTAGACCCGACATCGCATATCTGTTAGTCTATAGCAGATATCAAAGTGATCGAGTGGATCATTGGAATGATCAAAAACATCCTTAAGTACTTGAGAAGAACTAAGGATATGGTTCTTTCTTATGGAGGTGATGAGCTCGTTGTTAATGGTTACACCGATGCTAGTTGGAACACCGATCCGGATGATTCTAAATCACAATCTGGATACGTATTTATTTTGAATGGTGCAGCGATTAGCTGGAGGAGTGCAAAGCAAAGCGTTGTGGCGAGATCTTCAACTGAATCGGAATACATGGCTGCTTGGAGGCTTCACAAGAAGCGATATGGATGAAAGAGTTCATTACTGAGCTGGGTGTGGTTCCAAGTGCGCTGGACCCAATGTCTATCTCTTTGTGATAACATGGGCGCCATAGCCAATGCGCAAGAACCAAGGTCACACAAGAAGCTGAAGCATATCAAGCTGCGTTTCACGCTATTCGAGAACATATCCGGGATGGGGATATAAAGATTTGCAAAGTACACACAGATCTGAATGTGGCGGATCCGTTGACTAAACCTCTCCAGGGCAAAACATGACCAACACCAAACTGCCATGGGTGTTGGGTATATTACCATGTAATCTAGATTAGATGACTCTAGTGCAAGTGGGAGACTGTTGGAGATATGCCTAGAGGCAATAATAAATGTAGTTATTATTATATCTTTGTGTTTATGATAAATGTTTACATTCATGCTATAATAGTATTAACAAGGAAACATTAATAATTGTGTGATTTGTAAACTTAATTTGAAGTCCCTAGTATAGCCTCTATACTTCACTAGCTTGTTGGTTGATTGATGATTGTGGTTTCCCTATCATGAACATTGAGATGTTATCAAACAACAAGATCATATCGTTAGTAGAATGATATGGTGGACATACTCCTATAGATAAGCGTAGCATAAAGATCAAGTCATTTCAATAGTTCAATTGCTATATGCTTTACGATACATAGTAACCTAATTCCTTGACCATGAGATCATGCATATCACCTTTCTTTGGATGGATGCTTTGATGTCATCAAACACCACCGTAACAGGGTGGCTATAAAGGTGGTATTGAGTGTTCGGAAAGTATTGGTTGAAACACATGGATCAAGAGTGGGATTTGTCCATCCATATGGCGGATAGATATTCTCTGGCCCTCTCGGTGAAATGTCATCCAATTAGCTTGCAAGCATGTGACTGGGTCACAAGGATCACATATCACGGAGCGAGAAAAGAGTACTTATCGATGTGAGGTTGAACTAGGTATGCGAGATACCGGCGATCATAACCTCGGATAAGTAACATATCGTGAGACAAAGGGAAATTGGTATCGTATGTAAGTGGTTCATTCGATGTAAAGTAATCGAGAAATATGTAGAACCATATGAATTTCAGATTCCTCTATTGGTTATTGTTGAGAAGTGTCTCGATCATGTCGCATAATTCACGAACCGTAGGGAGACACATAAGGATTGACGTTGTTTGAGTAGTTATGGTATTATGAGAAAGAGACCGAATGTTGTTGAGTCTCGGATGGGATCCGGGATATCACGAGGTGATCCGGAATGGTCGGAGAATAAGATTCATATAAGGAAAGTCCTGTTTGAGTTGGGGAATGGTTCCGGTGTTTTCATCGGGAACATTCTAGAAGGTCCCGGAATGTCCGGCACTCCGGGAGGGGGAAGGGTACATGAATGTGTCATTGTAAGTTGGAATGATTGCATCATGTACTAGGTGTTCTTGCTGTCCAAAATAAAGGGTTTATTTAAATCCTAAATTGAAAAGTCAAACGGCTAGTTTGAAAGTCAAACGGCAATTTTGGGAAGTGGGAAAAGAGGAGGAGGTGGAGACCGACTTGGGGGAGGAGTCCCCTTGGCCGGCGCGCCTCCCAAGGCCGACTTGGGGAGGGACTCCTCCCCTTGGCCGCCGGCCCTCCCACCTATAAAGGGAGGGGCAGGGCCTCCCCTCCTAACACACACAAGTTCCACCTCTAATCATCGGTTTAGAGCCTTCTAATTGGTGTGTCTAATTACTAGACCACTAATAGCCTCTCTCATAAGCTCCACCATACTACTCGGCTTAAGCGAAGCCTGGGATTTCCCTCTACTTCCGGTACCACGCCGTTGTCTTTGCCGGAATCGCGAGAGAAGTGCTACAACCTCCATTTTCTTTGGAACAAGGAGAGGAAGGTCTTCGTCAGTACGAGCGATGTGACCATTGGGAGGCCTTCTGCGGGCGATGGCTGGAAGGATCGTCTACGCGATCTTGAGATCGGAAAGAGTACGACTACATCACCCACGAGAATCTGCTCTCGTTAACCGCTTTGGAATCTTCGAGGGTGAGTTCCTCTATCGACTCGTTGCTGCAATCTAGTAGATAGATCTTGGCTTGTTTGTTTGTATGCGATAGAAATTTTTTGTTTTCCATGCTACGAACCCCTACAGTAGCTACACAAGATAGACAAAATTCCCAATAAATTGGAATCATCGCGCTGCATTATCCCAGTACTTCAGATGGATTTAGCCATGGCATTTAGAGGGGGAGGCAGTACGAGTACCTCTGGTTGCTTGATGAAGTCAAAATCCTCGCCGCGAGCTCGAAGCCACCACGGGTAGCCGACCTCGCCGTGAACCTGCCTTGCCGCGGATCTCGACGACCTCGCCGTGAACCTCACTTGCCGCGGATCTCGCCGGTCCTTTCACCGAAGAGGTCGTCGCCCCACCACCACCAGCTAGATCCACCCGCCGCGGATGCCCCCTACACCCCCACCTCCGATTCGCGCAAACACCGTAGACGCCGCGGGAGAGAAATGGGTCCGCGAGGCAACAGGCGGTATCGCCGCAAGCTTGAGGATGAAGATCCACCCCACCCCACCCACTACCTCGCCGCCCTCAGCCACGGACCGACCTCGCCGCCACCATGACAGAGCTCGCCGCTCGAGACGAGACAGAGCTCGCCGCACACACCGAGCTCACCTCCCTGTGCCGCGGACCGACGTCGCCGCCCTCGCCTCCCTCTGCCGCGGACCGAGCTCGCCTCCCTCAGCTCGCCTGCGACGAGTGGAGATGATCGCTACTGGGAAAAGATCTGGCGTCTGGAGCGGAGATAATGGGGAGAAGGACGGGGCGTGCGGAGCGAGACGTGGGTGGCGGTTTGAATGCCCAGGTGTGGGGCGATATGAGGCTACCGTTCCAAATATTTTCTGTCTAGACGCAGTAGGTGATGGATGAGATCGGACGGTCAGAAAACGGAGACTGAAAAAGACAACGTGACCTCCAAGCACTTTTTAGCAATTGGGTAATTTTATTTAGCGGAGATGCTCTAAACCACGTCCAAACCTTCACGAGTCATTCTCGCTCGGCCACTGATCCCAATTCCTCGCAGCCAGCAAACAAAAAAAATCCCTCGCCGCCGCGGCTGCCGCTGCCATGCTCCGCCTCCGGAGCTCCATCCTCACACATATCCTCTCGTATCCTGCCACCTCTCACGTCCCCTCTCTCCACCGTCTCATCTCTGCGGCCGTGCCCGCTATCTCCAGGAGCCCCCGCTTCGCCGTCGAGGACTACCTCGTCGCGACCTGCGGCCTCACCCCAGCACAAGCAGTCAAGGCCTCCAGGAAGCTGCGCCACCTCAAGTCCCCCTCCAAGCCCGACGCCGTCGTCTCGTTCCTCGCCGGCCTCGGCCTCTCCACCGCCGACGTCGCCGCCATCATCGCCAAGGACCCCAGCTTACTCTGCGCAGACGTGGAGAAAACTCTTTCTTCCAACGTCACGGGGCTCACCGGCCTCGGATTTTCGCGGTCTGAGATCGCGCGCCTCGTCTTGCTCGGCCGCGAAAGATTCCGCAGTAGATCTGTCGTCTCCCAGCTGCAAGGATACCTGCCACTCTTCGGCTCCTCTGACAACCTCCTCTGGGCTATCGTGTTCAACACCAATATCCTCACATACAACCTCGAGACGACGGTGAAGCACAATCTGGTGTTCCTGCGGGAGTGCGGGCTAGGTGCTTGCGATATTACCAAGCTGTGCGTCTCTGTGCCAAGGATGCTCACCGCCAACACGGAGCGTGTCCGGGCGATGTTGGCATTGTTAGATTTTATGTAACAATGACATGTAACGTTTTCTTGTATCTTGTTGGAGTAGTACTCCGGATGTTCAATTAGATAGGATATCTATCGGTTGTTTAAACTAGGAAGGAGATTGATCTCCTTATCTCTCTGTAACCAAACCAAACCGATCGATATCCTCCTCCCGTTTGTAAACGCCACAGCGAGGGCTTTTCTCGCTTAATATAAACACGTACTCGGGGTCTCTAACGAGACCACCGCTTCTGCCTAAAATCATACCAATCGACATGGTATCAGAGCCTGCTCTTCCGTGACCAAGCCGCCGCAAACCAATCTCGAGAAAAACCAAAAACCAACGCCCAAGCCGCCGCCGCTGCAACCCCTTGCCGTCGCTGCCCGCAATCAAGTCTGGCGCTGCTCTAGTTTCGTAGCCGCCCTCCCATGAACCAACACCTACGTCCAAGTAGCTGTCGCTGCAATTCTTGTCGCCGCTGCCCCACGATCTAAACCGCTGCTGCTGTAATCTCTTTTGCGCAGCTGCTCTCCTGCAAGCCAAAACCTACGTCCAAGCACACCAAAAATCCCAAGACAGCATCCCCCTGGTGGCCATGGCGACTCCTGGTTCGTCGTCGTCGTCCGTGCTCTCCACCGCGCTGGGATCACCGCCCTCCCAAAAACTGACTCGGGCCAACTTCCTCTTCTGGAAGACCCTTGTCCTTCCTCCTCTTTGTGGTGCTCAGGTCCTCGGCTTGCTCGATGGTACCGACGCCGCGCCGGTGAAGACCTTGGAGGTTGAAGACGCCAACAAGAAGAAGACCATCTTCCCCAATCCTGCCTACACGGCATGGTTGTCTCGGGATCAAATGGTGCTCGGGTTCCTCGTGAACTCCCTGTCCTCAGAGATGATCCCCCATGTCGTCGGGATTGACACTGCTGCTGAGGTTTGGTCTACCCTCACCGGCATGTTTTCCTCCCACTCTCGCATGAAGATCAATCATCTGCGGGGGTCCCTGAACAACACCAAGAAGCTCGACATGTCTGCGGCACAGTTCTTTGCCAAGATGAAGAGTTTTGGCTCTGAACTTGCTGCTGCAGGCAAACCCGTGGAAGAAGATGAGATGGTGGGATACATCCTCAACGGACTCGATGCCAGCTACAACGACCTCGTGTCCTCCGTCAACGCCAATCCCGGTACTACTCTTGATGATCTTTATAGTCAACTTTGTGCTCACGATCTCCGGCAAGATATGCTAGCAGAATCAGGATAGGGTGCCAGCTTCACCTCCTCCGCCAACCTTGCTGCCCGGCCTACACGTGATAGCAACCGCGACTCCCGCCCCCGCGGGGACCGTGGTCGATCGCCAGACCGTGGAGGTTACCGCGACGATCGTGGTGGGGGCAAGCACCGTGATGGTGGAGGCCGTCGTCGTGATGATGGCGCCCGCGATGGAGGCCGCCGTGATGGGCGGTGTGATGATGATGGAGGCCACCGTGATGGAAGGCGCGATGATGGACGTGACGGCCGTCGCGATGATGGTGGCCGCCGTCGTGATGACGGAGGTCGTCGCCGTGATGATGGAGGGTGCCGTCGCAGTCGTGCCCCTACTCGCTTCGTCGACGTCACATGTCAAATCTGCAAGATCCACGGTCATCCCGCCAACGAGTGTTGGTGGCGTTATCAAGACCGCAACGACTGCGAGGGCGATGGCGAGGAGAAGGGTGCCCATGTGGCATCCTATGGCGTCGACACCAACTGGTACCCTGATTCAGGTGCCACCCACCATGTCACTTCAGAGTTGAACAAACTCACCACTCATGAAAAGTACAATGGACGTGATCATGTCCACACGGCCAACGGAAACGGTATGCAAATAAGTCATATTGGTCATTCAACTTTATGCACCCCATGTAATACATTACAACTCAAAAATATTCTGCATGTTCCTAGTGCCTCTAAGAATCTCCTATCTGTTCATAAACTCACTCTTGACAATAATGTGTTTATTGAATTTCACCCATATTTCTTTTTGATCAAGGACCAGGTCACAAGGAGAACTCTGTTTAAAGGACCATGTCATGATGGCCTCTAACCGCTAGTCCCTTCTGCTACGGGTTCTTCCAAGCAAGCCTTCATCATAATAAAGCCGTCGTCTTCCACGTGGCATCGCCGCTTAGGACATCCTTCTTCTTTTGTGGTTCAACAAGTACTTAGAAAAAACAATATTTCTTACACTCCTGAAATAAACCCATACATCTGTGATCCATGCCAACTAGCTAAGAGCCATCAGTTGCCATACCCTGTCTCTACTAGTGTATCCATTGTTCCTTTAGAACAAGTATTCTCTGATGTATGGGGTCCAACTCCTATTTCTGCTAGCAAACATGCATATTATGTGAGTTTTATCGATGATTTTAGTAAATTTACTTGGATCTATTTGCTCAAGAAACGCTCTGATGTTTATCAAGTTTTCCTTAATTTTCAGCAACTTGTTGAAAGAAAATTTGCTAGGAAAATAATCACCATGCGAACCGATTAGGGAGGTGAATACGAAAAACTTAATAGCTTCTTCCAAAAGATTGGCATCACTCACCATGTATCATGCCCTCATGCTCATCAACAAAATGGCTCCGCTGAAAGAAAACATCGTCATATTGTTGAAGTTGGCCTTGCTTTGCTTACAAATTCTTCTATGCCTCTCAAATTTTGGGATGATGCTTTTCTCACTGCCACCTTCCTTATCAATCTTCTTCCTAGCAAAGTTATAGATCATGACACTCTTGTAGAACACCTTCTTCACACAAAACCCAACTATGAATCTCTTAGAGTTTTTGGCTGTGCATGCTGGCCAAACCTCCGTCCCTATAATAAAAGAAAGCTTTCTTTTCGTTCTACACGGTGTGTGTTCTTGGGCTATAGTCCTCGTCACAAAGGTGTCAAGTGTCTAGACACTTCCACTGGTCGTATATATATATCTCTCGAGATGTTGTTTTTGATGAAAATATTTTTCCCTTTGCTGTGCTGCATCCTAATGCTGGCTCACGTCTTCAGAAAGATATACTTCTTCTACCTCATGAAGCATCAAATAATGGGGGTGCAATTGTTGATGATTATATGCTTGTGCCCGTTGTGCCTGTTGTTACTAATGAGGATGAAGATGTTGCAGATCACAATGTTTCAGTTGATACGGTTGATGATCAGGAAGAAAATGCAAGAAACTCCACCCAAATCCATGAAGAAACGGTAGAGAAATCAGTCCCAGAAAAGTCCAACACGGGCAGCAGTACCGAAGAAGATCTGGCTATTGCTGTCTTGGATCACGCGGAGACTAATCCCGAGATAGATTCCTCCGTACGGCAGCAGTAGCAGTTCCTGCGCCCGCCGATGTCTGGTGGGCCTGTGTCCCCGCCTCGGGGCGCTACATCGCGATCAAGGACAACCTCTCCCGCGCGTCCTCGCGTCACGTCGCCTCTGCCACGACTCCCGCCCCCGCGTGGGTGTACATCGTCACGCCCGCCTGGCCCACAACATGACCCACGGTCAGTGTCCCCTGGCTGGACCGTGACGCGTCCATGCTCGCGTCGGCGCATGCGATCGCCCCCGCGGTCCACCTCGCATGGCTCGAGGCAGTGGTCTGCATTGCCTCCACGTGGTTCGACCGCGTATGGCTCCCCGTACGGCTCCCAATCACGATCTACATCGCCCCCGCGTGGTTCGATCTCGTACGGCTCCCGCTCACGCTCGCGAGATTCCGCGTCGGGCCACAGGGCGCTGTCCCCTGACGCGACAGCTAATGACAGGGAAGACAGGAAAGAATCTTCCCCTACTACGTCTACATCTAATATTTTTGTCCCAGCTGGAGGATCTTCTGTGGTTGGCTCTACAACACCTCTGCCTGCACCACTGAATCCTCCTCCTCCCCCAGAACCTCGCACGAGGCTCCAAAAAGGTATACATAATCCGAAACAATATACTGATGGCACAGTTCGCTATGGTTTGTTCACATCAATAGGTGAACCCCAAACACTTTCGGAGGCTCTTGGGGATGATCGTTGGCGAAGGGCGATGGAGGAAGAATACAATGCACTGATGCAAAATAAAACTTGGCACCTGGTTCCTTCACACTTCACAAAGAATCTGATTGATTGTAAGTGGGTATATCGTATTAAGAAACATGCATATGGTACAATTGATAGGTACAAGGCACGCTTGGTAGAAAAAGAATTCAAGCAAAGGTATGACATAGATTATGAAGATACCTTCAGTCCTGTTGTCAAGGCAGCTACTATCAGACTTGTACTAGCAGTGGCTGTCTCTAGAGACTGGAGTCTGCGGCAGCTAGATGTCAAGAACGCGTTTTTACATGGCGTTCTGGAAGAGGAGGTCTATATGAAACAACCCCCAGGTTTTGAATCTTCTGCTACTCCAAACTATATCTCCAAACTTGATAAAGCTCTATATGGTCTTAAGCAAGCTCCCAGAGCATGGTACTCAAGACTTAGCGCCAAACTGCAACAGCTTGGTTTTATTCCCTCTAAAGCAGACACTTCACTTTTTCTCTATAACAAAGCAAAAGTTATGATGTTTGTTTTAATCTATGTTGATGATATCATAGTCACCAGTTCATCTGACCATGCTATTTCTGCTCTTCTTCATGATTTAAATACTGACTTTGCACTCAAGGACTTGGGAGAATTACACTTCTTCTTGGGAATTGAGGTAAAGAAAATTTCAAATGGTTTGCTCCCCACTCAGAAAAAATATGCTGCTGATTTACTAGCAAAAGTTGGTATGACAAAGTGCACAATTTCTCCTACACCCCTATCATCTACTGAAAAATTATCCTTGACTGAAGGAACAGCTCTTGGTCCTGATGATAGTACACAATATAGAAGTATTGTAGATGCCTTATAATATTTAACACTCACAAGGTCTGATATCTCCTTCTCAGTAAATAAAGTATGTCAATTTACATGCTCCAACAACTGCTCATTGGACAGCTGCAAAGAGGATCTTAAGATATGTTCAGGGTACTATACATGTTGGACTAACTTTTCAGCGGTCTTCGTCTAGCTTGCTTAGTGCTTTCTCAGATGCAGATTGGGCGGGATGCCTAGATGATAGAAGATCTACAGGAGGATTCGCTGTTTTTCTTGGACCAAACTTGGTCTCATGGAGTGCAAGAAAACAGCAAACAGTTTCAAGATCTAGCACTGAAGCTGAATATAAAGCCTTAGCCAGTGCTACTGCTGAACTGATATAGGTTGAAGCTTTACTTGGTAAACTTGGTGTTAAACTGAAGGTAAAGCCATGTCTATGGTGTGATAACTTAGGAGCTACATATTTATCTGCAAACCTGTTTTCCATGCCAGAACAAAACACATTGAGATAGATTATTACTTTGTTCGAGAAAGAGTTGCAAACAAAATGCTTGACATCAGATTCATATCAAGCAAAGATCAAGTTGCAGATGGTTTTACAAAAGCTTTGGCAGTTAAAGATTTGAATAAGTTCAAACGTAATCTCAACCTTTCTGAAGGTTGTGATTAAGGGAGGCTGTTAGATTTTATGTAACAATGACATGCAACGTTTTCTTGTATCTTGTTGGAGTAGTACTCCGGCTGTTCAATTAGATAGGATATCTATCGGTTGTTTAAACTAGGAAGGAGATTAATCTCCTTATCTCTCTGTAACCAAACCAAACCAAACCAAACCGATCGATATCCTCCTCCCGTTTGTAAACGCCACAGCGAGGGCTTTTCTCGCTCAATATAAACACGTACTCGGGGTCTCTAACGAGACCACCGCTTCTGCCTAAAATCATACCAATCGACAGGCATGTGCTGAAGGTGTAGGTACGTCCCTTGGATCTCCAATGTTCAAGCATGCGCTGCGTGCTGTTGCATTCCTCAGTAAGGAGAAGATTGCCGCCAGAGTAGAGTTCTTGAAGAAGACATGTAGGTGGTCGGATGCCGAGGTGGGCATTGCTCTGTCTAAATCTCCAGCGGTGCTGGTGAGTTCCGAAGACAAGCTGCAGCGCGTGTCCAAGTTCCTGATCTCAGAGGTGGGGTTAGTACCAGCATACACTGCTCATCGGCCGGCAATGTTCTCGTATAGCCTGGAGGCCCAACTCAGGCCCGGTTCTTAAGGCAAATAGATTCCTTGATCGTGACCGGAGCTACTATTCTGCAGTCATGGTGACCGAGAAGGTATTTGTGGGGAAGTACATATGCCCTCACAAGGAAGCTGCACCACACCTTGCTGAAGACTATGCTGATGCTTGCAGAGGGAAATTGCCCATGAGATTCAGATTTGAATGAACGAAGAACACAGCATTGAACACATCTCATACGCCATACTTAGCCTGTCTCATTTATTTTGCAACAATGTGCTGTACAGCTAGCTACTTTTTTTTATGACTGAAGAGGATGCGATTTTGATCTAGTCTGTTGGTTTCTTGCTGTAGTTCTTCTAAGCTTGTAGAGCTATTTGATATGGTTGCAGCTGCTTATTCATGCTACTTAGGTCTCATACTCCAAAAGTGCTAGGTTCTGTCTCATTAGTGTACACCACTTGACATGTCTTCGAACATTTACCAGCCCTGAAGCTATTCAGGTCTGCTACAGTTTTCTCATTACCTGCAAAAATTTCAAGCATAATGCAAGTTTACTCCAAAACTTTCTTCTGTTGTACTACTGAAAAGAAGCCTTAATCAACAAACTGTTGTAAACAATCATTATGTGGATACATAGGCAGGATCTTGTGTAGTCCATTACTTTTCTTCTTCTTGCCATTAGCTATTCTGGACTAGTATATTTGAGATGCAACAATAGAGGACATAAATTTATGAATATACAAAGGCGCTTGGTAGTTCTTGGTATGTCCTGCTACCCTTTCAGTCATATAAGCTGGTATACGCGTACATGCTTGCAGAAGCGGAGGCTTCACTGATTCCTTGAGGCAGGTTGTTGGCCTGTGTATGAATTAGAGAACTATCAGTATTTTCCCTACATTCTGTGCTTGTACAGTATGACCTAATTGAGTCTCCTTTTCAAGGTTTTGGCAACCGTCTATGGAGTTACTGAAATTCTGGCTGTGCCCCCTAGAACTGGAAGCATTGCAACATTTACTTTCCTCCCTGGAGGACAGGATACGCACTCGCCAGCAAGTACAACCTTGCAGCGTCGTAATAGTTGTTGTTTTGGTTCTAATGCATTCCAAATCCTGTTCTGCATTGTAGCTTAGCCTTTAATATCCCTTGTTAATCATTAACCTACTTGCTTTATTTCTGTTTTTCAAGGTGGGTATTGTACAGATCTTACCCGCAAGATTTCTGGCAAATGTCCACAAGAAAGTGTTGTTGGTAATACCGTCTGTACTTGTTCATACTATACTGCTCCCTCCGTTTCCAAATATAAGCAATTTTGGTAGTGCAATTTAAACTACCAAAACGTCTTATATTTAAAACTGAGGTAGTATGTTATTCTTCGAATTTGAATCGATTATGTTGCCTCTCTTAAAACGCATAAACAAGCTTCTTGATCCCTGTGTGAGGTGATACTGTTTGTATTGAGTAAGTTCCTGTTGTTGCCGATCCTGGTTGATGTGATTTGATACTACTTTGTGTCTGCTCCTCGTTAGGTGACACTAATTGTAAAACAATGGTTCGGAGCTTATGATCTCCAGAATTATGCCAAGTGCATAAAGGAGGATTGATGGCCCAAATCAAACCACGGTGCTCTTGTTTTACACATGGGTTACGCTCGGTCCTCTCTGGTCTCGATTGGCCCTATCACCAGTGATAATGTTTTTCTGAGAATTCATTGCTAGTTTCACATGAAAACACACCACTGCATAATGTGTACTCCCTCTGTCCTAAAATAGATGTCTCAAATTTATCAAAATTTGGATGAATCTAGACACTATTTAGTATATAGATCCATCCAAAATTTGAAAAATCCAAGACATCTATTCTTGGACGGAGGGAGTACAAGTTTGCACTTCGTTGAATTTTTTTTGCAGTGTCCTTGAAACCCCAAATACATCCTAGGACTCGGATGCACAGGGATTCGTCAATGCGCCGGCCTGAACTGTTTAAACACGGAGTAACATCACCATACTGGTCAGATTGAGATATACTCTACGCAGTGCGAAGACTTCTGGAGCTATACATGCACTTCTGAGGTACTTTCCCACTGTCAATTTCCATTTCTCATTGAGCGCATATGATTTCCATTGACTTGTCAACACGAAATAAGATACAGTAGTAGTACTTTACAATAGAGAGGTGCTTGATGATCAGAAGCTGAATTGCACTAGTTTCAGGATATAAACAACGAGCCCTTTTCTGCGTGTTTGAAACAGCCATATACCTGCAGCTGGGTAGAAGCAGTTGGCTGGAAGGTCTGCTGGGCCGTTGCACTGACAAGATATAATTTCTTCCAATGCATGTCTTGGACGGCTTTGCTGCTGCAACAAATCAATTTTGCTAGTTGAGCTGCTGATGCCCTAGCCTGAATCTTTCTTGGACCCTGCTATTGCGCGGCGTCCCATATATTTACATGTCGTGCGGCGGCAGCTGATACCCGCTCGTCCGAGAATGCTCATAGGCACGAAAGACGTAGCTCGCATGCATGTTTCACAGGGCCGCGTCGCCTATACTATAGCTAGCTCATCGATTGCAACGGGGACGCAGCTCGCATGCATGTTGCTCATCGATTGCAAGCTGTGTGCTAGGATAGTAGCTTAGCACAAGTACTGTATCCTTGTAGTTTAGTAGAAGTACCAGTACTAGGCTACCAGCTCCCTCTGACCTTTTATTTGTGTTAGCATGCTTGTATGGCGTAATATTTATATATATAAGTAATCTTCATGCATCTTTCGAATGTAAGTACGTGTATGTTTTTAATTTAACTACCTGTTCACCTTAAAAATAGCTAAAGATTTTCCAAAATACTCACCATGTTGATTAAAAATAATTATAGGTTTTATCAAGTTTTTTTTGTCACCGACTTGTTTTTTTTTAACTAATTATTGGTTATATAATTATCAGGTTGTATGTCAATAGCTATTAAATTATTTAGCAATAGCTATCAGATTAATTTTTTATAGCTACCAAATTATTGAACAACACATAAAGGTTATTTTATAATAGTTACCAAATTCCTCGAAACAACTACCGGATTGTTCAATACAGTTAGCGAATTACATGTAATACCTACCAGGTTATTTAGTTATAGCTATCAAATTATTTAAACTTACCTACCAGATTTCTCGAAACAATGGCCAGGTTCTCCAATACAGTTAACAGACTACTTAATAGAAACTACCAGGTTATTTGGCAATGGCTACCTGATTATTTACACATAGCTACAAGGTTATTTAACAACTACTGTGTTATTTTATAATATCTACCGGGTTAATAACTACCATATATAATTTAAAAAATAGCTTACCGTTTTTTCTAAACCAACTACAAATCCATGCAATTAGCAGGTTGTTTTAATACAAATGTCAAGTTTCTCAAATCAATGCCGAGTTTGCCGAACATAGTTGCAAATATTTTTTTAACAACTCAAGCTATTACATTAGTTTACTGTCGGCCGTCATACACAAATACCATTCCGTTTATGAAGTTTTGGGCGGATCTACCAAATTTCTAGCGTTCTTGTAATATATAGTTAAAATTGTTTTTACTGACATCACCCAAGCAGTCTTTAATCTCCACATGTTAGAACGAGAAATTCAATTAATTTTTTTATATATAATCGAGTGATAGGGTGTGGGTACTCCTAGCACTTACTAGGTGCTAGTCGTACTCTAGCAAATACTATTTAAATTTATTAGTAATAAAATGATAGTTGCAAAATAACATGTGTACAGTAGTACTCCCTCTGTTCGGGATTATAAGTCCTGCACAGATAACTAGATTGTCAATTTGACCAATAAAATATAACTTATATATCATAAACTAATGGTATAACTTTTATGATATATAAGTTATATTTTATTGGTCAAATTGACAACCTAGTTATCTGTGCAGGAGTTTATGATATATAAGTTATATTTTATTGGTCAAATTGATAACCTAGTTATCTGTGCAGGACTTATAATCCCGAACAAAGGGAGTACACCATAAAACACTAGTAGTCTAGGCATAGGTAATAATAAGTACGTAGATCATTGTAGGAGCTCAGCTTTCTAGTGTAGAATAGGTACCGCACTGAACCAGACGAAATGTTTTTCTAAAAAAAAGAGACGAAATAAAGCTAGAAAATACGTCTGTGCACCAGGACATGTGGAGCCGCTCGCTGTACTTCTCTGTGTTGCCGTCGCACGCTTTTCTTAATCTTCACGGGCCGCACGAAGAAGCCGCTCGTGCGACGCTTGTAGTTAGATTTTTCCATTTTCCTTTGGTAACAAGCGTAGGCATCCGGTGCTTTCGGTTTATTCGTACGTTCAGCTCCAAATATGCTTGCACTTTCATAAGAAAATCTTGGATCGTCAATTGGATGTAATTAAGCAACCGAACTGAGCCATGTGAGCATCTATGTGGACAATCAATCGGTGTGTTGTACTCCCTTCATTTTAAAATATAAGATGTTTTAGGTTTGTAAAAAAAATAAATCTAGACTTGTGTTAGTGTGTAGATTCATTCTAAAATTGAGTGAATCTATATACTAAAACAAATCTAGATTTATTTTCTTCACAAAACTAAAACATCTTATATTTTGAAACGGAGGGAGCACCTACTACAAGTTCTTTGCTCACTAAGTGAAGAACAGATAGGATACCTACTTGGCCAACTCTGAATCTTTCGGGCGCTAGCTCGGGCGAACTCTGAAACTTTGGATCCAGCAGCAGCTGGGTCAGTTGGAAGCAAGGTTACACTGCTCTGCTGTTGGACTAATTTGCTAGTCTAGTTGAAGCTTCAGTAACAAGTGATTGAGGAGTTCTATGCAGAGAAGCAGCTCCTGGTATTTCTCCTTCTGAAGTTTGCAAGTTATGCATCGTCATAGTCAGAGATTGTATCATGTAATAGTACACAAGGAGGTAGCACAAGCGTTGTCGGCTTAGCAGGTAGTAGAACAAACAAACCAGCTGCAGCATATATATGCTTTCTCTTGCTCAACACATCTTGGTGCTATAAATTTTGTACAGTGTTCTAAATCCGAGTCAGAGCAAGCGCCAAAGCTTCTAAATCCGAGTCAGAGCAAGCGTCAAAGCTGAAACTCTTTCAATTGTTCGTAAGTGTTCAGATCTTTTGCCTAAATCCTAAACCCCAAATGTCGCTTCTTCGCTTGGCTCGCCGTTCAAAATCATCTCTGGACCGCTGATCGTCTGGCGAAACGCGGCTGGCCACACCAGCCCTCCTGTCAGCTTTGCAGATGTGCCCCCGAGACGACACGCCATATCCTTTTTGAGTGTCGTTTCTCTAGAAGGATCCAGTCATTCACGCTTTTTCGCCATCTATCGCCCCTGTCCAACCTCGCCTCTACTGCTTGGGTCAGGGAGACCTAAAGTGCTGGAATATTGGCACGCCATCGCCAGGACCTCCACCTCTTCTTCCGCCTTCAGACTGCCATTATGCTTATCACCTGGGAGATATGGAAGAAAAGGAACGAGAGAGTCTTCAACAACAAATCTTTCTTACCTTCGATCGTCATGCACAAGACCAGGGAGAAAGGAAAGGATTGGCCTTTAGCCGGCGCTAAGAATCTTGCGGAGCTTGTAATCTGACTCTTTTTTAGGGTTTTTTCTATCTCTTTTTTTTATGGCTTCGGCCAAACTCTTGTTTGCTTCTCCGTATATAAGGCAAAAGCTTCTTTGCCTCGTTAAAAAAAAGACTTGTTGAGCTTTTTGGAGCGCTTCAAGGCCCAGATCCCTCACGAGTTGGGCTTCTTCTGTTGTGCGTCGCTGCGCTGTTCGACCAGAACACCAGTCTTCACTAGCTTTCGCCTCAACAGCCGGCCTCGCCGCCGGCGCCGCCACGCCGTCGCCTGCGCCATGCTCCGCCTCCGAGGCTCCACCCTTGCCCGAATCCTCTCGTTTTCCGCCGCCTCTCCCATTCCATTTCCTCTCCACCGACTCCTCTCCGCGGTCGCGCCCGCCGTTTCCCCGAACCCTAGCTTCGCCGTCGAAGAGTACCTCGTCGACACCTGCGGCCTCACCCGAGCGCAAGCCCTCAAGGCCTCAGCGAAGATCTCCCGCATCAAGTCCCCCACCAAGCCCGACGCCGTCCTCGCCTTCCTCGCCGGTCTCGGCCTCTCCAGCGCCCACGTCTCCGCTCTCGTCGCCAAGGACCCGCTGTTTCTCTGCGCCGGCGTGGAGAGAATCCTAGCCCCTAATGTCGTGGGGCTCACCGGTCTCGGCCTCTCACATACTGAGATCGCGCGCCTCGCCTCGCTCGCCCCCACCTGCTTCCGCTGCAAATCCATCGTCTCCAACCTACCGTACTGTCTGTCGCTCTTTGGATCCTACGAGAACCTCCTCCTGGTAATCAAGCACGACTCCAGTATCCTCAGATGCAGCCTCGAGAAGGTGGTCAAGCCCAATGTCGCGTTCCTACAGGAGTGCGGGCTAGGTGATTGCGATATTCCCAAGCTATGGATCGCTGCGCCACGGTTGCTCTGCACCAACCCGGAGCGCGTCCGGGCGATGGTGGCATGCGCCGAAGGTCTTGGTGTGCCCCGTGGGTCTGTGATGTTCAGGCACGCACTGCACGCCGTTGCTTTCCTCAGTAAAGAGAAGATAGCCATACAAGTAGAGTATTTGAAGAACACATTCAGGTGGTCAGATTCTGAAGTGGGCATTGCTGTTTGTAAGTTTCCGAATATCCTGAGGAGATCTAAGGACAATCTGCAGAGTAGGTCAGAATTCCTTATCTCTGAGGCGGGGTTGGAACCAGCCTACATTGCTCATCGGCCAGCAATGCTCTCTTATAGCTTGGAGGGCCGGCTCAGACCACGCTACTATGTTTTGAAATTTCTGAAGGAAAATGGATTGCTAGATCATGACCGGGACTACTATTCTGCAGTCGCCTTCATCGAGAAGGTATTCGTGGAGAAGTTCATATGCCCCCACAAGGAAGCTGCACCACACCTCTCTCAAGACTATGAAGCCGCTTGTAGAGGGGAAATGCCGACTAGATTCAGATTTGCATGAACCAAGAATGTGTATGTTGGTAATTGTGTATGCTACAACAAAATATTCACTCTGCGTAGTAAGCTGGTAACTCCTCTTTCGGTGTTCATTGCCTAACAGAACGTTTGTTGTCTCCTATAGTATGTCCTTTACGTGTTGATTTGGTGTTGTCAGTCCTAGATAAAACTGAATCTTATTTGTGAGTCCTGGTATGTCATACATCATTTAGCAGAAAAGAAAGCATCACACTGCTATGAACTTTGCCATCCTCATGTCATATTGATACACATATTGGAAGTAAGATAGTGAGATGAGGGCATTCTGCAAAATGCTTTGAAGTGCCAGTGAGGAGTATGTCTGCAGACTATATCTTTATGTTCTCAATGGCCACGGCAGTATTTAATGCGATCCTAATTCTCTTTGGGGTCCATCTATCTTTCTATGAAAGAAGGTTTTCATTTTAGCCATGAAGTGATGTCTCAATATCTCCCTTTGGATGAAAATTTTGGACTAACTTTTTTCATGAGGAACAGTTCTGCATTTGTTGATGTCCCACTGTGCTGATCACGGCCGAGGATGCAGTTTTCATCTAGTTTATTGGTTGATTGCTCTAGCTCTTCTAAGCTGAAAATATTTGTCCTTACTGCAGTAGCTTTGTTTAGATTTTAATTATTCTGAAAGCCTGAAAGGAATTCATGATCTAACTAGTTTGTCCTTCATTTTTATTCTGTATTTCTGAATGGCCTAATGGCTGATGCTTTAAGTTCTAGGCACAACTGATCCCAAAACTGAAAATGATATAGTGCAATTTTTGTACAGGGCCTACTATCTCCTCCAAATACTATGGCGTAAATATTAAGCCTCCTCTGGTTTGCACCAATCAAGGTCTTACATCTGTTTTTGTAATGCCAAGCAACGTAACATGTATGAATGCAGCTATGTTTTTTTGTCTGTTATATCATGATTTAAGACCAGCAAATGGTTAGAATGTTTACCCTTGGTTTAGCGTGGTATCCAATCTTCCCAGATTGGTCTCAGGTGTTACATTTACAGGTTGTGTTTTTTCTTTGTAGAAACAGAGTTAGGCACTAACAGTCTTCACTTTTACACAATGACTCTAGGAGCATTTGACAACAAAGCTAGTATTGTTCATTGGACAGTTGAACTCAGCAGCAGCTTACACTTTAATTTTTATTTGAAAAAAGAGCCCATATGCTGGGAGAAGTTATGTTTGTGTCCTGTCAGGTTAATGTTGCATATTAGCCACACTTTTTCTATAAAGAGGTTTGTCGCAAGAATTTTGTGTTTCCGCTAGCACATCATAAAACTATTATTTCTCAGCAGTCCCTGCAATTGATAAAAGTGGCATAGCTTTCCCCGTCAATATTAAAAATCAATTGAGAAACATGGCCTAGAACCTACAGATATACTCATCATATATGAAAAGTTCCATGGTTCTATTTCACAAGCTGCCAAGTAGAAATCATTTCGGGCCAGATTGCCCGTGTTTGGTATAGTTTCCTATTGACCATCGGGGGAGCACATCTTGTATATGGCACCTTAGAGTATTTTTGATGGACTATCTTTTTAATCATGTATGAGTAACCCAAATTTGCAGTGTGCAAAATTTTCCACCATGTTCCCTAATTAAAGGGTCCAACTATTATTTCACAATTATGTTTGTAGCAAATCTTCTAGCGCAAATTCTGCGGTTCGATGGGTATTGAGAACATGTACATTTTTGGATACCCATCAATATTTTTCCCCAATTTCTATGTTAAGAACTAGATTTTTAATAATGGGTCTTGTAGCTATTTTTCTTACTGTTGCACATCATATCCATTTCTGGCCAACATTTTTGTATGATACCTGAGATAAACCTTGGAGAGCTCTGGGCATCTACAACTGCGGCCTCAACTTGCTGCATCGACTCATTGTAGTATTAATTCTTTGTTGAGCAACATTGGTGCAGCTTCAGTGACATGGGTGAACATTTTGCTGTTGATATCTATAAAGAGAGAAATTAACATGGATTTTATTTCTTGTATTGGCATGGGTTTTTCTTCTTGTAAGTAATTCATGGATAAATCTGTTAAGTCGAAACTGCAACTCAAGCCTGTAACAATATTTTAAGCCTGTAACACTATAGAAAATCCATGGTGTTTCTGCTACTACTAAGTTGCCTTTTCTCATCTTAAGTGTTCTACTTATTTACTTCTTTTCTGGTAGGGTAGCAGAAAAAGAAGTAAAAGTAGCAGGATATATATTTTAGCAATTGCATCAGTGATTTTGAAGCAGCAGCTGATGATAGGCGATAGTGGTATGCAAGTCAGTTCCCAGGAAATTCGACTAATGTGGAAAAGAGACAGCTAACAATGATACAGAATGTGTAAAATCATGGTCAGCTCGTGCTTTTTAATGTGCACCGATATACTAACACATGCAGGCCATCCAATTGAATTCAGTTTATAGTAGATTCCTGTAAATTATTTGATTTTGAAATTCTCGTTGCATCTGTTGTCCCTATCAATGATGGTGTTTATTTTATTACTCAAAATCCGATGATATGATTTCAGAAGCTCAAAATCTGATGATATAGTGTGTGTTGCGCTTTGCTGATGGACCTCCAGTAAATTTTGTTTCCTAGTGCTTTATAGGGAAATTCAGTTTGTCGGATAAATTGATATGTACTGCTAGCCAAGCACATTGAAGCATGTGGTAGAACATGAAACCTCACAAATAGCATAAATGATGTTACAGTATATACCACCATTCCATAATATATTGGTTTATTTTGGCCTTGATATTGTTCACCAACAAAATTTGGTCTTGTGCATATATAACTTGTATGGGGAGCGCCACCACGCCAAGTAGTCGATGCCAAGCCGGCGCAATCTCCAGCGGCAAGTCACTGCACTTCTATGAGATACTCTTTCTACAGAAGGTCTTGCACCCTGTCAGGCCTTGCGTGGTACTAGAGTTTTTGTGAGGATTGGAGATATAATCCCCATCTAACCCCAAATCCCCACTTATTGCTAAAACATGTTTGCTTTTAGAGTATTGGGTAGTTTAATCCCCATTTTCTTTAAATTTTAGTGCAAAGGATTGAGATTTACTAGGAATTAGAGGAGTTTGGGTGAAGGTAGGGGTTTCATCCAATCCTTTTGGGGATTATCATCTCTAATACCCATAAAAACTCTAGTACTTCTTTCCAATTTATATTAGTTGTCGTTTGTACCTAGCACTAAAACATGTCTTTACATCTATTTCAATGACAAGTAATATGGATTGAGGGAGGGAATACCAAACATGGCCCATGAACAATTTTTTCTTCTAAATGTGAACTTCTGTAGGGTTCACGAAACGCGTTTTCAGAATATAGCATTTATTTGCGGAAATTCTTTTGAATTGTGTCGGTGATCTATTGGCCAAAGGGGATGGTGGTGTAGTTGTTGTATCTTAGAGCATCTACACTCGTCCTCCCATACGGGTCCGGCGTGGCCCGATTTTGGGTCGTATGGAGAGCGTCGCCCAGTCGTACGCCCATAAAACAGTATGAAAATTTTTATTCTACAATTTATTTATTACACGAAAAACTAAACTAGTCGTACTACTACCTAGGCTTGTAGTACACGGCTTTGGGGTCGTCGTCGTCGTCGCTTGGCGCGCGCGGCTGGATCCTGAGCCCTTCTGCGGTTTGATGCGAGTAGCGTAAGCCGTTGACCGGCGTCCGCGGTTGCAGCCTACCGCGTCGTCCTCGGCGCGATCCAAAGAGGCGCGCATGTCCACGTGCTGCCCCGGGAACTCCTCCGGGTCGCTGGCGCGCTGCCATAGCGTACTCCGATGGCACCTGCCACTCCGACCTCGGAGGCTGGCCCGGAAGTGGGGTGCCCAGACTGGCGACACGGGTGCTGCTGCGGCCTCTGTTGGTGCATCACACCGGCGAGCGTCCGGCTCGACCACCACAGTCGTCGGCCGGTTCGTTGTGGTTGATCGGAGGAGGGTCGTCGCCCCTGTACCTGGCGAGCTCTCTTTGCCGCTGATTGGTGAAGAAGGCGGTCCAGGTCGTGGTGTTGTCGGGGCACCAGTTGGGATCCATCCACTGATCCGACGTGAGCTCGAGGTAGTAGTGGCTCGTGATGGCTGCCCGGCGGGCAGAACCGCGAGGCATAGGAGGGATGGGCTCCCCTCCGGCGCTCAGCGACCAGTCGGGGGACAGCCGGTAGCCCGGTGGACATGGGTAGCTGGAGGCGTATAGCGCCTCCGTCTCCTCGAGGGTGAAAAAGGCCCATTATGAGTTGTCCATGGTGAGAAAGAGAGGTGTGGATCTGTGGACTGCAATGGCGGCTGCCCTGGTTATACCGGGAAATGACATGGTTATACCCTACGGGTACGTGATCTCAGCATACCTGGTCCATCCCAAGGAAGGCCCACGGCGGATGTACGCCGGCCCATGAAGACTTTCGGGTGGCCCAGGCCCATGACGCCTTCGGATCCTTGGAGAGCAAGACTAGAGTAGATAGGAAATTCAAAGGGGTAAAACCCTAGAACTCAGAATCGACTAGGTCTATGCCCGGACCCGCCTAAGTCTATATAAAGGCCAGAGGGCACGACCTAGATCTCTCGACTCATACTTCGATACACACCTCCACGCCAGCATCACCAAGACCAGAACCTTCGGTTCCCCGTAATCAGAATCAAGAGCGCATAAGGAGTAGGGTTTTTCCTCCGGGGGCCTGAACCTGGGTAAACCTTGTGTCTCCGTGTTGCTTGTTTGATAACCGTTCCACGATCTCCAGCATCCCCATCTTCTCCAAAACCCAAGTCCATAACAATGGGCATTGATGAGATCAAACCTCGTCAATTGGCGCCGTCCGTGGGAACTGGGGACGCTGATTGTGCGGTCGTGACGGTCCCAACCTGATCGATCTACAACTCTGCGGCGACGGAGAGTCATCTCCTCTTTGGCGCTTTCGACTTCACCGCCCACTCACCGGTCACCATGAAGGACTTCGAGCCCGTAGGCAACGGACTCGAAATCCTGTTCGGGAGCTTCTGCTTCCAGGTGGGACAAACTGGCACCCTTCGCCTCCCTGAGCGGGTGCCCCTACCATCAATCAGGCCCGCTTCGTGGACCCCACACCCCGTGCTACGCACAACATCATCAACAGATGATTCCTACGACAGCAGCAGCTGCAACTCCGATCTGTGCGATCCGCCATCGGATGCAGGGACCTACGGTTCCGGATCTGAAAGCTGCGCGGCAAGACGGACCGATCTGGCGCCACCAATGCGCCAGTAGTCATCGAGCGACGCGATCAGCAAACACCCAACCCGCCGCCCAACCCGCCACCTAACCGCCAGAGCGAAACGGCGGAATAGAAGAAGCCGTCCCCACCCGAAGGGAAAACAACGCCATGTCATCCGCCTTAGCAAAGAAGGATGGGCCCAGTCCAACGCCGTGGCGAGCAACATAGTGCGCCTGACGCATCCCGGGATATGCTGATGGCCTACCACCTGCTCCTGATCGAGGAGCACAAGAAGCAGGTCAAGATGCAGGAGGTGCTCGACAAACGCAAGCAAGCAGCCTCAGAGTCCAGTGCGCGACGAGCTGCGCTCTCCGCCATGGGCATCGGCTCCAGCTCGAACGCCAACCAAGGCAACAAGCACCGCTCTCGGATGGAGAACATGGACCCCAAGGAGCGCCGGGAGGTGACTCGAACCCTCCACACATCCTTCATGGAGATGGATGCCGACGGCAACGTCATCCCGAAAACGCCGCAGGCTGCGATCATGGCAGCCACTGCGTACCTCGCGGCCCACCCATCGCCGGAGGGGGACCCGAAGAGGGCCATGCACAAGTCCGCACTTATCGGACTCGGACTCGTCGGAGCCGCGCTCCACCAGGAAGCTCCCACGGAGCCGAAGAAGAAAGCTCCGGTCAGGTTCGACCACAGCCCCACCCCTTCATCCGAAGAAGAGGAACATGACCTTCCTCGAAGGAAGAAGAGTTCGCGCCGCCGCGACCGCGACTACGACGCCAGAGATGCGCTCACACAACGCAAAATCGACAAAGCGCGAGCCAAGCGCGCATGCTCGTCTGAATCCGAGATGGACGAAGACGAAGGAGAACTCTGCGAAGCCCGATGCTTCAGCAGATCCGTCCTGCGGACGCGGATGCCGCGAAATTTCAAGCTTCCTTCGGATACTCCGAAGTTCGACGGCATTCAAGACCCAAAGGCTTGGCTCAGCGATCACTTATCATCCGTCAAACTGCACGGTGGAAACAAGGAGACTGCCATGCAATGCCTTCACCGCGGTGACAAAGAACCCGGATCTGGCTCAGCAGCCTATCTTCAGGGTCCATCCGAAGCTAGGATGAGCTAGCTTACAGTTTCATCCGAAACTTTAAAGGCACCAGCAAGAGGCCCGCCTCAATCGAAGAGTTGCGAGCCTGCACTCAATGAACGAGCGAATCCATTCGCTCGTACATACTATGCTGGTCCAACACAAAGAACTCCGCAGCACACATCTCCGAAGAGAGGGCCATCGACGCCTTCAGGGACGGCGTCAAACGCCAAGACTTCAAGGAGGAACTTGGGCGCGTCAAGCCCAAAACACTCGACCACCTCATGGACATCGCCAACAGGTGGGCTGACGGAGAAGATTCCATTCACCAAGCACAATCGTAAGAAGAAGACGACTACGGTCGACGGCGAGAGCGCCGTAGCAAAAGAAGATCGCGCGTCTACGACGATCGCGACGGACCCGACATGGTCGCGGCTGGCTACGCTGATCGCCGCAACGACACCAACCGCAACAGCGGAGGATACCGCGGAGGAAACTTCCGCGATGGGGCGCCATGAGTCGCGGCAACGCCGATCGCGATAACGGACCCTCAATAATGAAAAAGCTTTCGGGTCCATGCACCATCCAATTGTACATCGACAAGCAGGATGGCAAAAAGAAGGCGAGCCACATGCTCAAGGACTGCCGCGAGTTCCAGAAGCTCAGCGAAAGCATGGTGCATATGAGGCAGCAAGCACCAATCCCTGCGTTCGGAAACGCACCCGCGCCAGGTGAAATAGCGCATGGAGCTCCTCCACCGCCACCTGTAGGAGGCCCGAACCAACCAGTCGCACCAGCATAGAACAACGCTGGGAACAGGTATCCCCAGCCGAAAGGAGCACTGATGATATAGAAGGGGCGCCCTACGAACAGGGTGCAGAAGAAAATCACCCGACAGATCAACCTGGCCGTGGCAACTCCACCCGCCATCCCTGAGTACCTCAGCGGATCGGAGTCCTGCATCATGTTCAGTCGTTCGGATCACCCTTGCCAGATCCCTCACCCAGGTCATGCTGCCCTGGTGCTGGAGGCGCAGATTGGAGGTTTCGAGATGAGTCGCGTCTTCATGGACGGCGGCAGCGACATCAACCTTATGTTCGCAAGCACTCTAGCAGCAATGCGGATCCCGCAGTGCAACCTGGAATAGTCAGACACAATGTTCCACGGCATCGTTCCAGGGAAGGGCATATTCCCCCTGGGCAAAATATGGCTCGGCGTCATCTTCGGCAATCTGGACAACTTCCAACTAGAACGGCTCGAATTCGAAGTGGTGGACTGGCCATCACAGTACCACGCCATCCTCGGGCGTGTAGCATTCGCAAGGTTCCTGGCTGTCCCACACTATGCATACCTGCTACTCAAGATGCCAGGACCGAAGGGCGTCATCACAGTCCACGGGAGCTTCACCCGATCGGACCAATGCGACAGAGATTTCAACAGAATCTCCCAATCATTCGGCATGCAGGAGGAGATCCTCAGGCTCCGCGAGGTGACGGACAATGGGGCACCCCCAGTCGCACGACAAAACGCACCTGACATGTCTTTCGACTCCACCGTCAACACAAAGAAGGTGCAGGTCCATCCGACGGACGCCTCCAAGACGGCGCTGATCGCCAACGACCTCAGCCCCGCATAGGAAGACGCGCTTGTCGAATTCCTCCGTGAGCGCTGGGAAATCTTCGCCTGGTGTCCTGCGGACATGCCAGGAGTTCCCAGGGAATTCGCCGAGCACGCACTCAACATCTTTCCAGACACCAAGCCCGTCAAGCAGTCTATCCGGAGACTGTCCGAGCCACGAGCCGAAGCTATCGGCAAAGAAATCAACAGACTACTCGCTGCAGACTTCATCAGGGAAATCAAAGAAAGCGAGTGGCTTGTAAATACAGTGATGATCCCAAAGAAAGACACAGACATCCTGCGGATGTGCGTGGATTTCACGTCACTAAACAAGCATTGCCCAAAGGACCACTTCCCTCTTCCTCAGATTGATCAGATCATCGATTCGACTGCAGGTTGCAAGAAACTCTCCTTCCTCGACGCCTACTCAGGCTACAACCAGATTCGACTCAGGGTCGAAGATCAGGAGAAACAGGCGATTATCACACCGTTCGGAGTGTTCTGCTACAACACAATGCCCTTCGGGCTAAAGAACGCAGGCGCCACGTACCAGCGATGCATGCAAGCATGCCTCAAGGACCTGATCGGTCGCAACGTTCAAGTCTATGTCGACGACATAGTCATAAAAACCAGGGAGGAAAGGACACTTATCGACGATCTCCGCGAGACGTTCGACAACCTCGACCGCTACAGGATCAAACTCAACCCCGAAAAGTGCGCCTTCGGCGTCCCATCAGGTCAGCTGCTTGGGTACTTCATCTCTCAGCGAGGGATCAAGGCGAACCCGAAGAAAATCAGAGCCATCATGGCGATGGAGAAGCCGAAAAACCTCAAGGGTGTCCAGCAGCTCGTAGGACGAATAGCGGCGTTGAGCAGATTCATCAGCCGCATGGGCGAGAAGGCCCTGCCATTCTACCAGATGCTACGCAAGGCAGATAAATTCGAGTGGACGCCTGAAGCCAACGATGCGTTCGAAAGCCTCAAACGGCTACTCTCCACCTCGCCCGTCCTGGTCACGCCAAAGGAGCGCGAACCTCTGCTGCTATACATAGCAGCCACACACCAGTGGTCAAGACTGCGTTAGTGGTCGAACGAATTCAAGAAGGCAAGATCCACGGGGTCCAACGCCCAATCTACTACCTCAGCAAGGTACTGACGCCAACAAAACAGAGGTACCCTCACTACCAGAAACTCGCCTACGGCGTGTTCATGATGGCTCGACGGCTGAGCCATTACTTCCAGGAGCACCAGGTGATGGTCGTCAACGAGGCACACCTGAACAACATCCTGAATAACCCAGAGGCCACAGGACGCGTAGCCCTGTGGGGCATCGAGCTGTCACCTCTGGACATCATCTACGAGAAGCGACTCACAATCAAATCTCAAGTCCTCCCGGACTTCCTCGTACATTGGATGGAGCTGCAGCTGCGGACACCCTGCATATGTCGCAGTCATGGACAATGCGCCGATGGCTCCAAGCGTGAAGCCGAGCAGAGCCGGGTCATACTGACCTCCCCGCAGGGCGACCAGATGAAGTACGTCCTCCGGATGAAATTCCGAGCCTCCAACAACGAGGCCGAATACGAAGCCCTCATCCACGGCATGAGGATGGCAAAGATCTGCGGCGCAACGCGCCTGGTCATCTACGGTGACTCCAACCTCGTCGTCCAGCAGACGATGAACGAGTGCGACGCACACGCCGAAAACATGATCGCGTACCGCGCGCTCTATAGTGCACTCGAAGGAGAATTCGACGGCTACGAGCTTCGGCACGTCGGAAGAGAAAGCAACGAGGAAGCCGATAGACTCGCCAACATCGGCTCCACCTGCGCAAAGGTGCCACCGGGTGTGTTCCTCGAATAGATCTGCGTGCCATCCATCAAGCGAAAATTCCCCAAGGGATCACCCGAAGAAGCAGAACACTCGGGGGCTAAGCTGCCCGAAGGACACGAAGGACCCGAGAAACTGGACACAGAGGTCGCTATGGTCAACCTGATGCAGGTCATGGCAGTCGAAGAAACTTGGACGCGACCGTACCTCCAGTTTTTGATAAACGGAGAACTGCCTGACAGCCCGACAGATGCCCGGCGCATATCTCGTCGGTCAAAAGCCTTCACCATCATCAATGGCGAGCTGTACAAGTGCAGTATTATGGGTGTACTACAAAGGTGCGTCACCATCAGTGACGGGAAAGCCATCCTCCAAGACATCCACGAGGGCATCTGCGGCCATCATGCAGGCAGCCGCTCCCTTGTCGCCAAAGCTCTACGAGCTGGATTCTACTGGCCAACGGCCATGAGCGACGCAAAGGACATCGTCCGAAGATGCAGCGGGTGCCAAAGGTTCGCCGACAAACCGCACACACCCGGGTCAGAGCTCAGGCCCATACCTATAGCCCGGCCCTTTGCCCAATGGGGCCTCGACATGATCGACAAACTGCCAAAGTCCTCGAAAGGGGGGCACGTTTACCTCTTGGTCGCATTCGATAAATTCACCAAGTGGGTCGAGGCCATGCCGGTTACCAACCAAAAGGGCAAGACCGCCGTCAAGTTCTTCGAGTCCATTGTCTCTGTGTTCGGGCGACGCACAACATCATCACCGACAATGGATCAAACTTCATCTCCAAAGAATTCCAAGACTTTTGCGAAGGCCTCGGGATCAACATCACATACGCCTCAGTGGCTCACCCGCAAACGAACGGGCAGGTCAAAAAGGCCAACGGCCTAATCGGCGCTGGCATCAAGAAGCGCCTCATGAGCCCGCTCGAACGAAAGGCTGGAGCCTGGACGAAAGAGCTGCCATCCGTCCTATGGAGTTTGCGTACTATGCCAAACAGCTCCACCGGCTACACAACGTTCTTCATGGTGCACGAGCCGAAGCCGTGCTACCAGCCGAAGTACGCCACCAGGCACCCCGGATCGTCGCTTACAGCTAAACCGAATCCACGACTGCACTTGAAGACGCCGTCGACACACTCGACGAAGCAAGAGACGTAGCAGCAGCTCGATCAGCGGTGTACCAGCAGAGTCTCCGCAACTACCACAGCCGCTGGCTGCACCCAAGGTCCTTCGTCGAAGGAGACCTCGTCTTGCGACTCAAGCAAGAGCGACCGAAGAAATTCGAGTCGCCATGGTAAGGACCCTACATTATCACCGAAGTCATCCCAGGTGGCGCCTATCGCCTCAAGCACGTGGAGTCTGGAGTCGCATACTCCAACCCATGGAACATCGCACACTTGCGGCGATTCTACCCATAGCTACCTACCCCTTTACTTTCAATAAGGCTTTTCAGCCAAGGCTATTCAGCCGAATAATGTACTTCCTCCATTACGATATAAATAAAGCTAAGTGTCTCGCCCCAAAATTTCGTTTCGCTATTTGCAACTTTACTTTATGCTACAAACGCACTCGGGGGCTCCCCCCACCTCACGATTTCATCGACTGAGAATCACACGTGTACACCCTGAGTAGCTGACAACATCAGGCAAACGAAAATGACACGTACTCAAACAAAGCAATGTGTGCTCACAACAAACAAACCTTTATAACAAAGGGCACAACACGTCCAGTCGAAATATACAAATTTTACATCTATCTCTTTTACAGGTACTACCTATCCTGAAGAATAACTTGAGCACGCTGCTCAAACAAATCTACGACCTGTTCGGCATACTGCCTTACAGCCGCGTAATACGGACGCATATCCCACTCGCCACTACCCGGCCGAAGGGGTGGCCCAGCTGCTACAACAGACAGATCTACGTCAGGTCGATGCAGCCTAACAAGGGACAATGTCACCCCTGCGACGAGCTGCTGCCTCACCAGTTCCTGGACGCGAGTCACGCTCCGAAATCTAGACAGAAGGCCGGACAAGGATGTTGGCACAGTATCCAGGGGAAACATCACATGCAGAACCGATGAGAGCAAAGTCTGCACTTGACGAAGCACCCGTGACACTTGGTGAACGCGATCCTGCACCATCGCCAGAGCCACGGCACGGTCACGATCCATCCAGAAGAAACCACCATCTTCCATGTCTTGTTGAGTCAAGCAATTGACCCGAACAGCGACACACTCCTTCTCCTCCCTCGGAGCAAGGTTAGCACCTGCGACACTCGTAGAAAATAAGACGCAAGGCCAGCAGGCGCATCCGAAAATCTGAGCTGCAGCTCGAAACAAAGAACAACTTACATTGAAGCTGCTCAGACAGCCGAAGCAGTTCCGCCATTAAGTACTCCTCCCTGGCCGCACCGTGATCTGCCTTGGACTTCCAAACATCGGCGTGGCCACGCACCCCAAGAAACTCCTTATCAAGTCTATGAACACGGTCCCGAAGAAAAGCGAGTTGTGAGGAATCATCCAAAGATGGCCGCAGTTGCGCTACAGGCGAGGTGTCAACGGGGTCAGCACACGAAGGAACCTAGAACAGCAGAAAAGCAAAGTACATAAACATTCAGACAGAGAAAAGCACAACTCAGTAGAATTCATTAAGCATATAAAGGCCACTACGTGGCACAATGATTTCGTTCCTCAACATAGTTACAGCAAAAGAAGACTACAAACTATCCTACAGCTACAACGCCTAAGACGCGGCACCCTGAGTAGCCTCGGAGCCGGATTGCCTCGCCTTGGCCTCCCCTGTTGCCGCAGCGCATACTCAGACAGCAGATCAATGAGCTTTGGCCCATATCGCTTGCAGCGAGCAGAATAGGCAGCAAAGGCTACCTCGGATCCATCCACGGTCGTCGGCATCCGGGAGGTGATCTAGGTAAGGTCCAGATCCGCTCCAGCCGCCAAGGCCATCGCCAGCCCGACGGATGCGCCGATGCCCTTCTACTTGCGCTTGTACGCCGCAGGCGCTTCGACTGACAAAGCCTCCGCCAGGGCGTCAACATCATCAAGGGCCGCGCCCTTGGGGACAAGCTCCTTGTAGAAGCGGCCAAGGACCTCCTTCGCCTTGGCAAGGGAGTTGACAACGGTGCTGCAGCGATCTTCGACCGCTGCAGTAGCATCATCTAGAGCACTCACGTGCTCCAGAGCGCCGCGGTCAAACTCGATGCCTGCGGCATCTGAGAAAAAAAAGAGAAGGAATGAAGAAAGTAACACAGAAGAAAGACAAGTAAACGAAAAGAAAGGAGCAAAAATAAGGTACTGACCTGAAACAGCCTTGGCAGCAGCCATGAGCTTGCCCGCCACCTCTCTTTCACGCGCAGTCGCAGCCATGGCAAGCTGCTCCTCGCGGTCCATAGCCTCCTGCTGCAGACGCTCCTTTGCTTCGGCTGCCTTGGCCAGGTCCAGCTTAAGGCGCTCCTTCGCACCAGCGGCGTCCTCAGCCTTCTTCTCCGCTTGACCAATGCTCTTCTTGAGAGCATCAATCTCACGGAGGGACGTGTTATGCTCCTCTGCATTCAAAACATACAAGCGTCAGAAAGCAAGATAATAATGCACAAAGAAAGAAGCACCAAAGCACCCAGGTACCTTGAAGCTGTCGGAGGTTGACCTCCAGCACTAGGTGCTCCTGCACTAGTCGCTTGGCATCCTGTACAAAGGCTGCAGGAAGAAGAACTACCAGTAAGGAAAAGGACTTGGGGGCTGCGCCCAACACGAAGGAACAAAAGCAAAATTCACACACGAAAACGCTCGGGGGCTCCCCCGACGACTCGAAGAAAGAACAAGACAAGAAAATCTTTCAGACGCTCGGGGGCTCCCCCGTAGCAGGAAACAGAATACTTACATGCTCCGATGGCGACTCCAAAGGCCCGCTCGCAGCCTTCTGAGGCGCAACCACCTGAGCCTCCTGCGGAGAAGGAACCGGCGCAACACCCTCAGAGGTAGCCACCATCTGAGGAGGAGGAGACGCAACCTTCGACTCTCCCATCATCTCCCGAGCACCATCGCTGGAGGAGTCGTGGGAGGAGTGCCTGCACACGAAATATTTAGCACAAGCACAAAAGTCAACAGGAACAAGACAGCAGTATAAAATAAACTTACGAGTCCAGTGAGCTCAGGTCGAAGACAGGAGGAGTCCTTCGGGCTCTCTTCTCCCCTTTCTTCTCTTCCTTCTTCTCTTCCTTCTTTTCTTCCTTCTTTCGCTTCGCTGGCGGGTGCGGCGCTACAGCCCGCACAGGAATGGCAGGAAGAGGGGAGGAAGAGCCTCTATGCCCGTCACTGTGACGCTCAAGGCACAAAGGGTTCCTAGGAGTCGGAGGAGTCGAGGCATCCAAAGACTCGCTGGAGCTCCGCGATCGTTTGCGCGTGTGGTCCTCGCTCGACTCGTTGGCATCTTCCGCCGGAGATCGCGCCGACGATAGCTTGGACACGGAATCCACCACGTTATTATCCAGAGCATCCGGAAATAATTCAGGCAATGGCGGCACCATGCCCGACACCTTGAAGCTCTGCAGAAAAGAAGGAACTTTGTTAGCAAACAAAGGAAAATAAATATGTAGTCGACGAAAAGCGCTACGCGCACGAATCTACACCTGTGGAACGACCAGCGTCGAAGAAAATGGAGGAGTCAACGACTTCCCCAGGATTTTTTCTCCGGCCTTGAACTTCAGCAGCAAGTGAAGGGCCCTGTCAAGATCTACCTCGGAGATTTTCTCAGCCGAAACTCTCGTCGGATCACGGCGCCCAGAATAAAGAAACATCGGGTGCGCCCTAGCCTGGAGAGGCTGCACCCGACGCTCGAGAAATGTGCGGAAAATATCCACGCCGTTCACTTCCTTCTCTGGAATCAACTAGAGATCCTCCACCCGACGGTAAAGGGCCTCTATCTCCTCTGACTCGCCATCCAAGATCTGGTTTTTCCAGGACCTTTTCGGCTCGATTATCTGGGAGGAGTCGAAAGGAGCAAGACGAAAATGCTGCCCGGCCACTGTGGAATCGCGAATGTAAAACCACCGCCTCCGTCAGTACTGGACAGACTCAGACATAGAGAAAGAAAAGAAAAGAATATTGGCCTTGAGGGAGATGATGCAACCCCCAATGGGATACACACCATCCGAACCGGATTGCCTCTTCACGGAATAGATTTTCTGGAAGAGGCCAAAATGCGGCTCGATACCGAGCCAGCACTCGCAGAAAGTGATGAAACAAGCAATGTGAAGAAGAGAATTGGGCGAAAGATGATGCAGCTGGATGCCGTAGAGAAAGAGCAGCCCACGAAGGAAGTCGTGGACTGGGAAGGAAAACCCGCGCATAACGAAGGCAAGAAACATAACCCGATACCCAGCGGGGGGACGGGGGATTACCTCATTGACGAGGAGTCTGACGGCCTCCCTATCCTGCGGGATCAAGCCCCGCTCGTGAAGCTTGCGGAGGTCACTCTCCCGCGTCTCTGATCGCCGCCAACCACCGTCGGTGACACGGGTAGCGGTAGCGCCTTTCTTTCCTCCGGCGGCGCTGGTACCAACCGCAGATGATGACTTCTTCGGTTTCCCCATCGCGCTACAGCGGCGCCTTGAGAAGGAAGAAGGAAATGTGGAAGGATATTCCAGCGCGCAGCAAGAACTGCTAGAGCACAAGGAGGCAGTGAAAACAAGAGTAGATGTGGTGAAAACAAACTGCAACTTTCACCAATGATTATAACGGCGAAGACGATGCACGGCAACCGTCCATCAAGAAGACTCTAGCCATACACGTGTCAGCATCACAACGAACCGTCGTTACCACGCCGTCCACTACGTGCGGAAATCGAGGAGACGTCGTAATTATCTCCACGCCACGCGTGACCGGTCAATTCAAGGTCAGCAAGTGGAACCCACGTCCGTCCAGTCAAGTCATCTCTGGCGCAGCAGACACTTGAGGTCATTGATCGTCAGCACTGATGTCATCAAAAGCTATACTAGCAACAACTACAATTTCTTCGGCTTCAAAGCTAAGAGTACTCACTCGAATCTATGATTTGACTAAATACTCGGGGGCTACTCCTATTAGGAGCGCTGGCTGCGCACCCGAAAGATGAATAAAAACGAACTATTTTCTTTGAGTCCTACGTCGAGTATACAACTCCACTACGGACTCGGGGGCTACTCCCATAGGGAGGATGGATTTAATCATCCGAAATTTTTTGAGTCCTACGGACTTAACAACTGAACAATGTTCGAACTAAAGTCTCCGCTCGAGTCTACGACTCGAACAGACACTCGGGGGCTACTCCCATAGGGAGCGCTGGTCGCGCACCCTATGAAATCTTCGACTGCGATCTTTCGGATCAGCATGCAAAACTTTTCGGCAACTCTGCCCCAACAAAACGCTGAGTGAGCAATGATCTCCTTGGCCACCCGAAACACCTCCGCGGTGACAAACATTCGGATGCTGTGTCTGTGACACAAAGATAAGACCTACAGATATCATTTGATGGCTCGGCAACGCTGCACGATCAAGCTGCTAGTAACAACCCGTGCTAACAGGTGCGATGAAAAATCCCGACGGACGCGTTGGGTACATCAATTAAATTCACTGGAATTCAACTCCTGTAAGTCCTCCGCGGCCTGAGTCGAATTACGCCAGCATATGTTCCAATTTCGAGTTGAGGGACTCGAACCTGAGGAAGATCGTGTTGTTTCGTCCTAAGACAGTTAACTGACCCTGATCCGTCGAATGAGTCAGGCACACGCATCAACAATCCCTACACACATACTGTTAATACATAGTTGCACCCGAAGGATTGAAGAGTCCTCAGCCGAATCTACGATTCGACTGATCACTCGGGGGCTACAGACATGGTTATACCCTACGGGTATGTGATCTCAGCATACCTGGTCCAGCCCAAGGAAGGCCCACGATGGATGTACGCCAGCCCATGAAGACTTTCGGGTGGCCCAGGCCCATGACGCCTTCAGATCTTTGGAGAGCAAGACTAGAGTAGATAGGAAATTCAAAGTGGTAAAACCCTAGAACCTGTAACCGACTAGGTCTATGCCCGGGACCTGCCTAAGTCTATATAAAGGCCAGGAGGGCACGACCTAGATCTCTCGACTCATACTTTCGCATACACACCTCCACGCCAGATTGCATCTGCGCACCCCTGTAACCTTCGGTTCCGCCGTAATCAAGAGCAGACAAGCAGGAGTAGGGTTTTCCCTCCGGGGGCCTGAACCTGGGTAAACCTTGTGTCCCCGTGTTGCTTGTTTGATAACCGTTCCATGATCTCCAGCATCCCCATCTTCTCCAAAACCCAAGTCCATAACAATGGGCATTGATGAGATCAAACCTCGTCAGGAAAGGGCGGGAAACCTGAGCGGGAAGGGTTCGAAAGGGCAGGAAAGATGCGCCTACCTCACTGCCAGGGCTGGCCCGCGTTGTTTTCAGCTCCATCCGGCGCCCCCGCTTGCCCTCCCTAAAATGGGCTCCGGCCTGGGAGAGCCGGATAACTAAACAAGCCACGTTGACGCGAAAATAAGTTTGGGGGGTCGGGCTGGCCGCAATTTTGAGCGTCGGCACCCCCAATAGCCCTTTAAGGGGCTTTAGGGCCTCCGAGTGGAGATGCTCTTACTCATATGCAGAAATTCACTTTGGATCCTAGGTGCATATACTCCCTTTATAAAAAAATACATTTAAAATTGTCAAAATTTCTGAGAAAGAATCACACATTCGTCTCCACATCCGAATTCACATGACCATCTCCATATTCTATGCATGCACATGAAATTTCGTGAAAACCTGACAATTTTCGTGGCATGTATAAAGGGATAAAAAAGGTCTCTTGAAAAGCCTTTATAAGGAACGGATTTTTGTTTTTTTACATGGGCCACAACAAAATTAGATTCTCCATGAAACAACTTTGTGCGCATATAGAATGTGGAGATGAATCGCGTGAATCTTTTTTGCAAAAAAATATACTTTGAAATGCATTTAAAATAAATGGAGCATACGATTCCTGAGGCCATAAATGATGCAGCCAACATATGACAAACAACATTGGTCTACATCATGTCACGTCAACCATTTCTACAAAGATGACTTTCTTTCATTTTTCACTCTTAATTGGCTATCATGAATAGGGTCCTACTTGAGACAAGTGCCAATGCGATGACCAGGCCCATGACCATGACGCCAAGAGGAGAAGGCAAGAACCGGCACCAGTTTTGGCCCGCCAAACTTACAACTGAAACCAATCCGTCTCCAATCCCGACCCCGCCGAACTTACCGCCGAAATGGACAGTATGTGCACTGTTTAGGGTTTGATGCCCAGAATATTCCTCTTACCTACCCCCTTCGCCCCTAGTACTATAAATATCCCCCTTGTGGCTCAGATCTGATTGGAGTTGAAGATGAATGAAGGCTTGTGTCTAACCCAAGATGGGAACCCCTCTTTATAGTTAATCTATGAGTTATACACGACCTTGGAGTTCTGTGTTCGTCTCCAAGTCGTCAAGACCCTCCCAAGTGTTTGGTCTCTCCCTATCTAGGATTATAATAGTGCAAGGTCTCTCCCCTTTGTGATTCTACTTGGTTTCTACTCTCTCCTATGATTTGGATTCTATCATCAGCTTGCTGATCTCTCCTTTGGTGATTCTACCTCACGGTCTCTCGCCGATAATTCTATTGGTTTGGTTGTTCGAACCAACGGGAGCAAATCGAATCGGGTGTGTTGCGTGCATTTGTATCTTTATCTTGTATTTTAAGTTGAGTTCATCATGTTTCCCCTTACTCCCTACGTCAAATCCGTGAAGATTGGGCCACCCTAGGGTCAATCCCACAAGGGATCCCATATCAACTGGTATGAGAAGATTTTGGTTGCCACGGATTTGATTTTGTTTATCGGTTCCCATCATAAATTCAAAAATACCAAAAATATTACCCCAAATTGCTTTTGGATCGATCTCTCGTTTTGGTGAGGTTTTAGTGGATTTGGTCCATGGATCTGGTGCTTTAGGTGATGATCTTTGTTTTCTGCATCCCCTAACCCCAATTTGACTAATTTCCCTTCGCATTAACAGACCGAAATTCTGGAGTTCTTCACGAACTCAAACTGGCAGGCAAACCGGCGAGCCGAATCTGCCACCAAAATTTTCTAGCTTGGAAATCGGCACCGCCGAAACCATCGCCAACATATTTCGGCCCCAGAACCGGCCGCCACCGACTTGTCCGCCAAAATTACCAATTTTGCCTCACATTTGGATAGGTTTTCCTCTTTTGTGTGTTGCATTTTGTGTGCGTGTTGCAAACTAACAGCAAGCTTCCATAATAACTCTTTGCACTCTTATACACCACGAACCTCACACCATCCCCTACACTAACGGTTGCAAGTCCGTCATCAGCACAAGGTATAACTTGCACCACCATTGTTAGCCCCCTTTCTTCTTTTGTGTGTTACCTAACCTATCGAGAGTAGCTCATTTTGTGTTTGCCAGAGCATTGTGCGCTTTCTCTTGTGAAGTGATAGTGAATAGGCAATAGCAAAAGTTGACTCCATAGCATAGAAATAAAAGAGATATATCAAAAAAAGAGAAAAAGCAAAAGAAAAAGAAAGATACCAATACAAAAGAGAGTCTAAAGCTTCTAAGCAAGAGTGAGAGTTAGGAAAAGGCAAGCATGCAAATTCGTTGCTTCTCAATCTTGTTCCAAACGAGCTACGGTCTCTCCTAGTGTTGGCACGACGCCGAGCTTTAGTCTTTGTTAGGACCATTTTGTTCGTTTCTCATTGTCCATAGTCGTGCTAACCCCTTTTATCTCCACCGTGTGTATATAGCATAGGTTTCTTTGCTCTCTTGATCATTTCCTTTCACATTTCGATCTTTTGGAACTTTTCTACTTTTGACTATAACCTTTTTGTTTGGTTGTTCCATTTTCTATCTACCTTCCTAACTTGCCATCATAGGCCTTTGTGTGAGTGTGTCTTGTGTACCCTCTATTCGCTTTGCTCTCGGCAAGAACAATCTTTCCAATTTTTGACTCCGGTGAGGCAAGGTAGCAAATACCATTCCACCAAAATCACCTTTCTATCATGTGTGATTGTACACAATGTCTAGGGGAGGCAGAGCTAGTGCAAATGGCAACTTCAACAATCAAGATGGTTTCACCACATGCCACAACTTATGGTCGCAACGCCAAGAATTCAATACCCAATTTGAGAGACTTGAGCACTTTCTCGATGATACTTTCCAAGAGTTCAAGTACCGTGAGCGGAAACGTCAAGCGGAGCATCACGCTTAATTTCAAGCTCTTCACAGAGCTATTTCCACTATTGGCAACCATCACGGTCATCACTCAAGCTCGTAAAGTTTGTCCTGCACACGTTCCTCAAGTCAACATGGCAAGACTTCAAGGCCCAACTCCCGCCGTGGAGAACCCCACCACCATAATGGGGACCAACAAGCTCGTCATCGTCATGCTCAAGCGCTGGACCCACATTGTAACATCCCAACTTTTAGGTACCAACGAAGGGTAGAAATGGAATTATGTGCATGTGCATGTGCATGCATTCATCTAGAAAAGTGGGGTAAAATTTTCGCCAAACAAAACCCTGGAGAGATCAGAGTTTCCCTCACTATTTTGAGATAGGTTTAGCTCTTTCTAGTGATTGTTATAATTTTTGACATGATCTCTAGGAATTTAAATGATTTTGGGTGAATAATTCAAACTCATGTTTAAATTTGAATATTTGTTAAAAAATATTCGAAAATTAGAAGTACCTAGTGTTTTATTGCTTTCTAGATGGTTTATAAAGAGATTGCATGAATATTTAAATGATATATTTATTATTGTACAATAAAGAGAATTGAAAACAATACAAATAGAATAACTCATATAAGAAAGTATTACTTATTCTTTACTCTATTAAATTGCAATAATACAAATACAAATGAATACTAAGTAAGAACATTACAGAATTTTTTTAAAAAGAAGAGGAAACTTTATTGAATAGTAGAATAATATTACATTGATCCTCTACAAAGAAAAGAAATGTAAAATTAGAAAAGTAATTAAAATAAAATCCTAAACTTGTATCTATCTATTTCCTAAACTAAATGTCTTGATCATCGGAGCTTCTGTACCTGCAAAACAAAGAAAATAGAAGAACAAAGAAAGTGATTTTTGTTAAGTTTGCTCTCAGTATTGAACAGTGAAGTGCACTGTTCATATTACATCATTGAGCAATGAAAAGGGGAAAATTTCACCAAAATATAGTATCTGTTTTTTAAAATAAAAAAGGCTTCAGTGAAACATCATTAGCCAAAAAAGGGGCAAGTTTCACCAGATAAGTTAATGGTAAAAGGAAGGGACAGTAGATATTTTTTCACTTGATCTGGTCCAAAGGAAAGGAAACAGTGAAGCAGCTTACCCATCTAACTGCATGTTGTGTGTTGTCCACAACATGGAGGAAAGGAGATAGTTAAAACCACAACATCGCATACAACAAAGATATCTTTTCTACATTATCTCACAACCATAGCCATTGCTCTATCTCAAGAACACAGCAAACACCATATCAGATCTTGCTAGCTTTCCACTAGATCAACCAACTATTCACCATAGCAATCCAGCAAGAAACCATACAAGATGGTCACCTAATGGAGGGGGTGGTTTAGGTGGACAGCAAGGGAACGTAGGAGCCTGGAGAAGCAACACCAGGAGGTGCAGGAGAAGGCCAAGGAAAGCAGCAACACTAGGAGGTGCAGGACAAGGTCAAGGAGGAGTAGAACTAGTTCCAGGAAGTGCAGAACAAGATCAAGCAAGGATAACAGATCTAGAAGACAACAACCACAAGCACTAGAATAGCAGGCAACTCCAGCACAAGGCAATACGCTACCACAGTCTATCCTAGAACCAGTGTATATCTCAAATCCTTTGGTATAATACTTGATCATGCTTACATATATCGGTATTCATGCAAGGGCATGATATGCCTATCATGAAACACATGAGAAAATAGGCAGCAAGAAAAAGCATTTGTTCTTACTTTAGTTTGGCCTCAGAGCAACATCACAGGCCAACTGAAATATAATAAGAGTAACACTATACTTAATGGACTTTTTCAACTCTCACCAATATAAAGCCATTTCAAGGTACAATTTAGGAAGAACTTAGTACCATCCATTTGAAGGTGTCACAAAGATTTATCTTAACTAAGTAATCCATGCATATAGGAATCATAGCCAAATCTTCTCAGAGAGATTATCAAACATTTTCCTAAAATAATAATTTAGGAATCATTTCTATTTCTCTAAAAATATTATCATCTGAGTTCATCGGAATAGTGATTTAGTACTAAAGCATTTCAATCATAACCAATGGCTACATCTCAATCTCGATCATAGCCATAACATCAACAATCTAATAGGTGACAGTAAGTGGAATTCATACAATATTTCACTTGCCAAGAGACACTGTGATCAATTCCAAACTGATCACGGAAATTGATTCTACAAAGTATAATCACAGTGGGGATATACATGGAGCAAATTATATCATCTTTGGTAACCACAACAAAAAGGGAAGAAACCTATCACAAGGGATAAACCCTAATTAGGGATTCCTCACTTCAAGCACATAGAGGGTAGGAAGAGAGATGGAGAGAGTAAAAAGGTAGAGGAGGCAAACTCACTGGTGGTCCTCGCAAGTTTAGAAGAGAAAGCAGGAGTAGCCGGATGATACGTCGGAAACGTATCTATAATTTTTTATGTTCCGTGCTTGCTTACTATCTGCTTTGCTTTGCTTTGTCCACACTTTGAGGTGTTTTTATATGTTTTGTGGTACTAATCTATTAACAAGTTGCCACAGTGCCAGTTGCCTGTTTTCTTCTGTTTTTGGTTCCAGAAAGGCAGAAAATATTCTTGGAATTGGACGGGACAAAAGCCAAAGTCAATATTTTACCGTGGGGAACACGAAGCCGTAGTACGAGACGGAGGGGACCCACTAGGGGCCACACCCCCTGGCTGCACGGGTGGGCCCACCCCGCGCCTGGGGGGGTTCGGCCGCCCTGGTGGCCCTCCAGCCTCGCCTCTTCGCCTATAAGAAGCCCCTGATGCCGAAACCCTAAGGACCCGATCAATATTACATGAAACCGTCTATATCCACCACCACCATCGGCCCTAGATCGGGAGGATCTGAAGCTCTTCCCGGCACCCTGACAGAGGGGAGATCATCCCGAAGGCCTTCTTCTTCATCATGCCAGCCTCTAGTATGAAGCGTGAGTAGTTCCACCTTGGACTACGGGTCCATGTAGTAGCAATATGGTTGTATCTCTTGTAGGGGTTCGTAGCATGGAAAACAAAAAAAATTCTACCGCATGCACACAAACAAGCCAAGATCTATCTACTAGATTGTAGCAACGAGTCGATTAGAGTACTCACCCTCGAAGATTCCAAAGCGGTTAACGAGAGTAGATTCTCGTGGGTGATGTAGTCGTACACTTGCCGATCTCAAGATCGCTTAGACGATCCTTCCGGCGCTGCGTTCCGGCAGCGCTTTCCCAGTCGGTCACATGTTCGGTACTCGATGAAGACCTTCCTCTCCCTTGTTCCAGCAGGCAGCGGAGGTTGTAGTTCTCCCCTCGCGATTCCGGTAGCACGACGGCGTGGTGTCGGAAGTAGAGGGAAGATCCCGCAGGGCTTCGCCTAAGCCGGTGCAAGTTATGGTGGATCTATGGTTTCCGGCGATCTAGGTTTAGAAGGCCGGAGAGGAGGAGGAGGTGTCGGCGACGACGAGGGCAACGGCGACGAGCCGACGACGACGCGAGGCAGCGACGGCGCTGGGCGGCGGCGGTGTGCGACGGTGGCTAGGCGGCGGCGCCTTGGGAGAGGGGAGTTTGAATCCATACCCAAACCCAAGTTGGATAGAAGGAAGGACTCTTTCCTTCTTCCACTAGGAAACTATTGTTCCAGTTTGACTTTTCAAACCTCCCTTTTGACTTTCAATTTAGAGCTTTAATTCTCTCTCGCAAATGCCCAAACCAACTGACCTAGGATATGATCCAATCATTCCACTTACCCATGACACATTCATGGAACATTCCCCTTCCGGTCCGGTGAACCTTCTAGAACCTTCTAGAACCTCTCCGATGAAAACATCGAAATCATTCCTGAACTCCGGAATCGGACTTTCCTTATATGAATCTTATTCTCCGGACCATTTCGGATCTCCTCGTGATATCTTGGATCCCATCCGAGACTCCGAACAACATTTGGTTTCCCTACTTACATTCCATATCTACTAAACAACATCGAATCCTTAAGTGTGTCTCCCTACTGTTCGTGAATTATGCGGACATGACCGAGACACTTCTCTGATCAATAACCAATAGAGGAATCTGGAAATTCATATGGCTCCCACATATTTCTACGATTACTTTGCGATCGAATGAACCACTTACATATGATACCAATTTACCTTTGTCTCGTGATAGTTTACTTATCCGAGGTTTGATCTTCGGTATCTCTGCATACCTAGTTCAACCTCGTTACCGATAAGTACTCTTTTCTCGTTCCCGTGATATGTGATCCCTTGTGAGCCAGTCACATGCTTACCAGCTAATTGGATGACATTCCACCGAGAGGGCCCAGAGTATATCTATCCGTCATATGGATGGACAAATCCCACTATTGATTCATGTGCCTCAACCCATACTTTCCGAACACTCAATGCCACCTTTATAGCCACCCAGTTACGGTGTGGTGTTTGATGTCATCAAAGCATCCTTCCGGTGATGGTGATTAGCATGATCTCATGGTCGAAGGAATTAGGTTACTATGTATCAAAAAGCTTATAGCAAACAAACTATTGAAATGACTTGATCTTAATGCTACGCTTATCTATAGGAGTATGTCCATCATACTATTCTCCTAATGATATGATCTTGTTGTTAATAACATCTCAATGTTCATGATCGAGAAACCACGATCATCTATTAACCAACAAGCTAGTATTATAAAGAAGCTTTACCAGGGACTCTAATTTAGTTCACAAATCACACAAGTATTAATGTTTCCGGTTAATACTATTATAGCATGAATGTAAACTTTTATCATAAACACAAAGATATAATAATAACCACTTTTATTATTGCCTCTAGGGAATATCTCCAACAGTCTCCCACTTGCACTAGAGTCAACTAATCTAGATTACATGGTAATATACCGAACACCCATGGTGGTTTGGTGCTGGTCATGTTTTGCCCTCGGGAGAGGTTTAGTCAACGGATCCGCCACATTCAGATCTGTGTGTACTTTGCAAATATTTATGTCACCATCTTGAACATGCTCTCGAATAGCGTGAAAACGTAGCTTGATGTGCTTCAGCTTCTTGTGTGATCTTGGTTCTTGCGCGTTGGCTATGGCGTCCATGTTATCACAATAGATAGACATTTGGTCCAGCGCACTTGGAACCACACCAAGCTCTGTAATGAACTCCTTCATCCATATCGCCTCTTGTGAAGCCTTCGAAGCAGCTATGTATTCCGATTCAGTTGAAGATCTCGCCACAATGCTTTGTTTTGCACTCCTCCAGCTAACTGTTGCACCATTCAAAGTAAATACATATCCAGATTGAGATTTAGAATCTTTTGGATCAGTGTTCCAACTAGCATCGGTGTAACCATTAACAACGAGTTGTTCATCACCTCCATAAGAAAGAACCATATCCTTAGTTCTTCTCAAGTACTTAAGGATGTTTTTGACCGCTGTCTAATGATCCACTCCTGGATCACTTTTATATCTGCTAGTCAAACTAACAGCATATGCAATGTCGGGTCTAGTACATAGCATGCCATACATAAGAGATCCTATGGCTGAGGCATAAGGAGTCTTACTCATCCTTTCTCTATCTTCTGTCGTTGCAGGACTTTGAGTTTTACTCAAGGTCGTATTGGGCAACATGGGCAAGAACCCTTTCTTGCTATCTTCCATTCCAAACCTCTTTAGAACTTTGTCCAAATATGTACTCTCTGACAATGATATTAGGCGTCTCGATCTATCTCTATAAATCTTTATGCCTAATGTGTAAGCTGCTTTGCCAAGATCTTTCAGTGAAAAACTATTATTCAAATAATCCTCTACACTATTAAGAAGGTCTACATCATTCCCAATCAACAATATGTCATCTATATATAGTATTAAGAATGCTACAGAGCTCCCACTCACTTTCTTGTAAATACAAGCTTCTTCATAAGTTTGTATAAAACCAAAACTTTTGATTACCTTATCAAAACATTGATTCCAACTCCGGGATGCTTGCTTTAATCCATAAATGGACTGTTGAAGTTTGCATACCTTGTTAGCATCTTTAGGATCGACAAAACCTTTGGGTTGTACCATATACAACTCTTCATCAATGTCTCCATTGAGGAACGCCGTTTTGACATCCATCTGACATATCTCATAATCATAATATGCAGCGATTGCTAACAAAATACTCACAGACTTTAGCTTCGCTACCGGTGAGAAAGTCTAATCATAGTCAACTCCTTGAATTTGTCGAAACCCGTTTGCGACAAGTCGAGCTTTATAGACAGTACCATTACCATCAGCATATGTTTTCTTCTTGAAAATCCATTTGTTCTCGACAGCCTTCCGGCCATCCGGTAAGTCCACCAAAGTCCATACTTGGTTTTCGTACATGGATCCAATCTCGGATTTCATGGCTTCTTGCCATTTATTGGAATCTGGGATAATCATCGCTTCCTCATATGTCACAGGGTCATCGGTGTTGTCCACCAACATGACACTCATAATGGGATCATACCAATCAAGAGTGGTATGAGTTCTCGTTGACCTGCGAGGTTCTGTAGTTACTTCAACCGAAGTTTCATGATCAACATCATTAGTTTCCTCTCTTATTGGCGTAGGTGCCACATAAACCATTTACGGTGTTGCGCTACTCTCAAGTTCAAGAGAAGGTTCAATAACCTCGTCGAGTTCTACTTTCCTTCCAGTCACTTCTTTCAAGAGAAACTCCTTCTCTAGAAAGGATCCATTCTTGGCAACGAAGATTTTGCCCTCGGATCTATGATAGAAGGTATACCCAATAGTTTCCTTCGGGTATCCTATGAAGACGCATTTTTCCGCTTTGGGTTCAAGCTTGTCGGGCTATAACTTCTTTACATAAGCTTCGCAACCCCAAACTTTAAGGAACGATAATTTGGGTTTCTTCCCAAACCATAATTCATATGGTGTCGTTTTAACGGATTTAGATGGTGCCCTATTTAAAGTGATGCGATTGTTTCTAATGCACAACCCCAAAACAATAGCGGTAAATTTGTAAATGACATCACAGAACGAACCATATCTAAGAGAGTTTGATTACAACGTTCGGACACACCATTACGTTGTGGTGTTCCCGGCGGTGTCAATTGTGAAAGTATTCCGCATTTCTTCAAATGATCGCCAAACTCGTAACTTAGATATTCACCTCCATGATCAGATCGTAGAAATTTAATCTTCTTGTTACGTTGACTCTCTACTTCACTTTGAAATTTCTTAAACTTCTCGAAAGTTTCGGACTTATGTTTCATGAAATAGATATACCCATATCTACTCAAGTCATCCGTGAAAGTAAGAATATAACGATAACCACCGCGTGATGCTACACTCATTGAGCCACACACATCGGTATGTATGATTTCCAATAAGTCTGTCGCTCGCTCCATCATACCAGAAAATGGAGTCTTAGTCATTTTACCCAACAGATATGCTTCGCATCTTTCAAGTGTTTCGAAATCAAGTGATTCAAGAAGTCCATCAGAATGGATTTTCTTCATACGCTTCACTCCAATATGACCAAGACGACAGTGCCACATATAGGTCGAGTTATCGCTCAATTTCGGATATAATGTTCATGCTCAATGCAGGCACCAAATAACAATTATTTAAGTATAAAACTAATCCCGATGGTAGTTGAAGAGGTAGCATGTCGACCGCGATCACATCAACCTTTGATCCATTTCCAACGCGCATCGTCACCTTGTTCTTCGCTAGTTTCCGTCTATTCCGCACTACCTGTTTCGAGATACAAATATGAGCAACCGAACCAGTATCAAATACCTAGGCACTACTACGAGTACTAGTGATATACACATCAATAACATGTATATCAGATATACCTTTATTCTTGATGTTGCCGTTCTTCAAATCCGCCAAGTACTTAGGGAAATTCCGCTTCCAGTGACCCTCTCCCTTGCAGTAAAATCACTCAGTATCAGCCTTAGGCCCAGCCTTGGTCTTCTTCGTCGGCGCGGTAACCTTCTTACCGCCCTTATTAAAGCTTCCCTTTTTCTTAGACTTGCCTTGCTTCTTGAATTTGGTGGTCTTATTGACCATCAACACTTGGTGCTCTTTCTTGATCTCCACTTCCGCAGACTTTAACATGGAGAAGAGTTCGGGCAATGACTTGTCCATGTTTTGCATATTGTAGTTCATCACAAAGTTCTTGTAACTTGGTGGTAGTGATTGGAGGACATGGTGAATCCCAAAAGCATTAGGAATCACTATACCCAAGCTTTGAAGTTTGCTTGCGTGCCCAGACATCTTAAGCACGTGCTCACTGACGGAGCTGCCCTCTTCCATCTTGGAGTTAAAGAACTTTTCAGAAGCCTCATAACTCTCAACTGCCGCGTGAGCCTCAAATATCATTTTGAGTTCACGGACAATATCATGTGGGTCATGGTTCTCAAACCTTTTATGAAGCTCCGATTCCAAACCATACAAGATAGCACTTTGAACTGGAGACTTGATTCTTCCGTGAGGAAAACATTCTTTACCTCATCGGTAGCATCAATTGCAGTGGGTCACCATGTGCATCCAGCACATAGGTCAAATTACCAGCATTGAGGACAATCCTCAAATTGCGGAACCAATCCGCGAAGTTGCTTCCATCGTTTTTCAACTTTTGTTTCTCTAGGAACGCATTAAAATTGATGGTAGGGGCCGCCATTGATCTACAACATATTTGCAATAGTTTAGACTAAGTTTATGACAAATTGAGTTCTAATTAATAGTTAAATTAATCTAGGTGAACTCCCACTCAAAACAATATCCCTCACATTGTTTTAGTGATCACACGAACCAAATCCACCACATCGAAACCGATCATCACGAGAGTTGATGTAGCTTCAATGGCGAACAATCAACATGTTCATCATATCTACTATATGACGCATGCTTTACCTTTCGGTGATTCATGTTCCGAGACCATGTCTGTACATGCTAGGCTCGTCAAGATTAAACCTTAGCTTCCGCATGAGCAAATCTGGATTGCTCCCGTTGTATACATTTGCAGAATCTAACAGACCCGATCATCACATGGTGCTTCGAAACAACGAGCTTTAGAAATGGTGCTTACTAAGGATGAACACTTTATAACTTTAAATTTTGTGCTAGAGGGATCATCTTATAATGCTACCATCATGAACTAAGCAATACAAGATGCATAAAAGGATTAACATCACATGCAATTCAAAATATGTGATATGATATGGCCTTTCTTCTTGTGCTTCTGATCTCCATCTTCAGGCACGAACATGATCTCCATCATCACCGGCATGGCGTCAAGGTCAATGGTGCCGCTTCATGGTTGTCGTCCACCAGCATCAACTATTACAACTACTTTGAATAATAGACACGCATGTCTTAACGGAATTTAAAAGACAACCATATGGCTCCTGACGGTTTCCAACTTACAATAAGGAACATTGCATGCATCATATATAATCACAATCATGGCCATATCACATCACAGCACACCCCTGCAAAACAAAGTTAGACGCCTCTAATTTTCTTTGCATGTTTTACGTGGTTTGGGGATTTCAATAAGTGTCGATCTAACTTATGAACAAGAACCACAACATTGATACTAGTATTGTCAATTACCTGTTGTAAATTGAATCTTCACTATGTTGGGAGAAACAGGTATCCGCAAAGCCACTTATGCAATACAAGTTGCATGTCAAGCGTGGAGCAAGTCTCATGAACGATGTCATGTAAGGTTAGCCTGGGCCGCTTCATCCCACCATCCCGCAAGATGCAAAGTACACAAGAAGCAATCGACAACAAAAGCATCAACGCCCACAATGACCATTGTGTTCTACTCGTGCAACAAATTTATATATAGACACGACTCTGATACCACTGTAGGGGTTCATAGCATGGAAAACAAAAAATTTCTATCGCATGCACACAAACAAGCCAAGATCTATCTACTAGATTGTAGCAACGAGTCTATTAGAGTACTCACCCTCGAAGATTCCAAAGCAGTTAACAAGAGCAGATTCTCGTGGGTGATGTAGTCGTACACTTGCCGATCTCAAGATCGCGTAGACGATCCTTCCGGCGCTGCATTCGGCGATGCTTTTCGATCGGTCCTGCGTTCGATGTCGATGAAGACCTTCCCCTCCCTTGTTCCAGCAGGCGGCGGAGGTTGTAGTTCTCCCCTCACGATTCCGGCAACACGACGGTGTCGTGGTGGTGGCACGGCAGATGCCATGGGTAGGCTAAAGTATGGGGCCAATGGATGCTAGAGGGATCCGGGGAGGGAAGATGTAGTGATTTCTACACTCAAACGATTAACATCAAGATCTTTCTTTCTCCTTATAAGAACTACAAGTGCTCCTTGAGCTGTTAGTAGGAAGAAGAAGACTAATATACGAGCCTTACGGCGTAGAGTGAATCGATGCCCCCTCTGGATCCCGCGCCTCCCCTTATAAAGGGGAGCCTTGGCTCCTCTAGGGCTGACGTGGCGAGCATATTCGAGGAATATGCTTGTCCCAATATAGTAACTCGGCGACCTCCTTTCTGTGTCCCCCTTCTAATGACGACAAGGTTCCAGAGAACCCCACCCGTGCGCCTCGGGCTCCATGACTGTCACCTCCGTGACCTCTTTCTGCCCTTCTGCTGCTCTGCTCCTTGTCCTTTGTGCTTGGCCCTGTTCAGATTCTTCCTAGCCCGTGACTTTGGTTTGACTATAGGCACCTCCTTCTCCTGCAAGCTTCAGGTTATTCGGCCCTATCTCGCATAACTCGGCTCAGCCTTCACCTGTATTCAAGTTATTCGGGCTCACTCGACCGACTTAACTCGTATGTTGGCCGGGTAAGGTATTGCTCCTTTCGTAGGTGTCATGGTCGTGCTTATCTCGGCCGAGCTTTACATGACTCGGCCGATATAAATAGTAACTCGGCATAATACAAGGGAGACCCCTTTTATCTTCCCCTGTCTTGACCCTATCCGGGGTCACCTCCCCAACATTAGTCCCCGAAGCTGGTGTGGTCTGCTCGTAACTTCGGCCGGGCCACATCAGTTTCCCAGTATTCATTTCTCCTCATCCCCGAGTTACTTTTTCCTGTTCGAGGTATTCGCGCAGCTTCTCGTGCATGCCTCGTCCTACGTGTAACACTCATCATTATTTCTCTAGTTTTTTGTTCCTCTGATTGCCTTGACAAGCTCTGTTATTATTCATGCTGTTACCGCGTCGGCGCCGTGACGGGGGGTCTGATCCTCTCCCGCGTCGTGTGGTCTTCGGTGTGGCTTCACTCAGCCACGAGCGGTTCCTCCGCACGCACGATCTACACGGTTAGCGCTCGCACGTACGATCCCACTACCGCCAGGGCTGCGCGGTTATAAAGAGGGGCACGGGGCTAGAGGGTTCACTTTCCCCCTTCGCTCACCGTTGCTCTTCTTCCTCCTCGCGCCCGTGCGTTTGCTCATGCTCCGGCGGTTGCGCCATCATCGATATCTTCGACGGCGAGGCCACAATTCCTATGCTCCGTCGACCTCATCGCCATGCGCTTGCTCCGGCGCCGTCGCCGGTGAGCTTCTCTACTGTCCCATCGCTAGGCTCCCTCCCTAGACGCATCTGCTGGTTTCTAGATTTCCCATGGCGGCTCTTTTCTGCTCCGCCGCCGTCCTCGCTTAGAACCACGACGGGGCCCTGCGCCTCTAAGCCTTGCTCCGCCGTTAGTTCTTCTTCCGTTGATTCCTCTGGCGACCCTATGTCGAGTTCAGTTAGTGGCGTGCTCGTCGAAGACGACGACGTAGCGTCTGGTCTAGAGCGGGGCTCCTGGCAGGGTTCCTCCATCACTCGTCGTGAGATTGAGTGGCTAATTAGGACTCGCCGGATTCCTGCCGAGGTAAGCTGTCGCTTACCCGGCAGCGAATCGTCTCTTGTACTCAACGAAGGCGAGTACGTTTTTTTCATGTCCCACTTTGCTCGTGGGTTCGGCCTTCCCCTTAGCGATTTTGCTAAGGCATTCCTTGATTACTTCGGCCTAAAGCCGCATCATCTTCTGGCTAATGCCATCGCTTCCCTATCGGCTTTTATCTCGGCCTCGGAGGGATACTTCGGCCTTTGGCCTTCTGTGACCATTTGGTCCAAATTCTTCCAAATCCGATCTAATGTCGTTCCAGACAAATCCCTTCATCCCTCTGAGAAATCGCTTACCCAGTGTGGAGCCGCGTCCATCACACCTCGGAGAAAATCCGAGTTCCCTCGTGTTGCTGGCCTCGAGTCTTGCAAGAAGTGGCATAGATCGTTTTTCTATGTCAAAAACACTGGAAAGGAAGACAAGATTCGGCTCCCTGCCTTTTCTATCGCCCCCTTCCAAGACGAATTGGAATTACAATCCCAGGAAGAGCCATGCTTTGGCCGAGGCCTTCGAGATTTGGCTGAAGGAATTGATCCGCGCCGGGCTCCGCGGTGAGGATTTGATGACCACATTTGTCAGCATCCGGATTTGCCCTTTCCAGCTTCGCTCGCACAAGCTCTACTACATGAGCGGTCCTCTTGATCCCAACTGAATTTCAACGGTTGAGCTCGACAACTATCTCATTTACAAGCGTGTCCGAGCTATCTTCAAGACTGATATGCCGGAGGACTAGACATGGGGGATGCAGCCATTCACTCGCGGGAATCCCCCTCCCGAGGTAAATTTACGCATGTGCATTTGCTTACAAATTTCATTTGTGACTTCTTTTGCTGACTCCACTTTGTTTCTTTTCTTACAGAGGTTTGCGGAGCAAAAGATCGAGGATGCCGAGGTTCTGGATCTTCCGTGGACCGCAGATCGGAATACCCCGGACAGTGGGGAACCTGACTCGGAGGATTTCATTCCTAAGTCGGACGTCGCTCCGGCTCGCGCCCGTGGCAAGACCTCGGCCCACGGGGAGGAAGGTGACTCGTACGACGTCCAAATTCTTGAGGTAGTCGCCACAATGCCTATCTCTTATGCATTTCCGGCTTCTACTTTCCCAGCTAATCAGGCCAGTCAGGTGCACGACGCCGAGCCTCTCGCCTCTCAACCTCCTGCTACCTCGAGGAAGCGCACTGCTTCATCGGGTCCCTCTGAAGCTGCTCACAAGAAGCGAACCAAGAAATCAGCCCAGCATCTTCCGAAGCGTAAAACTGTGCCCAGAGTTACTGGGTGAGTTCATTTTCATTAGTATTTCTTGCTTCTCTCTTTCTGTCTTTTGATTCGACTTTTTGTGCTTTTGCAGGGCTCCTCTTTATGCCAAGCCAAGCGGTCCGAGTATGACTAGTCATACAACTCGGCTGCCTTCTCCTCCGCCCCCTAAAGATACCCGAGCTCCTAGTCCCGCTCGCGTTGACTCTCCTCCTGCGCCGACTCAGACCTCACCTCGGCCGGATGTACCCATAGCCTCCATTCCTGACGTCGACATAACTCCGTCAGCAGATCCTCCTACCAAACCTGTTGCCTCCGTTACGAACCCCGATTTCCCCGGAATTCCTTTGACTCCCCCAATTCCAACTGCGTCTCCAACTCCAGCCGAGGATATCACCATCTCGGCCCCCTCGTAAACCATAGTTCCTCCTGCCTCCAAAGATTCCACTCCTAGTGCCGAGGTCGTGGCCCCTGCCGACGCCTCTTCTAAGGCTAAGAAGGTTGTTGTTACCAAACCTTCATTATCTCAGAAAGGGCTGGCTAGCTCTTCTCAACCCAACATCGCTGATGCGTTCCGTAAGGGGGTTTCTTCTGCTAAGCCCATTGTCACCCCGGCTGCTGATACTCAGCTTACTCTCCACAAGAGTCCCGCGGCTTCGGTGGTTACACAATGGGTCCGAGGTAAAGTGCTGACCCGTACCGAGAGTGGGAACAACCTCGGCTCCTTGGTGGAATATGCCAACAATTGGAATGCCGCCGATCAGCTTGAGGGCAACCCGAGTAACCAGCCATTTCAGCTTTCCGACATCAGCGGTCGTTTGCATATGGCAGCTAAGATTGTTCTTGAAAGTGATAATATGAACGAGGTATGCGCTTATGTTGATATTTTTGTCTGTTATTCAAGTGATAGTATATATACACTAGTCCCCGAAGCTTGCAACCGAATAACTTGTTGTTCGTTTGGAAGCTTTGTTAGGCTTCAAATGCATTATTGTGCTAAGTTTATTTCTTGTATACCTTGGATTAATCGTTGTTCCTCCATATTTCGAAGTAAGCATAGCTTAATCCGGATCTATTTCGGCTTCGGTTATCCAGCCACCTAGATCCGAGTTAAGTTTTACTTGATTCGGATATATCTTAGCTTCGAATATCCAGCCACCTAGATCCGAGTTAAGTTTTACTTGATTCGGATCTATCTTAACTTTGAATATCCAGCCACCTAGATCTGGATTAAGTTTTACTTGATTCGGATCTGTCTTAGCTTCGAATATCCAGCCACCTAGATCCGGATTAAGTTTTACTTGATTCGGATCTGTCTTATAACTCGAATCTGTCTTAGCTTTGAATATCTAACTGTGTAATTTATTTTGGTATTTAGGTTGCCCATGACCGGCGAATAGCCGAATTCCAAAGGTTGCTTTTTGCGCACAAGAAATTGGAAGAGAAATATGAGAAAGTTCTCCCCGTGGTGAAGAAAACTGGTAATTTAACCAATCTTTGCATTGTCCCATAGGTTCTTAATATTTCCCACTTGAGACGTTAACCCATTTTTCTTTGCTGGGAAACAGGTAATATCAATAATCTTAATATTCGTCTTAACAAGAAAGTCAAAGCTTTGGAAGGTTAGTCATTCTTTTTCTCTATTGATTTTCGTTCGAGACTTATCCTGGGTTTCTTATAACCTTCGGGCTTTGGTATAGCTGAGTTACAAACACTTGCAGCATCGCAGCAAGAATGCATACCCATGCCTGATATGATGCTGCATTTTTTAGAACAAGCCGCCACTCATTCGGCGCAACTGAAAGAGAAGGATGACAAGATAACCCGGTTACGTCCCGGGGTTGAGTCTCTCAAGATTTCTCAGACATCTTAATTAGAGAAAGTTGACCAGGAGTTCTCTGAAGAGAAGAATCGGCTGAATCTGCAGCTACAGAAAGGTAAAGAACTCCTCGAGTCTGCCGAGCTGAAGACTCGGATGATGAGCGAAGAAATTACTTGCTTTGAGAAGACTAAAACTGACTGGGCCCAGGATCTCCAGAAAATGTTGAGTTATATTCATCGTAAGTTTCTGACTGTGGCCGAGTTATTTTCTTCTCTTTCTTACTTTAACTGATATACTTTGTATTTCACGTAGATCATTTTCTGGAAGCTAGACCCGTGAGCTCTAAAGTAGTGATTTCTGCTCGCCAGCGCCGAGGGGTCCCCGCAGACTCAAGTCCAGAATATTCAATGGAAGACTTCTTGATTGCCGTTGGCGCTGCTATTGGGCCAATAAAGATTATGGGTAGGGATTTGGTGCAAGCAGCCATTCAGGCCTACCATGTTCTCTGGCCGAATACTTCGGTAACTCCTGATATTGACGAGGTCAAAATACTCGTGGAGAGATTAATGGCATCTTAGAACTAGCTAAATCTCTGGAGGGAATCTGCCAGGAGGGCCGGTGCTGACATGGCACTTACAACCGTTTTGTCTTGGTACGAGGACATTCCATCGATACTTTGATAAACTTGCGCACCGGCTCTCGTTGGGTTGAGGATCCAGCATTCGTCGCTCGCCGCCAAGCTCGTGCCTTCCAGCTGGTTGAGTACACTGATGTGCATAATTGGATTGAAGGGCCGAGTTTCCTTCCCAATCCAGCGGATGATGTCGAGATTGAAGATGCCTCTGATGATGATTCGGCCGATCAGGATGAAGCAGAAGGTGACTCGGACAACTCCCATGATTCCAATGGAAGCTCGGACGAGGATGACGATGCGCGATCATCTTCCAAGGGGACTGGGCATTCTCAAGCTCAAACTAATGTTTCTAAGTAGCCCAGGATTTCCCCCGAGGTTACTGCCGTTTCTGTTGAGGGCGAGGTAACTTCGGCCGAGGCGCCGTCCACCTTGGAGCGCCCAGTTCCTAACAGCGCCCCTGCACGGGAGACCGAGGTCGCGCCGCCACCATCCAAGATACCCGTTCCTGGTGCGCTAGATCATACTGTTGCCCCTTAAGGGTGCTCTGGTCCTTTTAGCTGTTTATGTTTAAAAAACCTCTTAAGTTATTTCCAGTCCCCGGTATGCCGGGCGTATGATGTCTATGGAAAAATCGTCTGGCTTGTGATGCGAACCTTTTTTCTTTTTGCCGCTAAGGCATGAATGATGGTAATCATTATTACTTTGCATTATCCTGAGAATTCCTCATTTGTCGAGCTATGGAACTTTTATGTGTCTGGCGACAAATAGTCGATTATACCCACTAGTCACCAAGTTATCACTTGGGCTATCGAGTTCTTGCATGTGCTCAAAGAGTTACCTTGGACCATGTGGTCGTCTCCGAGTTGCAAACCGAGTCGCCGAAATATATTTCATGGGTTAATGCAGAGAATATTACGGTGTAATCCCTGAGTCATTGCTCAAGGCGCCGGGGTTTAATGCATGACCCCAGATAAGGGATAATATGGCGCAGTCTGCGAGTCCCTGCCCGAGGTCTTGAATCTTAACATATAATTCGTGAATAAGAGATAACACAGTACATTCCCCGAGTCCCTGCTCGAGGCGCTGAGGTTCAATACGTAACTCAGATTAAGAAATAATCATAGGGCAGTCCCCGAGTCACTGCTCGAGGCACCAAAGTTTAACATATAACTTAGAATAAGGAATATCATAGGGCAGTCCCCGAGTCACTGCTCGAGGTGCAGAGGTTTAATACATAACTCAGAATAAGTAATAACATAGGGCAGTCCCCGAGTCACTGCTCGAGGTGCCGAGGTTTAACACATAACTCGGAATAAGAAATAACATAGGGCGGTCCCCGAGTCACTTCTCGAGGTGCCGAGGTTTTGATACATAACTCAGAATAAGAAATAACATAGGGCAGTCTCTGAGTCACTGCTCGAGGTGCCGAGGTTTAATACACGGTTGATACTTCAACTTGAAGCGTCATATTACAACGCCCCATGGATTGCTCCTACGAGTAAAATAGACGAAGTAAAGCTATGTTCCATGGTCTTTTCGATTCTTCGCCGGCTTTGTTTGCCTTGTTCTTTTCTGGTGACTGAGCATCGATTAGGTAATATGCATCATTGTGCAATGCTTTACTCACGATGAATGGCCCCTCCCATGGCGGTGATAGTTTGTGCATGCCGGCTGTGCGTTGCACTAGCCGAAGAACCAAATCTCCTTCTTTAAACACTCTTGGATTGACTTTATTGCTGTGATATTGTCGTAGGTCTTGTTGATAAATAACTGATCTTGATAGTGCCAATTCCCTGGCCTCTTCTAGCAAATCGACATCGTCTTGCCGAGCTACCTCATTTACCTCAGCGGTTGTATACTGGGTTACTCTTGGCGAATCATGTATTATGTCGGCTGGAAGCACGGCTTCTGCTCCATACACCAGAAAAAATGGGGTATACCCTGTTGACCTATTTGGGGTAGTTCTGAGGCTCCATAGTAGTGCTGGTAGTTCTTCAATCCAGCATCCTGCCAACCTTTGCAGAGGTTCGACGAGTCGGGGTTTTAGTCCGGACAATACTAGTCCATTTGATCTTTCTACTTGCCCATTTGGTGCTGGGTGAGCCACCGAGGCGACATCTAGTCTTATGTGTTTTTCTTGGCAGAATCTAGCAAAAGCCCCTTCAGCAAAGTTTGTGCCATTGTCTGTAATAACACTATGTGGATAATCATATCTCAAGATAATATCTTTGAGGAATTTTACTGATGTTTGTCCATCACATTTTTTTATTGGTTTTACTTCAATCCACTTTGTGAACTTATCCACCATGACTAAAATGTGAGTCATTCCGCCTCGGGCTAGCTTGAATGGTCCCACCATATCCAAGCACCATACAGAAAATGGCCAAGTAATTGGTATCGTCTTTAACTCGGACGATGGCATATGTATCTTGCTGGCGTACCTCTGGCAACCATTACATTTTTCTACCAATTCTTTCGCTTCTTTCAATGCTGTCAGCCAATAAAATCCATGCATGAATGCTTTGGCCACTAAAGCTCTGGACGAGGCGTGATGCCCGCATTCTCCCTGATGTATATCTAGGAGTATTTCCTGGCCTTCTGCCGAGTTAACACATCTTTGCAGCATGCTTGTGCGCTTCTTTTATACAGCTCATTGTTTATGACTGTATAAGCTTTTGCTCTTCTTACTGTCTGTCTAGCCAGTACCTCATTACTCGGCAAAATTGCATCCTTAAGGAAGGAAAATATGGGTTGCGCCCATGTCGGCATGATTTTCTCTGGGATAGTTTCACTATCTATTTCCATATTTTCTGCCGACATAACAGCCTCGGATTTCTCCATATCCATTCGTGCGATGGCCGGGTTCACTTTCGGAAATTCCGGGTTACATTCTTTGTCAATTTCCATTGGCATACTATCTTCTCTTGATTCTGCCGAGATATAAATGGACTCGGACTCTGGTGATGGTGCTATTGATGGTTTTCTCAGGTGCTCTAGGGCGATACCCAGGGGACTTGATTGCCTAGTTGATCCGAGTTTTTATAGTGTGTCTGCAGCGTCATTTTCTGCTCGAGGTATATGATGAAACTCACATCCATCAAAGTATCCACTGATTTTTTGCACATGGAATCTATATAGGGCCATATTCGCATCTAGCACGTCCCAATTGCCTGATACTTGCTATACTACTAGATCTGAATCCCCGTAGCATAGGATCCGACGTATGCCAATCTCTTTTGCCACCTTTAATCCATGGACGAGTGCTTCGTACTCGGCTACATTTTTTGACGCGGCAAAATGTATTTACAGCACATATTTCAGCTGATCTCTTTCTGGCGAAGTTAATACTATCCCTGCCCCCAAGCCATTCCTCAGCTTGGAACCGTCAAAGTGCATTATCCAATAATTCGGATCTGGTAATGGCGGCTCATATTGTACCTCGGCCCAATCCACAAAGAAGTCTGCCACCGCCTGAGATTTGATTGCATCTTGCCTATCGAATTGCGGGGCATAAGGTGATAACTCGATTGCCCATTTTGCTATTCGGCCACTGGCATCTTTATTGCTCAATATCTCGGCTATGGGTGCTTCACAAATCACTTTTATCGGATGTTCCTCGAAGTAATGTTTAAGTTTTTCCGCCGACATGTATACTCCATAAGCCATCTTTTGGTAGTGTGGGTAGTTCTGTTTTGAGGCTGATAGTACCTCGCTTAGGTAATATACCGGCCTTTGTACCGACTTATCATCTTCATTCCGTTCTACGACAACCACCGCGCTTACCACTCTGTTAGTGGCAGCTACATAAAGTAACATAGGCTCCTTTGATAATGGAGAGGCCAGAATTGGTACCGTGACCAACATCTTTTTTAATTCATGAAATGCATTATCTGCTTGCGGTGTCCAAATGAACTTATCAGACTTTTTCATCAGTTGATATAGAGGTAAGGCCTTTTCCCCCAGCCGACATACAAATCGACTAAGCGAGGCCAGGCAACCCGTGAATTTTTGTACATCATTTAGACACCTCAGCAATTCCATTCTTTCAACTACTCGTATCTTGGTTGGATTTGCTTCTATACCTCGGCTGGATACGAGAAAGCCGAGTAATTTCCCAGCCGGGACACCGAAGGTACATTTTTCTGGGTTAAGCTTCATTCGGAATCTTCTCAGGTTTGCGAACGCCTGCCGAATATCATCCAGGAGTGTTTTACTTTCTTTGGTTTTTATAACCACATCATCCACATATACTTGCACATTTTTCCCTATCTGGTCATGTAGACACTTTTGCATGCATCTCTGGTATGTTGCTCCTGCATTACGCAGGCCGAATGGCATGGTACGATAGCAATAAGCCCCGTATGGGGTAATAAACGCAGTCTTTATTTGATCGGTCGGATTTAATGGTATCTGGTGGAAACCATAATACGCATCTACAAATGATAACAGCTCACAACCAGCGGTCGAATCAATGACTTGGTCTATCCTAGGTAAAGGAAAAGGATCTTTGGGACACGCCTTGTTTAGGTCCGTGTAATCGATACACATTCGCCATATGACAGCTACATTTGGGTCATCCTTTTTCTTTTCTACTAACACCGGATTTGATAACCAATCCGGATGAAGTACTTCCATGATGAACCCGGCCGCAAGGAGCCGAGCTATCTCATCCCCTATTATTTTTCTCCTGTCTTCGGCGAAGCGGCGGAGAGGTTGCTTCACCGGACTTGCTCCTGGCCTTACATGCAAAGAGTGCCCAGCCAACTCCCTCGGCACACCTTGCAGGTCTTGAGTGGACCAGGCAAAGATATCCCGATTCTCACGGAGGAAGTTGGTGAGCTCGTCTTCCTATTTGGTATCTAGGCTGACACCAATCGTGATGGTGCGCTCTGGGAACTGCTCATCTATCTGGACCTTTTTTGTCTCCTTAGTCGGCTGGAACGAAACACTTCCATGTGGGTTGGCTAATGCCGGCATATTCAGCTGAGCTGACTAAGCGAGGGTCGCTACCTCCTGAATCCTTCTTTTTTCTCTTGCAATCACCAATGACTCGGCCAGGTTTGATCCGGCCGAGGCACATTCCATCGACTTCCTGTAATCTCCTGCTACTGTTATCACCCCTTGTGGTCCGGGTAACTTCATTTTCAAGTAAGTGATGTGGCAGCTGCTCATGAATTTGGCCAACGCTGGCCGTCCGAGTAAAGCATGATAGCAACTTTCTAAGTCCACCACTTCAAACTCCAAATTTTCCGCTCTGCAATTCTCCCTTGTGCCGAATAATACATCTACTCGGACTTTCCCAATGGGTTCGCATGAAAGTCCCGGCACTATTCCATGGAATGTGGTTCTTGTGGACTGCAACATATTCTACGCTATTCCGAGTTTATGCATCGTATCTTTGTACATGATATTGATACTGCTCCCATTGTCAATGAGTACTTTTGAAAATTTCACATTAATGCTGGGCCCTACAAATGTCAGATCTAGTACGAGTGCGTACGACCCTGGATTCGGCATTATTTTCGGGTGATCCTTTATGCTCCAGGTTATTTCCTGATCTGACCAAGGCACATATCTTGGTACGGCCGTCATAACTGCATTTACTTCCATATGCCGGCGCTGTACACTTTGCCTGTCTTGCTGTTCAGTTGTGAACACACAATATGACTGATGATGTTCCCTGTAATCATTACGCCCATTATCTCCGGGGTTTGTCCTTCCATCCTGACCTTGATTCATTACTTGATGCACTGCATCTCTCCGGTCCGAGTTATCATACCTCGGGGGAGGAGGGGGTAACATTAACTGTTGTGCATTCGCCCTAGTCAACTGTGGTTGTTGCTGCTGATGCGCTTGATGAGAAGGCACTTGCATGGCCGTCGGGTTCCCCATTGCATTTTTCATCCAGGCGCATTGCCGAGTTGTATGATTAGCCGGCTTGGCCGGGTTTGGAGTGTGAAATTTACACGGTTGATCCAACATGGACTCAAATGTGTACTTCGTCCTTTCCTGCCACTGCTTCTTCTATTCCGATGTCCACTGTCTTTTCCATTCATTCCTTGGTGTCCATTGCTGAGGACCATTTTTCTGCCGCTGACTGTTTCCGTGACTCGGCTGATCTTGCACTACCGCTGCCACCTGATTGGAGGCGTATCTGTAATCCGGCCTTTCCTCTCTCCTTCTACCTCTAAACTCGTTGCGTCTCGATGATCCGACCGCATCTCTTGCATTATAAGGTCCCCAACCTTTAATAAGGCAGATTCCCCTGTGTTTACAATGCTAGTCCCTGGATCAATAGCTAGCATCCACAGTTAAGATGTAATATCAAGAAACAAAGGTCATAATACAACTTTTTAACCAGGAATAAAATAATTTATTACATCTTTCATAGCTCATTTGGCTATTACATTACATTGCAGCAGAATATCTATAAGCATGGGGTCCTTCATCTTTAAAGTGCCACATGCAGACATGTTGGTTGTAGACTTTGTAATCCTAATCAACACACTTCACTAAATCAATCAAACCTGCAACATAACAAGTTACAACCACAAGGGTCAATACATTTGAATTGTATTGGCAAGTGATACTATGGTAGTATAGTGGAGTCTATCATCTATATGCTTTTGGCTAAGTGGAGTTGAGGCTTGCATTGCTCAAAATAGATTTTTCCTTATCATTTGAAAACACTAAGTTTTGCTTGACAAAAAAAATCACCCAAGGCATCTACCAATCAAGGATTGAAGATCCTTTAACCCTTGTTCAACCACAAGTTTTTAACTTAGAAATTTGGATGATGAGATTCTTGATAGCTTCCATGTCTTGATGCTCAAATTGTCCTTTACCAGGGACATGGCTAAGTACTCAGATTTTACACTCTGCAGAGGTGGTTCACTTTCCCCACAAGACTTGGTTTCACCAAGACAAGATCTTTCAGAAGCCTTTCCTTAGACCAAATGGACACGTTCCAACCTATCATTCCCACTACCACCAACTGTCCAATTGGCTAAGTTCTAGCAACCTATATGATCCAGGCAGAGCCCATAATGCCAAGTGGCTGCACTTGAAGCTTCTCAACATTTGACATCTCAAATCTCTTTGTTCCTGGGTGGCCATCCACAAGTGAGATACACAAGGTAAACCATAAAAATGGGCCTTGTGAACCACTCAACACAAACCATTCCTTCCATTCCACCTAGGTGATTCATTCACTTAGTTGTTTTATTAAACAAAACACAAGTCCTCAGACTTAGAAATTTTTCCATAGTGTGAATATATATTCCACCCTTGTTTTCTACTAGCTAAGCTAAGCATGATAGTAGTAGGGATCTTAACTTAGGAAATTTCTACTAAGGTTTCATCTACTAGGATTTCCCATAGCAAGGTTTATACTTAGCAAAATTCCATGCAAGTCCTACTTAGAAATATCACTAATGCATAGTGAAAATAATGGGACAAAGTATGAAGCATCACTTTCCTTTTTGGTAGAGGGTATAAGTTCACTCCTTGTCCTTGCAACAAGCACACTCTTCAAGTCACTACAATTCAATCAAGCAAGGCACAATCTCAATCTACCAATCAAGCAAAACATCACATAAAATAATAAACAAAACAATACATGCAAGCATGCAAAAGGGTTGTTTTATTTGTAAAAGTGGTTTCTAATGGATCATAAACATTTGGAAACGCCTATTGGTCATTTTATAAAATGGCAAAGTCATTTGCAAAAGGTTTCACTTTAATAACCATTTTTAAAACAAGGTATCATTTTATGTGGTGTAGAAATGTTTTTACTAAGGCATTAATCTATAGGATTCACAAAATATGTTTTTAAACCATAAAATCTTGTGTTTAGGGTCAGAGTGTTTAAAACAAAACATTTCACAAAGTTTTTCCTTCAAAACCATTTTTAATAAATAAACCATATTTTTATTTGACTAGAATTGGTTAAAATCAAGGATTCATTCTTTTGTTTCTCCAAATACATTTTTGAAACCACCAAGTGATTCCTATGGTCAGTAGGTTCAAAACACACCATTTTCCAAAGATTTTATCCTCAAAATCATTTTAGAATAATTTTCACATCCTAAACAAGCATACATATGTTTCTGCAAAAACAAACATTTTACCAGGAGCTTTTTACTAAACAAATTGCATGGTTGGCTAGGGCTTGTTCCACTGATTCCATTGATATAAAGTTTGCAAAATTTGGACGTGTAGAACTAAAGTTATGCAATTTACAAAATTGGTAAACTAATAGATCAAATTCTGTTTAAATCAAACAGACTGGGACACGCGTCTGTTTCTCATTGGACGATAACGGTTCGTGCGGATCAAGCGTTGCGAGGCGTTGGATTAAAATGAGATCATGCGGCACAGATCAGTTCTTACCCTTTCGCTTAAGTCGCATGTTTCTACGCGTCCGATCTAAATCGAATGGCCCTGATCTATTTGACCACAAAGTGGCGGCGCTGGCGACGGTGGTTGGTGGCGGCGCACTCAGACGGTGCGGTCGTCCGTGATTTAGGAAGCAAGGGGAACAGAGGGGTAGCTCACCAGAATCGCCGAAGCTTGCTGATGCTCAACGTGGTTGTCGCAGGGCCGGGGGCGCACGGACGGGTCGGCAATCTCTCGCCGGAGTTGCTCTCTGGCACGGGTACGCACGGCCGTGGTCGAAGGCGAGCGTCTGGGTCGCAACTGATCAAGTAAAACGTGTCAGGAGGGTGCGCAAGGTTTCCTAGGTTGTGAAAGAACTCACCAGAGGGAAAGGGGCGCGCTGGTTTGTCGGCTATTGCTCGCTGGAGTTGAAGCAGACCGTGGCGCTCAGTCGAGGTGGTTGCCGACGCTCTGGGTCACTAGAGGAGGTGTGGCTGGGGTCAGTGGATGCGCAAAGTGATGGAGATCCAGTGAGCATGAACCAGAGAGGAGGGGGCGGCGTGTACTCACCGTATTTGTCGCCGGAGTGCGTCGGAGCCGCGGCGGTGCAAAAGAGAATTAGAGCAGCCTGGTGGCTCTCTGGTGGCGCTGGTTTGGGGGAAATGGGGGGGAGAGGGTGCTGGTTAAATGAGAGTAAACGAGGGGAGGAATTCCTGGCATGATTACGCGAATTGATCCGAGGATTAACAAGCAGAAACGGCCGACGTGGTCATCGCGTGGGTGAGGAAGAAGGTGAGCTGGCGGTGGGGCCTAAGCGTCGTGAGAGGAGAGAGGAGTGGGTCCCGATTGTCATTCACTGCGCGGATCGTTTCGTGTGTGAGAGAAAACGCTTCGGGGGAGAGAGGGAAATGGGCTGCTGGGCCTAGTTGGGCTGGCCGGCTGGGCTGCTGTCTGATTCTATTTTTTTCTGAATGCTTTATCTTTTTCTATTTCGATTTTCTATTTGAAAATCAATCAAACAATTCAAACACTAATTCAAATGAATTCAAAACTCCTCCAAACTTTGCCTTGAATTTTGGTTCTGTTTAACAACATAAATCAAAGTCTAAAACAAAATAATATTTTATTCTTTTTAGGATCTATTTAATAATTAAATAAAATAGACTTTATTTATTAATTCAAATAGGTTTTGATTTATTTATTTAAAACCTCCATTTGAAATCTAAATATTAACAAAACCAAATCAGTAGGTTTTATTTGAAAATATAGAATACTTGGAAAACTTGTTTAAAATAAAATAACATGTTTTGATGTTTAATTAAAATGGTAAAACCTTTATTTTAATAAAATTGGTTTAATAATAAACTCTCCTTATTTTTATTTAAATAAACCTTTACTCTTTTAATCAAAGCAAAACATTTTATTTCAAAAGCTTGGCCAAGGTTTAATTTGGCTCTATAAAATAATCCTTATTTATATTTCTACCTTTTCATTTGAAAACTAAATCTTTTTATTAAAAGATCCAAAATAGTAATTCCAAATATCCAAATTTTCTTTATTAATTGTTTATATTTTCAAATCCCTTTAGGATTTGTTTGATCAAATAGGTTTGAAGGTTTCCAATTGGAATCAAAAAGTTTCTTCTCACCCTGAAAATCAACAAAGTTTTATTTTATTCATTTATTTTTCACATTACAAGATTTGGAAAATATTGGGATGTGACAGGCTACCACCCTTAAAATAAATCTCGTCCCGAGATTTGGGAAGGCTAGGGTTACAAGTAGGCTGAAAGCATCTAGGGTACTACCACCCTTAAAAATTTTCCAACTAGATTACATCTTGTCTTACTTGGGATCTTGGTGTAACTTTCCTGGACAAAAGTTTGCATAGTGGCCTAGCTCCTTGCATTTGAAACATGTGACAAGGCTGAGATCCCTCATAGTCTTGTTTATCTTGTGTTTCATCTTTTCTGGACAGTTGCTTGCATAATGTCCTAGCTCTTTGCAGTTGTTGCACCACACTTGGCTAATATCTTTCTTTTCCTTTGGTATCATTTCCTCTTGTTTGTTTCCTTGGTTCTTCTTCTTTTCTAGGCATCCATTGGCATAGTGTCCCATCTCTTTGCAATTGTAACATTGCAACTGGCTTTTGTCCTTCTTTTTCTTTTTGGGTCTCTCCAAAGCTAGGAGTTCTTCTAGTTCATGTTCTTCATACCTCACCTCAGAGGTGGGAAATCTTTCTCTCTTCTTGGGGCAGTTACTAGAGATATGACTTTCTTCTTCATAGTTAGGGCATTGATCTTCATGCTCCTTGGATGTATGATCCTTGTCTCCACAAATATTGCAAGCTTTGGTTCCTCCTAAAATAACATCTTTGTCATCCTTGTTGTCATTTGCTCTTTGGGAAAAGTTTTCTCCCATGTTGATCATTTGAGTAACCAATCCTTGCAACAATTGGGATTGAAGTTTCAAAATCCTTTGTATGGCTAGATCTAGTCCATTGCTGTTGGCTAAAAGCTGAGTTGTCATTTGGCTCAACTGGTTTTGGGTTGCTATAAGTTCTTGGATCAATAGCTAGCATCGATGTAATATTAAGAAAAAAAGGTCATAATACAACTTTTTAACCAGGAATAAAATAATTTATTACATCTTTCATAGCTCATTTGGCTATTACATTACATTGCAGCAAAATATCTATAAGCATGGGGTCCTTCATCTTCAAAGTGCCACAGGCAGACATGTTGGTTGTAGACTTTGTAATCCTAATCAACACACTTCACTAAATCAATCAAACCTGCAACATAACAAGTTACAGCCACAAGGGTCAATACATTTGAATTGTATTGGCAAGTGATACTATGGTAGTATAGTGGAGTCTATCATCTATATGCTTTTGGCTAAGTGGAGTTGAGGCTTTCATTGCTCAAAATAGATTTTTCCTTATCATTTGAAAACACTAAGTTTTGCTTGACAAAAAAAATCACCCAAGGCATCTACCAATCAAGGATTGAAGATCCTTTAACCCTTGTTCAACCACAAGTTTTTAACTTAGAAATTTGTATGATGAGATTCTTGATAGCTTCCATGTCTTGATGCTCAAATTGTCCTTTACCAGGGACATGGCTAAGTACTTAGATTTTACACTCTGCAGAGGTGGTGCACTTTCCCCACAAGACTTGGTTTCACCAAGACAAGATCTTTCAGAAGCCTTTCCTTAGACCAAATGGACGCGTTCCAACCTATCATTCCCACTACCACCAACTGTCCAATTGGCTAAGTTCTAGCAACCTATATGATCCAGGCAGAGCCCACAATGCCAAGTGGCTGCACTTGAAGCTTCTCAACATTTGACATCTCAAATCTCTTTGTTCCTGGGTGGCCATCCACAAGTGAGATACACAAGGTAAACCATAAAAATGGGCCTTGTGAACCACTCAACACAAACCATTCCTTCCATTCCACCCAGGTGATTCATTCACTTAGTTGTTTTATTAAACAAAACACAAGTCCTCAGACTTAGAAATTTTTCCATAGTGTGAATATATATTCCACCCTTGTTTTCTACTAGCTAAGCTAAGCATGATAGTAGTAGGGATCTTAACTTAGGAAATTTCTACTAAGGTTTCATCTACTAGGATTTCCCATAGCAAGGTTTATACTTAGCAAAATTCCATGCAAGTCCTACGTAGAAATATCACTAATGCATAGTGAAAATAATGGGACAAAGTATGAGGCATCACTTGCCTTTTTGGTAGAGGGTATAAGTTCACTCCTTGTCCTTGCAACAAGCACACTCTTCAAGTCACTACAATTCAATCAAGCAAGGCACAATCTCGATCTACCAATCAAGCAAAACAACACATAAAATAATAAACAAAACAATGCATGCAAGCATGCAAAAGGGTTGTTTTATTTGTAAAAGTGGTTTCTAATGGATCATAAACATTTGGAAACACCTATTGGTCATTTTATAAAATGGCAAAGTCATTTGCAAAAGGTTTCACTTTAATAACCATTTTTAAAACAAGGTATCATTTTATGTGGTGTAGAAATGTTTTTACTAAGGCATTAACCTATAGGATTCACAAAATATGTTTTTAAACCATAAAATCTTGTGTTTAGGGTCAGAGTGTTTAAAACAAAACATTTCCCAAAGTTTTTCCTTCAAAGCCATTTTTAATAAATAAACCATATTTTTATTTGACTAGAATTGGTTAAAATCAAGGATTCATTCTTTTGTTTCTCCAAATACATTTTTGAAACCACCAAGTGATTCCTATGGTCAGTAGGTTCAAAACACACCATTTGCCAAAGATTTTATCCTCAAAATCATTTTAGAATAATTTTCACATCCTAAACAAGCATACATATGTTTCTGCAAGAACAAACATTTTACCAGGAGCTTTTTACTAAAAATTGCATGTTTTGCTAGGGCTTGTTCCACTGATTCCATTGATATAAAGTTTGCAAAATTTGGACGTGTAGAACTAAAGTTATGCAATTTACAAAATTGGTAAACTAATAGATCAAATTCTGTTTAAATCAAACAGACTGGGACACACGTCTTTTTCTCATTAGACGATAACGGTTCGTGCGGATCAAGCGTTGCGAGTGTTGGATTAAAATGAGATCGTGCGGCACAGATCAGTTCTTACCCTTTCGCTTAAGTCGCCTGTTTCTACACGTCCGATCTAAATCGAATGGCCCTGATCTATTTGACCACAAATTGGCGGCGCTGGCGGCGGTGGTTGGTGGCGGCGCGCTCAGACGGTGCGGTCGTCGGTGATTTAGGAAGCAAGGGGAACAGAGGGGTAGCTCACCAGAATGGCCGAAGCTTGCTGATGCTCAACGTGGTTGTCGCAGGGCAGGGGCGCATAGACGGGTCGGCAATCTCTCGCCGGAGTTGCTCTCTGGCACGGGTACGCACGGCCGTGGTCAAAGGCGAGCGTCTGGGTCGCAACTGATCAAGTAAAACGTGTCAGGAGGGTGCGCAAGGTTGCCTAGGTTGTGAAAGAACTCACCAGAGGGAAAGGGGCGCGCTGGTTTGTCGGCTATTGCTCGCTGGAGTTGAAGCAGACCGTGGCGGTGCTCAGTCGAGGTGGTTGCCGACGCTCTGGTCACCAGAGGAAGTGTGGCTGGGGTCAGTGGATGCGCAAAGTGATGGAGATCCAGTGAGCGTGAAACAGAGAGGAGGGGGCGGCGTGTACTCACCGTATTTGTCGCCGAGGCGTCGAGCAAGCGCTGCAAAAGATAATTAGAGCAGCCTGGTGGCTCTCTGGTGGCGCTGGTTTGGGGGAAATGGGGGGGAGAGGGTGCTGGTTAAATGAGAGTAAACAAGGGGAGGAATTCCTGGCGTGATTACGCGAATTGATCCGAGGATTAACAAGCAGAAACGGCCGGTGTGGTCATCGCGTGGGTGAGGAAGAAGGTGAGCTGGCGGTGGGGCCTAGCGTCAGCGAGAGGGAGAGAGGAGGAGTGGGTCCCGATTGTCATTCACTGCGCGGATCGTTTCGTGTGTGAGAGAAAACGCTTCGGGGGAGAGAGGAAATGAAATGCTTGGGCCTAGTTGGGCTGGTCATTGTCTGATTCTATTTTTTTCTTTCTAAATGCTTTATCTTTTTCTATTTCGATTTTCTATTTGAAAATAAATCAAACAATTCAAACAATAATTCAAATCAATTCAAAACTCCTCCAAACTTTGCCTTGAATTTTGGTTCTGTTTAACAACATAAATCAAAGTCCAAAACAAAATAATATTTCTATTCTTTTTAGGATCTATTTTATAATTAAATAAAATAGACTTTATTTATTAATTCAAATAGGTTTTGATTTATTTATTTAAAACCTCCATTTGAAATCTAAATATTAACAAAACCAAATCAGTAGGTTTTATTTGAAAATATAGAATACTTGGAAAACTTGTTTAAAATAAAATAACATGTTTTGATGTTTAATTAAAATGGTAAAACCTTTATTTTAATAAAATTGGTTTAATGATAAACTCTCCTTATTTTTATTTAAATAAACCTTTACTCTTTTAATCAAAGCAAAACATTTTATTTCAAAAGCTTGGCCAAGGTTTAATTTGGCTCTATAAAATAATCCTTATTTATATTTCTACCTTTTCATTTGAAAACTAAATCTTTTTAATAAAAGATTCAAAATAGTAATTCCAAATATCAAATTTTCTTTATTAATTGTTTATCTTTTCAAATCCCTTTAGGATTTGTTTGATCAAATAGGTTTGAAGGTTTCCAATTGGAATCAAAAAGTTTCTTCTCACCCTGAAAATCAACAAAGTTTTATTTTATTCATTTATTTTTCACATTACAAGATTTGGAAAATCTTGGGATGTGAGATGCATATTGATCCCGATGCTCTCGATGTTCTGCCGACATCAGTTCTGGTTGTGTCGGATCCCCCAAAGCATATGAATTTGCTATCCTGATGGTTTCTGCCAAAGTGGTCGGCATATCTCTCTGCAACCTCTGCCACAAAACACTGGTGTATCGACAGCCTTGAGCGAACCAAGCTATCGCTTGAGACTCTATAACTCCTTCACATGAGTTTCTAAGGTTACACCACCGAGTCAAGAATTCTCTATCTGTCTCATTCGGCATTTGCTTGCACATAGCAAGCTGCCGTGGCCTGTTTGGTCTTTTCTAAGTACTGGTGAAGTTGCTGACAAACATCACTTCAAAATCTAACCAACGGTTGATACTACCTGCTGGCAGATTGTTTAGCCATACTCTGGCTGGTCCTTCCAGCATCTGCGGGACATATCTTACCGCCCATCGCAAGTTTCCACCAGCTATCTTTACTGCAGTAGCATAGTCAATTAACCAATCTTGTGGTTTGGTGTTCCCATTGTATGTTTCCGTGCCCCTCGCCAGCTGAAAGTTCGGCACTGGTGGATCGCCCATGATCCGAGGTCCGAAACATGTCGGACCTGGCGGACCCTGCTCCTCTAATAACTCGGACCGGTACAACCTGTCCAGCTTTAATCTTGCATCATTTGATGGCAAGTTTCTGTACATGATTCTCTCCTGCATTCCATAATGGTTATTTCCACCATTGCCTGCATATTCCATATCTGAGTAACCATCATTGTACCTCTCATTTGCCTGATTTTGGTAAGCTGGTCTTACTTCTCGTTCTTGCCGAGGTTCATACCTCGGCTGGGGATTGGGCGGTGGGTCTCTCCTTCCTTCCGCCGGGTCATTGTTCTCATGATTTCTTCTTACGAGGTCTCCATTACCTCGGCTTTCGTTGCCGTTGTTGGCACGGCCGGGGTTTCTCTCACCACTGTTACCTCGGCTCACCATCTGCCTTATGAGTCTCATGCTCTTTGTTGATATCATCCATGAGGTTTTTCCCTCTCAATCTTAATTCATCTACCCGCTCTGGGGCAACATCTAGCTTATTTGCCTTGGCATATTCTCGCAGGGGCCTGTTCAAGGACTCCTGCAAATTCGATACCTTTTTTGCTTCTATCAGTACTTTCTGCCTAGTCTCTTCTAACTCAGCCTGAGCATTAGCCAGATCAAGTATCAGCGCTACAGGCGTGGTCAGATTATCTATAGTTGCCTAGAGAATATTTTCTGGTCTTTCCAGAGGTGGCCATCTTACCCTCGGTGCCTTCGGGGTTGTCTCCTGCACCTCGGCTGACTTGGCTGCTGACGGATCTACCTCGGTGGGCTGTGGAGCTGCCTGCTTCTTGGCCACCTGTCCTCCCGTCGTCAGGTCCTTGCTTGATCCGGTGCCTGCTGCTGCCGCCTGTACCCCGGCTGTGACCATCACCTCGACACTGCTGACGGGGCGTTCTCCACGCGGACCGTTTGTGGCGCTAAGGGGAGGATCTCCTGCATCAACAACCTGGTGAGTATAAACGCATGATGTGTCGACGCCGACGTAGATCTGGTGCATGCCCAGGTTGATGAAGACGTCGTTGCGCGGTGGAGATTTTCTCCTGAAGCTGCCTGCGTTATCGCTGACATAGTCACAGAGAACAAATCTTTGGACTAAGCCAGAGACAACGCGCTCGCCGGTGTGGATGAAGTTTCCCGTCCGGATCTTGACTCTAGCTAGCACCGCTGCTGGCCCCATGGTGGGCGCCAACTGTCGTGGCGGTGGCACGGCAGATGCCATGGGTAGGCTAAAGTATGGGGCCAATGGATGCTAGAGGGATCCGGGGAGGGAAGATGTAGTGATTTCTACACTCAAACGATTAACATCAAGATCTTTCTTTCTCCTTATAAGAACTACAAGTGCTCCTTGAGCTGTTAGTAGGAAGAAGAAGACTAATATACGAGCCTTACGGCGTAGAGTGAATCGATGCCCCCTCTGGATCCCGCGCCTCCCCTTATAAAGGGGAGCCTTGGTTCCTCTAGGGCTGACGTGGCGAGCATATTCGAGGAATATGCTTGTCCCAATATAGTAACTCGACGACCTCCTTTCCGTGTCCCCCTTATAATGACGGCAAGGTTCCAGAGAACCCCACCCGTGCGCCTCAGGCTCCATGACTGTCACCTCCGTGACCTCTTTCTTCCCTTCTGCTGCTCTGCTCCTTGTCCTTTGTGCTTGGCCCTGTTCAGATTCTTCCTAGCCCGTGATTTTGGTTTGCCTATAAGCACCTCCTTCTCCTGCAAGCTTCAGGTTATTCGGCCCTATCTCGCATAACTCAGCTCAGCCTTCACTTGCATTCAAGTTATTTGGGCTCACTCGGCCGACTTAACTCGTATGTCGGTCGGGTAAGGTATTGCTCCTTCCGTAGGTGTCATGGCCGTGCTTATCTCGGCCGAGCTTTACATGATTCGGACAATATAAACAGTAACTCGGCATAATACAAGGGAGCCCCTTTTATCTTCCCCTGTCTTGACCCTATCCGGGGTCACCTCTCCAACAGACGGCGTGGTGTCAGAAGTAGAGGGAAGATCCCGCAGGGCTTCGCCTAAGCCGATGCGAGTTATGGTGGATCTAGGGTTTCCGGTGATCTAGGTTTAGAAGGACGGAGAGGAGGAGGAGGTGTCGGCGATGACTAGGGCGACGGCGACGAGCCGGCGGCGACGGCGCACGGGTGGGGAGGGCTGACTCTTGTGTTGTTTGGGGCAGCCCCCCCTCTATTTATGAGAGGGGGCAGCCTTGGGAGAGGAGAGTTTGAATCCATACCCAAACCCAAGTTGGATAGAAGGAAGGACTCTTTCCTTCTTCCACTAGGAAACTATTGTTCCAGTTTGACTTTTCAAACCTCCCTTTTGACTTTCAATTTAGACCTTTAATTCTCTCTCGCAAATGCCCAAACCAAGTGACCTAGGATATGATCCAATCATTCAACTTACCCATGACACATTCATGGAACATTCCCCTTCCGGTCCGGTGAACCTTCTAGAACCTCTTCGATGAAAACATCGAAATCATTCCCGAACTCCGGAATCGGACTTTCCTTATATGAATCTTATTCTCTAGACCATTTCAAATCTCCTCGTGATATCCCGGATCCCATCCGAGACTCCGAACAACATTCGGTTTCCCTACTTACATTCCATATCTACTAAACAACATCGAATCCTTAAGTGTGTCTCCCTACGTTTTGTGAATTATGCGGACATGACCGAGACACTTCTCCGATCAATAACCAATAGAGGAATCTAGAAATTCACATGGCTCCCACATATTTCTAAGATTACTTTGTGATCGAATGAACCACTTACATACGATACCAATTTCCCTTTGTCTCGTGATAATTTACATATCCGAGGTTTGATCGTCGGTATCTTTGCATACCTAGTTCAACCTCATTACCGATAAGTACTCTTTTCTTGTTCCCGTGATATGTGATCCCTTGTGAGCCAGTCACATGCTTGCAAGCTAATTGGAGGACATTCCACCGAGAGGGCCCAGAGTATATCTATCCGTCATATGGATGGACAAATCCCACTCTTGATCCATGTGCCTCAACCCATACTTTCCGAACACTCAATGCCACCTTTATAGCCACCCAGTTACGGTGTGGTGTTTGATGTCATCAAAGCATCCTTCCGGTTGTGGTCGAAGGAATTAGGTTACTATGTATCAAAAAGCTTATAGCAAACGAACTATTGAAATGACTTGATCTTAATGCTACGCTTATCTATAGGAGTATGTCCATCATAACGTTATCCTAATGATATGATCTTTTTGTTAATAACATCTCAATGTTCATGATCGAGAAACCACGATCATCTATTAACCAACAAGCTAGTATTATAAAGAGGCTTTACCAGGGACTCTAATTTAGTTTACAAATCACACAAGTATTAATGTTTCCGGTTAATACTATTATAGCATGAATGTAAACATTTATCATAAACACAAAGATATAATAATAACCACTTTTATTATTGCCTCTAGGGCATATCTGCAACATATCTTCCTTGTGCTTTCATGTCTAGATCTTGTGAGATCCGTTCATGATCAAGATCTAATCTATTTGTAATCATGCATGTTGTGTTTGCGTGGATCCGATGGATATTGATATTACTATGTCAGATTGATTAATGGTTTTGTCTTATTGATTCTATCATGTCTATGTTTTTTGTGATCTTGCATGCTCTCTGTTGTTAGTAGCTATCTTGTCCAAGTAGTTGCTAGTGACTCCAAGAGGGGGTATTTATGCTCGATAGTGGGTTCATGCCTCTACTTAATCAAGGGAAGTGACAGAAATCTCTACGGTTGTAGATGTGCTGTTGCCACTAGGGAGAAAACAACGGTCTCTTATTCAGGGAACAAGTGGATTGTTTACCTTACACACTTTGCTTAAAGCAGTTGTCTGTTGCTTGCAACTTAATACTAGAGGGGGTTCGGATGATAACCTGAAGGTGGACTTCTAGTCATAGATGCAGTTGTATTGCCCAATCGAATCTCATAGGATATTTTTGTCTAGTATTTCATTGTTATGCCTTGCTCAGTCCTGCCAATTGCCCTGCTGTAATTTGTTTATCCAGCATGCCATGTTTGTTTATCTAAGGAGAATACCTCTAGTGAACTATGGACCCCGGTCCAATCTTTACCATTGATACATCTTCCACTGTTACTGTTTACTTGCTGCAAACCATCATCACCTTCCACACCATATAGTTAATCCTTTGTTACAGCAACCGGTGAGATTGAAAACCTCACTGTTAGTTGGGGCAAAGTCTTGAGTTTGTGTTGTGCAGGTTTCCATGTTGCTTGCAACACCTTTGAGACGTTTCCTTCCTCCTACTGGTTCGATAATCTCGGTTTCTTACTGAGGGAAAACTTGCTGCTGTCCTGCATCATACCTTGCTCTTGGGGGTTTCCCGACGAAGCTCTCCACGTTGACGCAGCGCCAACAAGCCTTTTTTTGTGCCGTAGCCGGGGAGGCTAAGGACGTCTTCACAAGGGGAGTCCTCCTCAACCTTTCTCTTTACTCTGTTTTTAGTTTTGTTAGTTTCATTTGCTTGGTTTTTTTGCCTCTTTTTATCAAAAACTCCAAAAAAATTTAGTTTAGTTTGGTTTGCTTTCTATTATGAAAAAACGCAAAAAAATTAGTTCCTGCTCTAGCTGTTGTTGTTTTTGGATTGCTCCACTTTGGCCAAAATGAACTCTGCTGAGAACACCAAGTTGTGTGACTTCACTAGAACAAACAACAATGATTTCCTTAGCACTCTTATTGCTCCACTTGCTCCTGATGCTACCTTTTATGAAATTAAGCCTGCTTTGTTGAATCTTGTGATGAGAGAGCAATTTTCTGGTGCTAGTTCTAATGATGCTGCTGCCCATCTCAATAGCTTTGTTGAACTTTGTGAGATGAAAAAGTATAAGGATGTAGATGGAGATATTATTAAGCTCAAGTTGTTTCCTTTCTCCTTGAGAGGAAAAGCTAAAGAATGGTTGCTATCCTTGCCTAGAAATAGTATTGATTCTTGGATTAAGTGCAAAGATGCTTTTATTGGAAAGTACTACCCTCCTGGTAAGATTATATCTATGAAAATTTATATTATGAAATTTAAACAACTTGATAATGAACATGTTTCTCAAGCTTGGGAAAGAATGAAATCTTTGGTTAAGAATTGTCCCACTCATGGACTTACTGCTTGGATGATTATCCAGACTTTTTATGCAGGTTTGAACTTCTCTTCAAGAAACCTGTTGGATTCAGCTGCTGGAGGTACCTTTATGACCATCACCTTGAGTGCTGCAACAAAACTCCTTGATAATATGATGGTTAATTATTCTGAATGGCACACCGAGAGAGCTCCACATGGTAAGAAGTGCACAGACAGAAGCGCCAGAGGCTGGGGAATGTGTGAGCTTGGTCGAGGAGGCAAGGCGGTGGCTGGGCTCGTCGGTATTTGCTGGGGACGGTGGTCAGAGCAGTGGCGTTGCAAGCTCAAATTGAGGCAGCCTAGGGGCTCTCGTGCTGCGGTGTTTGAGGGGAAAGGAGGGGAAGGCGCAGGCGATTAAAAGGACGTGGTCGCAGGGGGAGTAATGACCGTGGTTAACGCGAATTGATTGCCGGCGTAAAGGGCAGGAAACGGCAGGGCGTCGTCTGCGCGAGGAATAAGGAGTGAGCTAGCTGCGTGGGTCCTTGCTATCAGCGAGGGAGTGTGGGGAAAGAAGGGGTCACCGTCTCTAAAAGTGCGGGTTCGGTGAAAACGCTTGGCGTGGGGAGGAAGCTGGGCTAGTATCTTGGGCTTGGCAGCCATGGCTGAGTCCGACTCTATTTTTTTCTTCCTGAAAGTTTTATCTTTTTCCAAATCTATTTTCTGTTTTGAATTTCCAAACAACAATTCAAGCATTCAAATAAATTCAAACTTTCACCAAACATTGCAATTGAATTTGGTTCTGTTTAACAACATAAACCAAAGTCCCAAGATCAAAGGCTGTTGGGCTTGGCCAGCTGGGCTGAGTCCGACTCTATTTTTTTCTTCCTGAAAGTTTTATCTTTTTCCAAATCTATTTTCTGTTTTGAATTTCCAAACAACAATTCAAGCATTCAAATCAATTCAAACTTTCACCAAACATTGCAATTGAATTTGGTTCTGTTTAACAACATAAACCAAAGTCCAAAGATCAAAATAATATTTTTATTTTAGGGTCCATTATTAATTAAATAAATAGACCATTGTTATTAAATCAAATAGATTTTGATTTATTCAAAACTCCATTTTGAAATCTAAAATATTCAAAACTTGTTTAAAATAAATAAATAGGTTTGATGTTTTAATTAAAATAGTGAAACCTTTATTTTTAATAAACTTGGATATTAAATCCTTATTAATTTATTTTAAATAAACCTTTACTACTCTTTAACAAATAGAAATATTTTATTTCAAAGGCTTGGCCAAGTTTTAATTTGGCTCTTTAAAAATAATACTTATTTTATTTCTATCCTTTTCATTTGAAAACCAAATCTTTTTATAAAAAGATCCAAAACAGTAATTCCAAATATTTTATTTTCCTTTATTAAATGTTTATCTTTTTAAATCCCTTTAGGATTTATCTTGATCAAAATAGATTTGAAGGTTCCCATTTGAATTCAAAAAGTTTCTTCTCACTCTGAAAATCAACAAAGTTTTATTTTATTCATTTATTTTTCACATTACAAGATTTGGAAAATCTTGGGATGTGACAAGTTTCTATTCCTAGGAAAGTAGAAGATAGTTGGGAACCCATTATTAATATGCAAGTGAATGACTTTGATCTCAAAGCTTCATGTGATCTTGGTTCTAGTGTCTCTATTATGCCTAGGAAGATCTATGAAATGCTTGATTTGCCACTTTTAGAAGATTGTTATTTGGATGTCCCACTCAATGATAATGCTAAGAAGAAACTCATGGGGAGTATTAATGATGTTCTCATTATGGTTAACAATGCTTATGTCCCTGTTGATTTCTATGTTTTGGATGTTGAATACAATGCTTCTTGTCCTATTACTTTGGGAAGACCTTTTCTTAGAACTGCTGGTGCCATCATTGATATGAAAGAAGGCACCATTAAATATCAATTTACATTCAAGAAATGTATTGAACACTTCCCTATGAGGAGAGAGAAGTTGCTTTTTGCTCCTCCTTTGAAAACAAGGTTTGATGTTAATGCTTATTCATTTGAAAATACTTGATTTCTTGCTTCTTGTGCCTAACTTAAAGGCGTTAAAGAAAAGACTTGTTAGGAGATAACCCAAGAGTTTCCTTGAGTCTTGGAAGTCATTACTTCAGTAATGAACTCTCCTTATCCTTTTTGTTTGCTTTTTGTGCCAAGAATGACCTCTAATGAGAGGGAAGTAAGATTTAGGGAGTTGCTGTCCTGAAACAGATTTTTGTCCTCCACCATAAAAATGTGTGAGGAGTCTCTGTAAGTCGGACTGAGCTGAAAATTTACGACTAAATCCCCCAGTATGTTAGATAACTTTCTTTAGTTCAACACTTTTTTATTTGAGCAACAGAAGATTTTCAAAAAAAAACAGTTTCTACCTGCTGGTCTGTTTTGACAGATTTCTGCCATTATTTGCATTTGCTTCTTGTTGATTCCTTTTTGAGTTCTCTTTTGGGGAATTGAGCTTTTTGAAGGAGTTGCTACAGTAGTTTGTGTTTTTAGTGAAAAGTTTTTCTGTTCCAAAGCTAAACCCAAAGGTCTATTATCTTTTGAATACACTAATGTTGCTAATGAAGATTGTGTGAAGTTTTGTATGAAGGAAAATTTTCAGGTGTAGAGATAGAATGATGTAATGAGATGAAGAATGTACAAAAGCTCAAGCTTGGGGATTCCACCCCAGTTTCACCCCAAGAAATATTCAAGAGGTATAAGCGTCAAAGCTTTGGGATGCTGTAAGATCCCTCCTTTGTAAAGGAAAGGATCCCTGTGATTGCAATGCTAGTCCCTGGATCAATGCTAGCATCCACAGTTTAAGATGAAGTACACAGAAACAAAGGTCATCATTACATATCATTCCAGAGACAAACATAGTCTTTTACAACTCCATGGCCACAGGCCTAATACAAGAGTTCAAATATATAACAAGATAAACAAGTCTTCATCTTCATGTGCCATAGGCAAGCATGTTGAGTGTAGACTCATGACTCCTAATCATCATCAGAATATCCTGCAACATCACAAGTTACAGCCACAGTGGGTCAATACATTGGAATAGTATTGGCAAGTGATACCTTAGTAGAATATTGGTGGACTATATACTATATGCATTTTGGCTAAGTGTAGCTTAGGCTTGCTTTGCTCAAAATAGGTTTTGCCTATCAGTTGAAAACACTAAGTTTTCTTTGATAAAAATCTTTCCCAAGGAACCTCCAATAGACATTGGGGTCCTTCACCCTTGTTCAAACCACAAATTTTACTTAGAAATTGGGATGAGGAGATTCTTGATAGCTTCCATGTCTTGATGCTCAAGTTGTCCCATACCAGGGACATGGCTAAGTACTTAGATTCTTCCATCTGCAGAGGTTGTGTACTTTCCCCACAAGACTTGATTTTCACCAAGACAGGACCTTTCAGAAGACTTCCCTTAGACCAAATGGACGCGCTCCAACCTATCATCCCACTACCACCAAATTTCCAAATGGCTAAGTTATTGCAACCTATATGATCCAGGCAGAGCCCATATTGCCAAGTGGCTGCACTAGAAGCTTCTTAACATATGGCATCTCAAATCCCTTTGTTCCTGGGTGGCTTTCCACAAGTGAGATACACAAGGTAAACCATAGAAATGGGCCTTGTGTAACCACTCAACATAACCCATTCTTTCCATTCCACCCAGGTGTTTCATTCACTTAGTTGTTTTATTAAGCAAAAACATAGTCCAAAGACTTAGAAATATTTATTCATAGCATGAATATATAACCACCCTTGGTTGCTACTAGCTAGGCTAAGCATGGCATTGATAAAACTTAGAAATATTTCTAGCAATTCTACAACTACTAGGATTTCCCAAGCATAGCATATAACTCAAAATAACCATGCAAGACTAGCAAAATATTTCTAATGCATAGTTTAAAAACATAGGAATAAATCATGAAGCACCACTTGCCTTGGTAGTTTGGAGAGTAGCTACAATCCTCACAGTCACAATCACTATTTGCACCAAAATCTACACATAAAATGATAGCACCAAATCACATACAAAACAAATACAAGCAAAAATATATGGATGCATGCAATATGATATGTGATGATTTTCTATACTCAACAAGACAAGTGCACAGTACTGATTCATAAACAAGTTCAAAACTTGCCAAACAACCTTTATTTGAACATTAAAACATTTCCCAAATATTTGTTATACACAAAATAGGCCTACACATGTTTCTGTAAAAATAACCATTTTAACAGAAACAAAACATTAAACACATTGCATATATGGAAAGGGCTTTCTCTCCTGATTCCATTGATATAAAATTTGTCAAATTTGGACGTGGGGATCAAAAGTTATGAATTAAACAAGTTTTAATATCTAATAGATCAAATTCAAACTTTTAAAACCAAACTCGTGCCACGCGGCGCCTTCTAACTGGCTGATACCGCTTCGCACCGGATCACGTTTCCGAACCGTTAGATCTAACTAAAACGCGCGGCTCAGATTAAAACATACCGCTTCGCTTATGTTCTATCGTGTCCGCTAGATCTAAATCGAACGGCTCTCAGCGATTGACCAACAAGTGGCGGCGCTGGCGGCGGCGCGCTCTGGCTGCAAGCTTGCCGGCGAGCTAGGTCGCCCGGGGAGGTGTGAGGATGCTCACCAGAATCGCCGTGACGAGGAGAAGATTGACGTGTGCTTGGTTGGCGAAGGGGCGCTCGGAGTCGTCGCGGATTGCTCGTCGGAGTAGTCCCTTGCGACGGATGCTTCTGTTTGTCGATGTTGGCGATGCTCTGGGCCGCGCTAAGACGAGAGAAGGGTGCCGTTAGATGCGCAGGACACTGGGGATCTCACGCGTATCAAACAGGGGAAGAGGGGAAGCTGGGACTTACGGGAAACGGTCGCCGGAGTTCGAGCAGAGGGTGGCGGAGCTCAGTCGTTGACGTTGCCGAGGCTACAGACCATGCGCGAGCAAACGGAGAGTGTCAGTAGGTGCGCACGGAGATGTAGAACAAGCCAGTATGAACCATAGACAGAGGGGAGTGCGGTGCTCACCGGAATTTGATGACGAACTCGTCGGAGCAGCGGGCGTCCAGAGAGAAATTCGTGCAGCCTAGTGGCTCCGGTGAGGTGTGGTTTGGGGGAAAAGGAGGAGGGGAGCATGGTGTTTAAGTAGGAAAGACGGGGGCGTGAATCACTCAGGCATTGAACGGGAATTGACGCCACGAATTAAACAGGAAACGCTCGGCGTAATTTGGGGATGAACCAGTCGCTGGGGGTGGAGACGAAGACAGTCGTGTGGGCCGTGGTTGTCAGCGAGAGGAAAGGAGTGGGGATGGGTCCAGACAGTCAGCGACTCATTGGGTGCGGGTGCGAGTGAAAGAAAACGATTCGCGGGAGAGGGGTTGCTGGGCTAGCTGGGTCGAGTTGGGCTGGGTTGGGCCAGATTGGCTGTTTACTTATTTTTTCCCTCTTTATTCCTTTTCTTTTTCTGTTTGATTTTCTAGAAATGGTTTTCAAACTCCATTTCAATTTAGTTTGAATTCAAACCTTCTCTAGATTTTTGTACAGTGAACTTTGTACTCAAATATGTGTCAAACACTTCTGTTTACTCAAACACATTTGGGTCATTTGGAAAATAAAATAAAACCAAGCCTTTAGGAGATATAATAATAGGCATAGATTTGGTTTTATTTCATACTTTGTTTTGAAACTTTGCCCAAGCTTTTGGAAGCACTTAAGTTTGAATTCAAAACAATACTGAATACAAAAAGTAACTTTCTCAAAAGAAAGTAGCACTAAGGTTTGAGCTTATTAACATAAAATAATGAGCAACAAATGCTCCTGTTTTTGAAATGGTTTTGAAATGAAACCCTAAATGATCATGGATGCATGGATGATATGCATGAGTTTTGAAACATGATTTTAGGGATGTTACAGATGCCCAAGGCATCCCCTTCTTCATCAATAAAAAGCTCATGTCTGTCTAGACACTTTGTTTTTATTGTTTCATGCATTGTTGTGTTGTTCTTGGAGCATCTTAGTTTTCATTTGCTTTGCTTAGTTTGTTTTGTTTGCTTGAATAAAGTAGTTTGGACCCCCGTTCTCGCTGTGTTGTTTCAAATAAGTTGATTGGTGTTGGAAAGGAGTAGAAAGTTCTTGCTTGATAGTGCAAGAGGAGCTTGCATTGAGTGTGACTTAGACTTTAGCATGACATGCTAGGTGTTATTTTGACCTTATGATTAGTGATTATTTCTGTAGCATGTCTTGTTCCAAACAATTGGTATTTATTAGTGTGCCTTGAAAGAATCATGTGTTGTTTTAGCATGCAAAAAGCATAGTATTGTGGTATTTTCCTTTGATGCTTTGTCTGGGTTGACTTGGCACATGCTCACACCATGTTATGACTATGAACAAGTCACCATAGCCTCTATTATCATTTAGTCCTTGACTTGTAGTACCACTCTATGCTTTGATTAGTAATGTTTTATCGCTCTGCATGATTATGGCCATTATTGCTCTCTTAGTTGGTTTCTCCCAGTCTTTTTCTAGCCTCCAGTTGTATGAGTAAGCTCTACTCATGCTTCCAACTCCCAAGAAACCAAGTTATTCCAAAGTGTCCACTATAAACTCCTGTGCATGGTGTGTTACACCATTCCAAGCATATTCTTGTTTTCAGCTATCTTCCAATTAAAAAGTATTTTGTTATGTGAAAACTTAGTGATTAACGCCCTCATGAACTTGATGGCACACTTTATATTCCTTGCCCCTAATAAACTTGAACCATTGTGTCATCTATGTTGTATATGCTTGCACTTATACGTTGGAATTAGCAGAACCATGATGTCATGGGGAACGTTTTCAACATTGCACTTGTACTTTGTACATAGTTGATATCATGCTCTTTTGTTTATGGATGTCGCCGGTGTGAAATAAAAAGGGAGCTTGTAAGTCCATGGAGTTATGTATTTTGTGTTTGTCACATCCCAAGATTTTCCAAATCTTGTAATGTGAAAAATAAAATAAACAAAATAAATTTTTGTTGAAAATCAGGGTGAAAAGAAACTTTTGTTTCTAAATAGAAACTTAAAATCCCATGTTGAACAAACTTTGGTAAAAGTTTGAATCCAACAAAAAATCCAAATCAAGGGAAATGCATTCTTCAATGAATGTATCTGGAAATTAAACACTTGGAAAATAAATCCAAACCCAAAACCCTAAGGGAATAAAAATCATTTCCAAAGTTATCTCCAAGCCTATGGATTTGATCCATATAAAAATTTGTCAACAAACATTCACAAATGATCAAGAAAGACAAATAGAAATATTATAAGACCATAGAAATTGGTTTCACTTAATTTAGAACCATAAATAAGATCTTATGAATTTAAATAAGATAAGGAATTGAATTTCCAAAGCTAATAAAGCACTTATCTAAAATCCCTACCAAATGGAGAGCAAATAATCCTAAAGACATTTAAAAGATAAACAAATATTAAACAAGAATTTATAAATAGAAATCACCAAGTTTGGATCTCTAAACAAAAAGATATGGATTTTATAAAACAAAGATAAAAATATTAATTAAAGAATATTTAAAGACCAAATAAAATCTTGGCCTAATCCATTAAGCAAATGGAATGGTTATAATCCAAATCCAAATAAAATAAAAGGATAAAGATTTTCCAAAATAAAATAAAATGGCTTACACCAAATCCTTTTGGAATAAAGACAAACCCAATTTTAGATGATTAATAAATCTTATTAAAAACCTTTCCAAATAATTCAAGATGGATTATTTGACACCCAATTAATCAAATAAAAACCTACTGAAAGGATTTGGAAAGTTAAATATTTTAAATGGAGATTTAAAAATATTATTAAATCCTATCTAATTAAAAACTAGAGCCTATTTTGAATAAATAAAAGACCCCAAAATGAATAAGGTTTTATTCAAAAATTGACATCAGATTACAATATTAATCAGTGTTTAAAGATACACAAATTTTGGCAAAGTTTGAAATCAAATGAGTGTTTGAATTGGTTGTTCAAAATCAAAACAGAATAAAAGAAATAGAAAAAGAAAAACAAACAGAACAGAAAAAAATATGAATAGGACCCGACCCAACTAGCCTGGCCCAACTAAGCCCAGTTAGCCCACCTCTCCCTCTCACGATCGAACCGTTATTCACTCAGAAACTCACCCACTCAGCGACTGACTGACGGACCCCACCGCACCCTTCTCTCTCTCTCGCTGCCAGACGACCCCACGACCACGTCAGCTTCTTCCCCATGTGATGGGGATATGCCTACCGGGGTATACCCAGCAGAACGTTTCCGACTGGCCCAAGACTTGGCGAGTGGGCCTGCAAGACGGCGACTGGATTGAAGCCCAGCGAGGAACCAAGCGACTGGAAGCTGAAGGCCCAGGCGAGTAGATAGGCCCAGTCGGATTAGGTTAAATGAGTATCGAAGCTTTAACTGAATCGGTTGAGATATGTAAACCCTAGGGGAGGTGAGCCTATATAAACCTCCTGGGCGTGTAGAGATCGTTCCATCATACCCCACGACTCGCCGCCTAGCCGAGCTCGCCCATTGTACCACCTTCATAATACAATCTAGCAGAGTAGGTCTTTACCCTCCGGGGCGAACCTAGGTAAAACCACGTGTCTCCGCCCTCATCTCGCTCATGAGATGGCTGGCCGCCCTTGCCCTCGTTCTACTACTTGCCGATTGCAGCATCTGCCGTGACCATTCCCGGCAGTGGCGCCCACCGTGGGGCCTGGCGGTCGGCGGTGTTCTGGCGAGATCCAATCTGCCCATCAACGAGACGGTCGCCACCGGCGCATGATAGCGATCGGCGAGATGCTCCAAATCTTGCCCGAGCAGCTACGTCCCGGCGACGACCCGTCACGCTGGCGTGATCCTGCCGATCGGCACGATCAGCCTCTTCGTCGGCCTCACCGACGTCATCGTCTCGGAGGACTCGGCTCGCATCCGCGAGTCGCCGCCACGCGATCAGCTTTCCGAAATCCAGATCCGCACGATCCATCGCCTCGCCTCCGAGTACAATTCGGCCCACAGCGGCGTGGCCGAAAACTCAGCAGCCGCGGCCCTCAACGACGATGCCGACTCGGCGACCCCGGCGTCACTCGCCGGGTCCATCACCGCGGCTTCACCCGCGGGCTCCATTACTCAGGTCTCCAACGTGGGAGACTTCGAGGACCCCTCCATCCTCGGGATCTTCGAATTTGACTCCGGGTCGGAGAACTCCGCCGACCTCCGTGACGGAACCAGCCGCCACGCTGCGACCTACATGGCGACCGGCACCGATCCGCCAGAGGATCCATTCTCCACCCCAATCCCTCCTAACGCCACGGCGATGGAGGTCGAGGAACTCCGCTGGTGGAGGCGGTGCGCATGAGCAAGCGGCGCGAAATTCGCCTCGAGCAGGTGACGACGCAGGAGCTATCGCGCTACCACCAACAGCGGATCAGGTCGCGCCTGAACCCCACCGTTCAGGGGCGCGCCCTGAACTTCGACGACGAAACGACCGGCCAGCGTGGCGGCGCGATCTGCGAGAACGCGCCACCAAGAGGAAGCGCCCGACCCCCACCAGGGTCGACGGCGATGGGCGCCCCTCCTCCACCCAACCGCACACCCCCCAGGGACCAGCCGCGGATAGTAGTCTCCTCACGGGAGCGAGATGCAAACGGCCTCCCACTATTCTCCACCCCTATGGACAACCTCGTGGCAGGCGAGCAGCGGCAAGCATCACGGCCACCGGCGACGGCGCCCTACAGATCCAGTACGTCAGGGCCCTGCTCGCACAGGCCGTCGAGCAGCAAAACGCGGGCGCCGATTCGCAGGGTCGAGTATACTCGCGTTCTTCGGGAAGCGGGCGGCCTCGGCGGCCGCCCAATGGCGGCAAACACACTCAGCGCCCACCACGGAGCCACTGCAGCTCCAACACCGACCAGCGAGCAGCACTCTCCCTGCGACCCGGGCGGCGACCAACCTCGTCGCCGCCAACGGTCAACCATCGACGCCCGCACCCACATCATAAACAACGAAAGCTGGCGCGCCGCCAGCCGGCGACCTCGGCACACCTAACCAATCGCGCGTGACGGCGAGCCCATGGGTCGCTCGGTCGACTCGGCCCCAAAGTGCCGGACCGATGATCCGGCGAGAAGTACCCGCCAAACTTTAAGGCGCCAAGGAGATAGAAAAGTACGATCCTCAGACGACCCCGCCCGTCTGGCTCGACACATACCTCATGGAAATGGGGATCGCAGCCACACCGACCCTGGCCGCCCGTTACCTCCCGATGATGGAGGGGCGTGCGGCGGTGGATCAACACCTCCCTCGGGGCAGTATAGACTCACGGGAGGAGATGCGCGACGCTTTTCGTCGGGCACTTGAGTGCTCCTACACCCGCCACCACTATCGAGGACCTGAGCGTCGTCCAGGGACCCCATGAGTCGACCATAGCTGGGTCCAACGGTGGCAAGAACTCGGTATAACGGTCGGCATCCACCGGACACGCGATCCATTGCTTCAAGACCTCGTGCGTCTGAGCCTGGTCGCCAAGCTCAAGCGACACTCGCACACTCGACAACATCCCGACCTCCTCGAGATCGCCAAATGGTGCGGAGGAAGATCCAAACCAGGAAAGCGACGACGAGTCGGAGGTCAACGCGCCGCCTGGCGGCAACGACAACAGACGACGGTCCGACCTGCGCCATAGCAACACTCGCCTCACCGGCAAGCGCCGCGATGGCGGGCGAGTCGACCGTCGCCAACGCGGGCATGCGCGAGCCCAAGAGCTTCCGTGACGGAGGACAACGCGCGATGGCGGCAACTACAAACCAAGCCAAGGTTCGACCCGCGGCTCTCCTTAACCAACCATGTGCGTTTCATAGCAGGAAGGAAAGCCCGCCACGCACACCACCGCCGACCGCCACACCCTCGGGGAGATCGAGAAGGCACGGCGAGCAGGAGGACCCGACAATGACCCGTAAGCGGCGGAAAATTCAGCAAAGTGGCCGGCTCGCTCCACACCTTCACGGGCTTCAACACGAAGCGCGAGAAGAAGGTCATCGCCCGCGCCGTCGCCGTCAACGCGGTGGCCGAGGTGGACGTCCCCCAGTTCCTCAACTGGTGAGCAGCCCATCACACAGGTCGACAAGACCACTCGCCACGCGCCAGTACCCAGGTCGAGTCGCCCTGGTGGTCAAGCCCAAGGTCGGCGACCATGGCTCCCCAAGACATTGATGGGCGGAAGCTCCATCAACATCCTGTACTGGACACCTTTCAGCGGCTGCGGCTCCGCGATCGATGATCGAGACGACCCACACCACGTTCCACGGCATCGTCCCGGTCGGAAGGCGTACCCGATCGGCAAGGTCACGCTGCGGTCACCTTGAAGACACCAGCAAACTTCCGCACGGCGGATCGTCTTCGAGCTCATGCCATTCGACAGCCCTACCATTGCGTCACAGGCGCGGCGTTCGCTAAGTTCATGGCGCGCCCACACGCGTACAATGCGATGAAGCTCCCGGGCCGGCGTCATCACCATCAACAGCGACCCGACATGGACGCCGAGTGCGAGGCCAAAAGCGCCCGAGCTGGCAGCGCCGTCATCGCGGAGACCAACCGCGGATGAACTTCGCCAAATCTGGCGGCGGGGTCAACAACGGCGACCCACCATACTCAAGAAGCCCAACTCGGGCGCAAACACCTCAACCTTTGAGGCCACCACGCACACCCATTACCGTCGAGCTGGTCCCAGGCGACTCCAGCCAGACGGGACGAGCATGAGCCCGGCATAGGAAGCGCGCTCGCCGAGTTCCTCCGTGAGAACAGGTACATCTTCGCATGGAAGCCCTCGACATGCCGGTGTCTCAGGGAGCTCGCTGAGCACAAGCTAAACGCCGACCCTAAAGTGCGACTGTCAGCGATCGCTGCGACCCTTCAATGAAGAGCGCCACGAGCAATCATCGAAGAGGTGCAGCGTCTACTGCTGCAGGCTTCATTCGCCAATCAAATACTCAAGTGGCTGCAAACCCAGTCCTGGTCGAGAAGAAAACGGGACTGGAGGATGTGTATCGACTACACAAACCTGAACAGCGCCTGCCCAAAGGAGCAGTTCGTCCTCCCGCGGATCGACCAGATAATCAATTCCACCGCGGGCTCGGAGTCGCTGTGTTTCCTCGACGCCTACTCTGGTTACAACCAGATCAAAATGGCTATCACGAACAAGGAGAAGACGGCCTTCATCACGCCATTCGGAGCCTTCTGCTATACCGCCATGACCTTCGGCCTCAAGAACGCCGGGGCAACCTACCAGCGGTGCATGCAGGAATGCCTTGCGAGCCAAATTGGCCGCAACATCCACGTCTACATCGACGACGTGGTCGTAAAGTCCGCTCGCCAAGGCGACCTACTCGCCGACCTGGCGGAAACGTTCGCCAACTTGCGAAAATACAAGATAAAGCTCAACCCAGGCAAATGCACCTTCGGTGTACCCGCAGGGCAGCTACTGGGCTACGTCGTCTCCAAGCACGGGATCGAGGCGAACCCCACCAAGATCGACACGATCGCCCGACTCGGCAAACCCGAGTGCTTGCGCGACGTTCAGAAGCTGGCCGGGCGAGTAGCGGCTCTCAGTCGCTACATTCCCCGCTTGGGCGAGAAGGCAATGCCTCTATATCGCTGATGCGCAGAACCCCACATTCGAGTGGGACAAGGAGGCGGGCGGCGCCCTCGCGACCTCAAGAAGGTGCTACTCGCCCGCTACTACTCGCCCGGTCGACAAAGAACCCATGCTAGTCTCGTCGCGGCTTCCGAGCGTCGTCGGTATGATCATGATCGTCGGCGACGGAGGAGAAGGAAAGGAGCCCGATACAGCGACCGGTCTACTACATCAGCGAGGTCCTCACCGAGTTGCGCCCGGTACCAGTACCGAAGCTGGTATACGCGGTCTTGAGAACGGCGACGCTGCCGCACTACTTCAGGAGCACCCGATCACGGTCGTCTCCTCCGCACCGTTACAGGACATCATCCGCAAGTGAAGGCGACAGGCGAAGTCGCCAAGTGGGCCGTCGAGATCGGCGTCCACAACATCAAATACGATCCACGAAGAGCGATCAAGTCGCAAGCCCTAGCGGACTTCATCGCCGACTGGGAAGAAGCCCAGCAGCCAGAGAAGCTGCCATACCTCCACTACTAGAGCCTGCACTTTGAAGGCTCCAAGAACGCGGACGGCGCAGGCGCAGGGATCGTGTTAACTTCTCCGAAGGGCGACAAGCTCCGCTATGTCCTCTTCCTGGACTTCACACCCTGCACAAACAACATGGCCGAGTACGAGGCCTTACTACACGGCATGAGGGCCGCTAGGGAGATGAATGTCAACCGCCTACGCTGCTACGGCGACTCCGACCTCGTCGCAGGACAAGTCGCTGGCACCTGCGATGCCGTCTACCCCACCATGGCAGTGTACCGCCAAGCAGTGGACAATCTGGGCAGACACTTCACAGGCTACTCCGTCGAGTGGATCGACAGGCGGAAGAACGAGGAGGCCGACGCCCTCTCTCGCATCGGGTCGGCTCGACTCGCACCACCCGCCGGCGTCTTCCTCGACACGATCACCAAGCCATCAGTCTCTCCCCCAAGGGAGATCGACATCGGAGTCCCGCTCCAACCAGAAGCAGCCCTAGTCGCACTAGTCAGCAGGCGAACGGTGGACCAAGCCCTACATCGCCTACAGGAAGCGGCACCTTGCCGTGAGCGAAACGAGCTTCGAATGATCGCCCGTCGATGCAAGTCCTCGCCATCATCGACGGTGAGCTCCACAAGCGATGTCACCGGCGTGTTCCAACGCTGCGTCCAACCCGCCGACGGACGCAAGATCCTCCGACATCCACTCCGGTATGCGGCCTGCGCGGCGCCCGCTCTCTCATCGCCAAGGCTATGCGACATGGATTCTACTGGCCCACCGCACACACCGACGCTGTCGACATCGTCCAGCGGTGCGCTGGGTGCCAAAAGTACGCCAACCAGACGCACGTGCCGAGCTCAGCGCTCAAAACAATCCCCATCACCTGGCCATTCGCCGTATGGGTCATGGACATGGTGGGCCCCTTCAAGAAGGCTCCCTCCGGTTACACCCACCTCCTAGTCACAGTCGACAAATTCACAAAGTGGGTGGAGGCCAAGCTAGTCCGGAAATGCGACGGGAAGACCGCCACAAAATTCCTACGTGAACTCATATATCGCTACGGGTTCCCCAACAGCATCATCACAGACAACGGCACCAACTTCGCCAAAGGAGCCATGGCCGAATTCTGCGAAGAGCACCACATTCGGCTCGACCTCGCGTCAGTCGCCCACCCGGAATCCAACGGCCAGGCGGAACGGGCCAACCAAAGCATCCTCCACGGCCTGAAGCCGCGACTCCAAGTACCACTCGAGCGCATCGCCTGGTGCTGGGTCGAGGAGCTACCCTCCGTCATCTGGGGAATCCGCACCTCGGTCAACAGGTCGACAGGATTCACCCCCTTCTTCATGGTGTCTGCGGCCCGAGGCGATCATGCCCACCGACCTTGAGCACGACTCGCCAAGGGTCGTCCACTACACGGAAGCTGCGAACGAACTCGCATGACAGGATGGAGGCGATCAACTCGACGAGGCACGCGACCTAGCTCGCTCACGCACCGCCATCTACCAACAAGGACTCCGCCGCTATCACAGCCGGCGGGTGAAAACTCGCACCTTCCAAGAAGGCGACCTGGTGCTGCGTCTCATCCAGGACAAGAAGGGCATGCACAAGCTTTCCCCTCCATGGTAGGGACCATTCGCCATCGGCCGTGTACTCGGCAACGACGCCTACTACCTCACCGACGTCCGCGGGGACGGCGAACTCGACGTCAAGCGACCATGGAATGTAAACCTCCTACGGAAGTTCTCGCCTAGAACCCCACATATGTACTCTCCGGTCGCTCTGAAATAAAAAAGCGGTTACCGCAAATTGCGCCTACTCTCCGTGTCTTGTGCCACTCGCTTTTCGTAATAACAACAACACGCTAACCCGAAGTCAACCTTTGGTACAGTGATCGGCACGGCTAAGTAGTGCGGTGCAAAACCTTGAGTCACCTCAGGCCTTGCATCGTCCACAAAACGCCTACCGGAGCCCCATTGAGTCGCTTAGCTCGATTGGTTCTCTGAACCAAGACTACGCCTCGCTTATTACAGCGACCACCGTCCACCGCATCCTCGACAAAGCGACTAGAACGGCTAAGTACCACGCACGGGGACTGCGGACCACTTCACCTCGGCGGTCCGGGAAAGCGCCAAGTAGGAGAGCATGCCCAGACTTTCACGCCGTGACCCCACGGGCCAGGCAGGAGGTAGCGCACAAACTAATGCGCCAAGTCCTCACTCACCTCGAGTCGTGCTGGAACAGCCAAGTACCACGCTCGGGGACTCGGCCACCGACCTCGTTCGCGCCGCGGGAAAAGCGGCGAAGTACAAGCGCGTTCAAGGAGTCGCTTAGCGGTGGCTCTTGAGTCCGGGCGAGTCGACCACAATAATAAAACACACAAAGACAACAAACACATCACATACGAGGTAAACCCCATAAAAGGGCGGACGCGCTCGGGGACTCGTTCAAACAACAATCACAAACACTTGACAAATACCAAAATAGACATGACATCTCATTCGATAGCATATTGCATTGTCTCGCATTACAAAATATGCCCGCGCGGCAGAACTGCTGCTAACGCCACAAGGCAAACTATCCTATTCTGCAGGCTTAGACGACGACTCGCCAACTCCCCAGCGATTGCGGATGAACGGCGTGTACGGGTTCGACGGATACGTCGTCAGTTCACCCGCCATCGCCGCGTGGAAGGGTTGCTCAACCTTGAAATCACGATGCGGCAGCTCGGGGTCGCCAGACACGACGACCGTCTCCTGGTACGGAAGGAGGTCGCCCATCGCCAAGACACGCTCTGAGTACTTGGCGGCGCGGTCTTGCAACTTGAGGACCTCGGAAATCTCCACCGCGCCGGTCGACGATGGGTAGCCACTCGTCACGTCGTCGATGTCGAAGTCCTCGGGGAAGTGGGCAAGTCCAAGACTAAGCGCCGTTGCCGCCCCGCGCCGAAACACCGACCGCGTCATGAACTCAACGACCGCGGGCGCCTTCTCCAAATACTCCACACCTCAACGAGGTCGCTGGGAATCACTTCCGTGGGCAATGTCTCCTGGAGATAGGCACGGATGCACGTCGCCGACAATGTTGCCGAATCGACAAGCGTGCTCACACCGCCGCGTTGAGCGTGCTTGCTTCTTCCGCTGTCGATGATGCGACCTACAGTAGAAGACAATAATGAATCGGCGGACACCACAAATGGCACAACTACTGAAAGAGGCAGACGCACTTACCAATCAACGGGCGGGCGAGATCCGTGATGAAGCATTGAAGCGACGTATGGTCGTCCTGAAGCCCAGCAATAAGGACTTCCGACACTCTGCGATCCTCTTCGGCTGCGGCAGCCTTGGCTCGCCATCGGCTGAGCTTCGCTTCTTCGCCGCCTCCTGCGGGCGCTCGAGGTTGGCGATCCGTTGTTCGGCCGAACTCAAAGCCTACTGCGCCGCCGCCAATTCACTAGCGGGGACAAGCCCCTGGCGAGCTTCCTCTGCCTTCGCGGCAACAGCCCGAAGACCTTCGTTCGCCTCCTGGACGATGGCCAGTTCCTTTTCCGCGCGCTGCTTCGCCGCCAATCGGTCGGCCGATTCAAGTTGCAGACCCTGCACATCACCAAAAGGTCAATCAAAGAAACTCCTAAAGTGCCCACCCGCTTAAATTCAGCGAGTGCGCACTCGGGGACTGGCAATCAAAGAAACTCCTAAAGTGCCCACCCGCTGAAATTCAGCGAGTGCGCACTCGGGGACTGGTACTCAAAGAAATTCCTAAGTGCCCACCCGCTGAAATTCAGCGAGTGCGCACTCGGGGACTGGATGCGAAAAGTGAATATAAGACACTAAAATGATCAGGCCGCTGCAAAGCACCGACCTGATCCTCGGGGACTGGATGTACCTGGATGGCTGCGCCAAGCATGCCGTGGAGTTGTATCGCGTCCACGGACGCGAGGAGAGCTGGCGTATGCCCACGGCGCTGGTCGACTTCAGCGTCGGCGACTCCTGGAGCGTGGCTCGAAGGCGAAGTTCCACTCGCCGCGGCCGCCTTGGTCATGAAGCGCGGGAAGGTGGCGATAGAGGCACCCGCCCCAAAGGAGGTCGGCTCGGCCGTTCCAGGCAACGGAGCGCCCTCCTTCATGGACGCGGCCGCCTCCGTTGCAGGACCAGCCGGCGCGGCCGCCGTGTCGTCAGAAATCGTGATGATGGCGTCACCCTTGGCCTTCTTGCCGCCATCCGCAGGGACGACGACTTCGTCCGCCTTCCTCTTGCGGGAAGAATCCTCCTCGCTGACGACGGACGGCACCTTAGCCACGGTTGGGTGGCCCATCTTCTTCACTCCGGTCCTGTACATCGATCATATAAGCAAGATAATTCAATGATTATGGGAGACAAAGGAAGGCGAGTGCACTCACTTGGCGACCGGAATGAAGCGCAGCCCCGTACGGAGGCCGGCTGGCTTCTCCAGCTCAGGGCCCAGTCGGCGGCTGAGCCCCATGTCCAGGACGTCACGTGCCCAAGACACGGACGGCTTCTTCATCGTCGAAGCTGCGACCGGAGCCTCTGTAACTTCTTCGACAGGAGCTTCCCTGCGAGGCGAAGTCGCTGCGGCCGGAGCCTCCCCCAGCCCCGAGACCGGGGCGAATGGCGAGCATCGGCCGAGGCACCTCGATGGTGGCCGTGTCCAGCTGGCCGTCGGCGGCGCCTCATCCTTGGCCGGGCTGGGGGCGTCGGAACTGCTTGCCGAGTGTGGTGGCGAGGCCGGCCTCGTCGGTTTCGTCTTCCTTCTTGGAGGGGCCTTCGCCTCCTTCTCCTTCCTCTTCTTCTTTGACGGAGTAGCTTGGCGGCGCGAGGTCGTCTCCGGAAGTTCTTCTTCATCATCATGGCGCTCGAGGCTCTTTCTTGCCTCGAGCTCGCTCTGACGTTGCCCGCAGGTCTTGCGAGCTAGCGGGGCGGCTTCCTCCTCGGTTTCGTTGTCGCTGTCGCTTTCGTCGCTCCTAGCGGGCGACCCGCCCATGTCTTGGACGGACGAGCTCGAATTCTCGTCATCCGAGGGCGGGAGCCACCCTTCCACCACTTGGAACAGCTGCAACAAAGGCAAGTTGAAGTTAGTATGACCGCGACTGCAAAAGGACTGCGACTGCGAATGATACGAAGTGATTACCGTTAGCTGGGCGCTTGGCGGTATAGGCGACCCAGCTTGGCGTCCAAGTACACCGCTTGGTGATTTTCTTCACGGCAGCGGTGTAGTCACCGAGCCTCCACTCGGTCGGGCTAGCTTTGTCGGGTCGTCCGGCGGTGTCTGGTACATGTAGTGCTTTCGCGCGCCGGCAGCGGGACGAGTCGCCGCCCGAGCCAGCAGTTATGAGTTTATTATCTGGAGGCCCTTCTTCTTCAGACCGCGGATGGTCTGAAGCATCTCGTCGACGACCATCCGCTGGTCGCCGGGAAGCTTGCCGATTTGAAGGCGGCGCGGCTCGGACCGATCGGCGGAGTACCGTGGAATCGCCGTCTCGCCTTCCGGAGTCGCCTCGGCAACGTAGAACCACGACTTTTTCCAGTCGCTCGCTGCCTTGGCGGGCAGCATCAGGTCGAAGAATGAGGCCTTCGACTTCAGCTGGAAGGTTAGGCCACCCGCGGCGAGCATTGGGCCGCCCGCCTCCTCGCGGCTGATCCGTCCATGGAACAGATCTTGCCAAAGAGGGAAGTAGGGCCGGCAGCCCAAGTAGCACTCGCAGAACGCCACAAAGATGGCGAGCTGCTCGACGCTATGGGGGCCCAGATCCGACGGCTGGATCCCGTAGTAGGAGCAGAAGCGCCGGAAGAATAGGGACGTGGGGAACCCTAGCCCCCGTTCGAGATGACTGGTGAAGCAGATGAACTCCCTCTCTCGCGGGTTTGGAGTCACCTCTCCGGCCGCGGGGATGCGCCAACAGCCGGCTTGCAGAATCCCGGCCTCCTCAAAGGAAGCCAGTTGCGCCCTAGTGCATTTCGATCTGCCCCAAGGTTCGGTGGAGAGGGCCATGGCGGAAAGATTTGTGGGGGCTCGTAGGATTTCCGATTGGCTGGGTCGCGGTGCGGAGGGAGGCGAAAGGTGCACGCAGTTGGAGGAAATGGTGAGGCGGTGGTCCTCTGATCGCTAGCCATTCCTCTTATATAGCGGTTGCTACCTGCCAAATCAGGGAACCGTTACCGCGTGATGATTACGCCAAAAGTTACCGTTGGATTAACTCCAACGGCTAGTTTGACCATGTTTAACGGTCCAACTTCAGCCACTCGGCTCGCCGACCCAACCACTATGACAGTGTTTCGCCGACTCGACTCGCCAAAGCTGCGAGTAGTGTGATTAGTTTTTCCTTTATACAGGAGCCCGCCGTTGATTCGACTGGATGTCTACTCAGCGATGTTCCATTGCCAAGAGCCCACCACGCCAAATCGACGGCAGACCTCGGGGCCTCATGATGGGGATATGCCTACGGGGTATACCCAGCAGGGCGTTCCGATCGCCCAAGACTTGGCGAGTGGGCACAAGGCCGGCTGGATTGAAGCCTGAGGAACCAAGCATGGAAGCTAAAGGCGAGTAGTAGATAGGCCCAGTCGGATTAGGTTAAACGAGTATCGAAGCTTTAACTGAATCGGTTGAGATATGTAAACCCTAGGGGAGGTGAGCCTATATAAACCTCCCTGCGGGGCGTGTAGAGATACGTTCCATCATACCCCCACGCCGACTTTGCCGCTTAGCCGCCCATTGTACCACCTTCATAATACAATCTAGCAGGAGTAGGTCTTTACCCTCCGGGGGGCCGAACCTGGGTAAAACCCTGTGTCTCCGCCCTCATCTCGCTCCGCAGATGGCTGGCCGCCCTTGCCCCTCGTTCTACTACTCGCTGCCGATTGCAGCATCTGCCGTGACCATTCCCACGACACCATGCGACCTGTTCTTCCTCCCGTTACTGCCGATTGATTCGCGTCGTCAGTTCACTTCAATGCCGCGTGATCAACGCCCCCTGACCACACTCTCTTAAACGCCCGTTTCTCCTCTTCCTTTCCCCCCAAACATCACGCCTCGAGAGCCACCAGGCTGCCCCCATTTTGCGTTGCACTGCCGCTGTCTCCGGCGAGCTCACCGAGCGATTCCGGCCAACCACCGTCGCCCCTCGCCTCCTCGAGCACACAGACGAGTTCCCCAGACCCTGGCGCACCTCTCTGTGGACTCAGCTCGCCCATGAAGTGCCACCAAGCTTCGGCAACGTCTTGTTGGCGCCACCGTCAAACTACATCAACTCTGGTGACCCTCCCTGTAAGCAGTTGTCCACCCCTCTCCTTCCCGATGACACTCCTGCACTCGCCACACTCGCCCGCATCTAACCACACCTTTCTTTTGCCTTGGAGTGAACTGTAGCGTCGCCCTCGACGACCTCCAGAGCCGCCTGACGCTGCCAGCGACTCCGGCGAGGAATTGCCACCATCCCAGTGCGCCCCTCGTCGAACCATCAGCACGTTGAGCTTCGGCACCTCCTTGCAAACACAGTGATCCCTCTCCCCCTCTCCCTTGCGTCCTGTATCACCAGCTCCGCTGCGAGCAGAGCCAGCACCGCCAGTCGCCGCCACCAGTGCCGCTGAGTAATGGTCAACACAGTCAGGTCCGTAGGATTTTGATCTGACGGATGCGATAGAACGTGAGTGAAAGGGTAAGTTTGCATCTGTGCCGCACGATTCTAATTAGATCCAACGCACCACGTAGCTCGATCCTAGCGAACCAGTACAGGCGAATTAAAACTTGACACGTGGCTCAACTCGTTTGAATTAAAACAGAATAGATCTACTAGATGTGCCAATTTGAAAAATCCATAACTTTCAAACCACACGTCCAAATTTTGCAAATTTTATATCAATGGATTCAGAAAAACAAGCCCTAGCCAACCATGCACTTTGTTTAGTAAAAAGCTTCTGTTAAAATGTTTGTTTTTGCAGAAACTTGTGTATGCTTGTTTAGGTTATAAAAATTGTTCTAAAATGATTTTGGGGATAAAACCTGTGTAAAATAGTTTGTTTTGAACCCACTGACCATAGGAAACAAATTGTGGTTTCAAAAATGTATTTGGTGAAACAAAAGAATGAATCTTTGATTTAAACCATTTCTAGTCAAATAAAAATATGGTTTAAATTGTTAAAAATGATTTTGGAGGAAACCTTTGGGAAATGTTTTGGAAATAAACTTTCTGACCCTAAAACACAAGATTTTATGGTTTGAAAACATATTTTGTGAATCCTATATATTTATGCCTTATTAAAAACATTTCTACACCACATAAAATGATACCTTGTTTTAAAAATGGTTTATGAAGTGAAACCTTTTGCAAATGACTTTGCCACTTTATAAAATGACCAATAGGTGCTTTCAAATGTTTATGAACCATTAGAAACCACTTTTACAAATAAAACAATCTCTTGCATGCTTGCATGCATTGTTTTGTTTTATTATTTTATGTGATGTTTGCTTGATTGGTAGATTGAAATTGTGCCTTGTTTGATTGAATTGTAGTGACTTGAAGAGTGTGATTGTTGCAAGGACAAGGAGTGAACTTATACTCTACCAAAAAGGCAAGTGATGCTTCATACTTTGTCCTACTATTTTCACTATGCATTAGTGATATTTCTAAGTAAGACTTGCATGGAATTTTTGCTAAGTATAAACCATGCTATGGGAAATCCTAGTAGATGAAACCTTAGTAGAAATTTCTAAGTTAAGATCCCTACTACTATCATGCTTAGCTTAGCTAGTAGAAAACAAGGTGGAATATATATAATCATGCTATGGAAAATTTCTAAGTCCGAGGACTTGTGTTTTGTTTAATAAAACAACTAAGTGAATGAATCACCTGGGTGGAATGGAAGGAATGGTTTGTGTTGAGTGGTTCATAAGGCCCATATCTATGGTTTACCTTGTGTATCTCACTTGTGGATGGCCACCCAGGAACAAAGAGATTTGAGATGTCAAATGTTGAGAAGCTTCAAGTGCAACCACTTGGCATTATGGGCTCTGCACGGATCATATAGGTTGCAAGAACTTAGCCAAATGGACAGTTGGTGGTAGGGAATGATAGGTTGAACGTCCATTTGGTCTAAGGAAGGCTTCGAAAGGTCTGTCTTGGTGAAACCAAGTCTTGTGGGGAAAGTGCACCACCTCTGCAGTGTAAAATCTAAGTACTTAGCCATGTCCCTGGCAAAGGACAATTTGAGCATCAAGACATGGAAGCTATCAAGAATCTCCTCATACCAATTTCTAAGTTAAAAACTTGTGGTTGAACAAGGGTTGAAAGGATCACCAATTTCTATTGGGAGATGCCTTGGGAATATTTTGTCAAAGCAAAAACTTAGTGTTTTCAAATGATAAGGAAAATCTATTTTGAGCAAAGCAAGCCTAAGCTCCACTTAGCCAAATGCATATAGATGATAGTTACCACTATACTACCATAGTATCACTTGCCAATACAATTCAAATGTATTGACCCTTGTGGCTGTAACTTGTTATGTTGCAGGTTTGTTTGACATTAGTGAAGTAGGATTACAAGTCTACAACCAACATGTCTGCCTGTGGCACTTTGAAGATGAAGGACCCCATGCTTATAGATATTCTGCTGCAATATAATGTAATAGCCAAATGAGCTATATAAGATGTAATAAAAATTATGTTATTCCTGGTTATAAAGTTGTATTATGACCTTTGTTTCTTGATATTACATCTTAACTGGATGCTAGCTATTGATCCAGGGACTAGCATTGCAAACACAGGATCCTTTTCCTTTAGAAAGGAGGGATCTTACAGATGGTATCAGAGCATTGTGTTGCCTGTAGGATTTGTAAACCTAGGATTGGACAAAACCCTTAGAAAATATAGGAGTTGTATTTGTTCCAAAACTTATTTACAAACAATCTTGTAAACTCTTTCCTCAACCATTTTGGTTTTGATTCTACATCTCTTCTATTTCAAACTTGATGGATAAAGCCTACCCCAAGGCCAAAGACTTCACCATGTGCAAAGGACTTCATCAACTCTAATGACTTCAACATCTTCAACTCTAATGACTTCAACATCTTCAGCATTTTCAACAAGGACTTCAACCTTGGATATCACTAAGGACTACAAATGAGACAAGAAATGTAACTCAAGAATTGAAGATTAAGGAAACACAACTTAGAAGGAACCATCATCCCTTTGAAGTTTTGAGACCAAGATGCAAGAAATTCTCTAAGGATACAAAGACCTTGTTCATGAAGAATCAACTAAGAAGGATGGAAAGATTTCAAGTGAACCATATAGATGGACCACCATATTTAGTTTAAGTCAAACCCACCAACTTATGTGGTGTAACAAAAATATTTTTGGTTGCCTAAAAATATGCTTGAAACTTGTTGTTTGAGTGGAATGTTTGTTTGTGATTGCTTGCACATTGCTTGTGTGAATTGTGATGTGTGATTAGAATTATTTCCTTAGAAATATTGCCTATTCTAATCCCAATCCAACCCAAACAGATGACTTCCCCAAGAGACTCCAACATCAAGGATGGTGACAACAACAACAACCAAGAGAACAACATGAGAGACCAACTGCTTGCAAGACAAACCCAGTTGAACCAAGTGACAACTCAGTTTTTAGCCAACAACAATGAGATAGACCCAACCATGCAAAAAGTTTTGGAAACTCAATCCCAATTGTTGCAAGGGTTGGCTACTCAAATGATCAACATGGGAGACAACTCTTCCCAAGGAGTTTGTGATAACAAGGATGACAAAGATGTTATTCTAGAAGGAACCCAAGCTTGCAATATTTGTGGAGACAAGGATCATACATCCAAGGAGCATGAAGATCAATGCCCTAATTGTGAAGAGAAACATCCAACTAATCAATGCCCCACATCTCAAGTGACTTGTTTCCTATGTGAAGGAAATGATCATGCCCCTATTCAATGCCCCATCTATCCTATAGTTCAACAAAGGAAGCAAGATGGAATACATCAAATGTTTGGAAACCTCCATAAGGGAACAACTTCTACCAAGATGGATGAAGGCAAAGTCAGAACCATGCCACATAAGGCCAAATCCAAAGTGACCACAAAGTGTTGCTACTCTTGTGAAGAAGAAGGTCATATCTCTAGTAACTGCCCCAAGAAGAGAGAAAGATTTCCCACCTTTGAGGTGAGATATTAAGAGCATCAATTAGAAGAACTCCTAGCTTTGGAGAGATCCAAGAAGAAGAAGAAGAAGAAGAAATGCCCCAACCCTAGCAAGAAGGATATTACCCAAGAGCAATGTTACACTTGCAAAGAGATGGGACACTATGCCAATGAATGCCCAGAAAAGAAGAAGAACCAAGGAAACAAACAAAAGGCAATGATACCAAAGGAAAAGAAAGATATCAGCCAAGTGATGTGTTTCAAATGCAAAGAGCTAGGCCATTATGCAGACAAGTGTCTAGAGAAGTTTCAACAAGATTCCAAGCAAGCCAAAATGTAATTTAGTTGGAAAAATTTTAAGGGTGGTAGTACCCTAGATGCTTTGAGCCAACTTGTAACCCTAGCCTCCCCAAATCTCGAGACGAGATTTATTTTAAGGGTGGTAGCCTGTCACATCCCAAGATTTTCCAAATCTTGTAATGTAAAAAATAAAATAAACAAAATAAATTTTTGTTGAAAATCAGGGTGAAAAGAAACTTTTGTTTCTAAATAGAAACTTAAAATCCCATCTTGAACAAACTTTGGTAAAAGTTTGAATCCAACAAAAAATCCAAATCAAGGGAAATGCATTCTTCAATGAATGTATCTGGAAATTAAACACTTGGAAAATAAATCCAAACCCAAATCCCTAAGGAATAAAAATCATTTCCAAAGTTATCTCCAAGCCTATGGATTTGATCCATATAAAAATTTGTCAACAAACATTCACAAATGATCAAGAAAGACAAATAGAAATATTATAAGACCATAGAAATTGGTTTCACTTAATTTAGAACCATAAATAAAATCTTATGAATTTAAATAAGATAAGGAATTGAATTTCCAAAGCTAATAAAGCACTTATCTAAAATCCCTACCAAATGGAGAGCAAATAATCCTAAAGACATTTAAAAGATAAACAAATATTAAACAAGAATTTATAAATAGAAATCACCAAGTTTGGATCTCTAAACAAAAAGATATGGATTTTATAAGACAAAGATAAAAATATTAATTAAAGAATATTTAAAGACCAAATCAAAGGCCTAATCCATTAAGCAAATGGAATGGTTATAATCCAAATCCAAATAAAATAAAAGGATAAAGATTTTCCAAAATAAAATAAAATGGCTTAGACCAAATCCTTTTGGAATAAAGACAAACCCAATTTTAGATGATTAATAAATCTTATTAAAAACCTTTCCAAATAATTCAAGATGGATTATTTGACACACAATTAATCAAATAAAAACCTACTGAAAGGATTTGGAAAGTTAAAGATTTTAAATGGAGATTTAAAAATATTATTAAATCCTATCTAATTAAAAACTAGAGCCTATTTTGAATAAATAAAAGACCCCAAAATGAATAAGGTTTTATTCAAAAATTGACATCGTATTACAATATTAATCAGTGTTTAAAGCTACACAAATTTTGGAAAAGTTTTGAAATCAAATGAGTGTTTGAATTGGTTGTTCAAAATCAAAACAGAATAAAAGAAATAGAAAAAGAAAAACAAACAGAACAGAAAAAAATATGAATAGGACCCGACCCAACTAGCCTGGCCCAACTAAGCCTAGTTAGCCCACCTCTCCCTCTCACGATCGAACCGTTATTCACTCAGAAACTCACCCACTCAGCGACTGACCGACGGACCCCACCGCACCCTTCTCTCTCTCGCTGCCAGACGACCCCACGACCACGTCAGCTTCTTCCCCACGCGACCTGTTCTTCCTCCCGTTACTGCCGATTGATTCGCGTCGTCAATTCACTTCAATGCCGCGTGATCAACACCCCCTGAACACACTCGCTTAAACGCCCGTTTCTCCTCTTCCTTTCCCCCCAAACATCACGCCTCGAGAGCCACCAGGCTGCCCCCATTTTGCGTTGCACTGCAGCTGTCTCCGGCGAGCTCACCGAGCGATTCCGGCCAACCACCATCGCCCCTCGCCTCCTCGAGCACACAAGAGAGTTCCCTAGACCCTGGCGCACCTCTCTGTGGCCTCATCTCAACCGCGAGTGCCCTGCAAGCTCGGCAACGTCTTCGACTGAGCGCCACCGTCAAACTACATCAACTCCGGTGACCCTCCCTATAAGCAGTTGTCCACCCCTCTCCTTCCCGATGACACTCCTGCACTCGCCACACTCGCCCGCATCTAACCACACCTTTGTTTTGACTTGGAGTGAACTGCAGCATCGCCCTCGACGACCTCCAGAGCCGCCTGACGCCGCCAGCGACTCCGGCGAGGAATTGCCACCATCCCTGTGCGCCCCTCGTCGAACCATAAGCACGTTGAGCTTCGGCACCTCCTTGCAAACACAGTGAGCCCTCTCCCCCTCTCCCTTGCATCCTGTATCACCAGCTCTGCCATGAAGCGTAGCCAATACCGGTCGCCGCCCGCAGCAATGAGTAATGGTCAACGCAGTCAGTTCCGTAGGATTTTGATCTGACGGATGCGATAGAACGTGAGTGAAAGGGTAAGTTTGAATCTGTGCCGCACGATTCTAATTATATCCAACGGACCACGTAGCTCGATCCTAGCGAACCAGTACAGGCGAATTAAAACTTGACACGTGGCTCAACTCGTTTGAATTAAAACAGAATAGATCTATTAGATGTGCCAATTTGAAAAATCCATAACTTTCAAACCACACGTCCAAATTTTGCAAATTTTATATCAATGGATTCAGAAAAACAAGCCCTAGCCAACCATGCACTTTGTTTAGTAAAAAGCTTCTGTTAAAATGTTTGTTTTTGCAGAAACTTGTGTATGCTTGTTTAGGTTATAAAAATTGTTCTAAAATGATTTTGGGGATAAAACCTTTGGCAAATGGTTTGTTTTGAACCAACTGAACATAGGAAACAAATTGTGGTTTCAAAAATGTATTTGGTGAAACAAAAGAATGAATCTTTGATTTAAACCATTTCTAGTCAAATAAAAATATGGTTTAAATTGTTAAAAATGATTTTGGAGGAAACCTTTGGGAAATGTTTTGGAAATAAACTTTCTGACCCTAAAACACAGGATTTTATGGTTTGAAAACATATTTTGTGAATCCTATATATTAATGCCTTATTAAAAACATTTCTACACCACATAAAATGATACCTTGTTTTAAAAATGGTTTATGAAGTGAAACCTTTTGCAAATGACTTTGCCACTTTATAAAATGACCAATAGGTGCTTTCAAATGTTTATGAACCATTAGAAACCACTTTTACAAATAAAACAATCTCTTGCATGCTTGCATGCATTGTTTTGTTTTATTATTTTATGTGATGTTTGCTTGATTGGTAGATTGAAATTGTGCCTTGTTTGATTGAATTGTAGTGACTTGCAGAGTGTGATTGTTGCAAGGACAAGGAGTGAACTTATACTCTACCAAAAAGGCAAGTGATGCTTCATACTTTGTCCTACTATTTTCACTATGCATTAGTGATATTTCTAAGTAAGACTTGCATGGAATTTTTGCTAAGTATAAACCATGCTATGGGAAATCCTAGTAGATGAAACCTTAGTAGAAATTTCCTAAGTTAAGATCCCTACTACTATCATGCTTAGCTTAGCTAGTAGAAAACAAGGGTGGAATATATATAATCATGCTATGGAAAATTTCTAAGTCCGAGGACTTGTGTTTTGTTTAATAAAACAACTAAGTGAATGAATCACCTGGGTGGAATGGAAGGAATGGTTTGTGTTGAGTGGTTCATAAGGCCCATATCTATGGTTTACCTTGTGTATCTCACTTGTGGATGGCCACCCAGGAACAAAGAGATTTGAGATGTCAAATGTTGAGAAGCTTCAAGTGCAACCACTTGGCATTATGGGCTCTGCCTGGATCATATAGGTTGCAAGAACTTAGCCAAATGGACAGTTGGTGGTAGGGGAATGATAGGTTGGAACGCGTCCATTTGGTCTAAGGGAAGGCTTCTGAAAGGTCCTGTCTTGGTGAAACCAAGTCTTGTGGGAAAGTGCACCACCTCTGCAGAGTGTAAAATCTAAGTACTTAGCCATGTCCCTGGCAAAGGACAATTTGAGCATCAAGACATGGAAGCTATCAAGAATCTCCTCATCCCAATTTCTAAGTTAAAAACTTGTGGTTGAACAAGGGTTGAAAGGATCACCAATTTCTATTGGGAGATGCCTTGGGAATATTTTGTCAAAGCAAAAACTTAGTGTTTTCAAATGATAAGGAAAATCTATTTTGAGCAAAGCAAGCCTAAGCTCCACTTAGCCAAATGCATATAGATGATAGTTACCACTATACTACCATAGTATCACTTGCCAATACAATTCAAATGTATTGACCCTTGTGGCTGTAACTTGTTATGTTGCAGGTTTGTTTGACATTAGTGAAGTAGGATTACAAGTCTACAACCAATATGTTCGCTGTGGCACTTTGAAGATGAAGGACCCCATGCTTATAGATATTCTGCTGCAATATAATGTAATAGCCAAATGAGCTATATAAGATGTAATAAAAATTATGTTATTCCTGGTTATAAAGTTGTATTATGACCTTTGTTTCTTGATATTACATCTTAACTGTGGATGCTAGCTATTGATCCAGGGACTAGCATTGCAAACACAGGATCCTTTTCCTTTAGAAAGGAGGGATCTTACAGATGGTATCAGAGCATTGTGTTGCCTGTAGGATTTGTAAACCTAGGATTGGACAAAACCCTTAGAAAATATAGGAGTTGTATTTGTTCCAAAACTTATTTACAAACAATCTTGTAAACTCTTTCCTCAACCATTTTGGTTTTGATTCTACATCTCTTCTATTTCAAACTTGATGGATAAAGCCTACCCCAAGGCCAAAGACTTCACCATGTGCAAAGGACTTCATCAACTCTAATGACTTCAACATCTTCAACTCTAATGACTTCAACATCTTCAGCATTTTCAACAAGGACTTCAACCTTGGATATCACTAAGGACTACAAATGAGACAAGAAATGTAACTCAAGAATTGAAGATTAAGGAAACACAACTTAGAAGGAACCATCATCCCTTTGAAGTTTTGAGACCAAGATGCAAGAAATTCTCTAAGGATACAAAGACCTTGTTCATGAAGAATCAACTAAGAAGGATGGAAAGATTTCAAGTGAACCATATAGATGGACCACCATATTTAGTTTAAGTCAAACCCACCAACTTATGTGGTGTAACAAAAATATTTTTGGTTGCCTAAAAATATGCTTGAAACTTGTTGTTTGAGTGGAATGTTTGTTTGTGATTGCTTGCACATTGCTTGTGTGAATTGTGATGTGTGATTAGAATTATTTCCTTAGAAATATTGCCTATTCTAATCCCAATCCAACCCAAACAGATGACTTCCCCAAGAGACTCCAACATCAAGGATGGTGACAACAACAACAACCAAGAGAACAACATGAGAGACCAACTGCTTGCAAGACAAACCCAGTTGAACCAAGTGACAACTCAGTTTTTAGCCAACAACAATGAGATAGACCCAACCATGCAAAAAGTTTTGGAAACTCAATCCCAATTGTTGCAAGGGTTGGCTACTCAAATGATCAACATGGGAGACAACTCTTCCCAAGGAGTTTGTGATAACAAGGATGACAAAGATGTTATTCTAGAAGGAACCCAAGCTTGCAATATTTGTGGAGACAAGGATCATACATCCAAGGAGCATGAAGATCAATGCCCTAATTGTGAAGAGAAACATCCAACTAATCAATGCCCCACATCTCAAGTGACTTGTTTCCTATGTGAAGGAAATGATCATGCCCCTATTCAATGCCCCATCTATCCTATAGTTCAACAAAGGAAGCAAGATGGAATACATCAAATGTTTGGAAACCTCCATAAGGGAACAACTTCTACCAAGATGGATGAAGGCAAAGTCAGAACCATGCCACATAAGGCCAAATCCAAAGTGACCACAAAGTGTTGCTACTCTTGTGAAGAAGAAGGTCATATCTCTAGTAACTGCCCCAAGAAGAGAGAAAGATTTCCCACCTTTGAGGTGAGATATTAAGAGCATCAATTAGAAGAACTCCTAGCTTTGGAGAGATCCAAGAAGAAGAAGAAGAAGAAGAAGAAGAAGAAATGCCCCAACCCTAGCAAGAAGGATATTACCCAAGAGCAATGTTACACTTGCAAAGAGATGGGACACTATGCCAATGAATGCCCAGAAAAGAAGAAGAACCAAGGAAACAAACAAAAGGCAATGATACCAAAGGAAAAGAAAGATATCAGCCAAGTGATGTGTTTCAAATGCAAAGAGCTAGGCCATTATGCAGACAAGTGTCTAGAGAAGTTTCAACAAGATTCCAAGCAAGCCAAAATGTAATTTAGTTGGAAAATTTTTAAGGGTGGTAGTACCCTAGATGCTTTGAGCCAACTTGTAACCCTAGCCTCCCCAAATCTCGAGACGAGATTTATTTTAAGGTAGAATTGTCACATCCCAAGATTTTCCAAATCTTGTAATGTAAAAAATAAAATAAACAAAATAAATTTTTGTTGAAAATCAGGGTGAAAAGAAACTTTTGTTTCTAAATAGAAACTTAAAATCCCATCTTGAACAAACTTTGGTAAAAGTTTGAATCCAACAAAAAATCCAAATCAAGGGAAATGCATTCTTCAATGAATGTATCTGGAAATTAAACACTTGGAAAATAAATCCAAACCCAAATCCCTAAGGGAATAAAAATCATTTCCAAAGTTATCTCCAAGCCTATGGATTTGATCCATATAAAAATTTGTCAACAAACATTCACAAATGATCAAGAAATACAAATAGAAATATTATAAGACCATAGAAATTGATTTCACTTAATTTAGAACCATAAATAAAATCTTATGAATTTAAATAAGATAAGGAATTGAATTTCCAAAGCTAATAAAGAACTTATCTAAAATCCCTACCAAATGGAGAGCAAATAATCCTAAAGACATTTAAAAGATAAACAAATATTAAACAAGAATTTATAAATAGAAATCACCAAGTTTGGATCTCTAAACAAAAAGATATGGATTTTATAAGACAAAGATAAAAATATTAATTAAAGAATATTTAAAGACCAAATCAAAGGCCTAATCCATTAAGCAAATGGAATGGTTATAATCCAAATCCAAATAAAATAAAAGGATAAAGATTTTCCAAAATAAAATAAAATGGCTTAGACCAAATCCTTTTGGAATAAAGACAAACCCAATTTTAGATAATTAATAAATCTTATTAAAAACCTTTCCAAATAATTCAAGATGGATTATTTGACACACAATTAATCAAATAAAAACCTACTGAAAGGATTTGGAAAGTTAAAGATTTTAAATGGAGATTTAAAAATATTATTAAATCCTATCTAATTAAAAACTAGAGCCTATTTTGAATAAATAAAAGACCCCAAAATGAATAAGGTTTTATTCAAAAATTGACATCAGATTACAATATTAATCAGTGTTTAAAGCTACACAAATTTTGGAAAAGTTTTGAAATCAAATGAGTGTTTGAATTGGTTGTTCAAAATCAAAACAGAATAAAAGAAATAGAATAAGAAAAACAAATGTAAGAAAAAATATGAATAGGACCCGACCCAACTAGCCTGGCCCAACTAAGCCTAGTTAGCCCACCTCTCCCTCTCACGATCGAACCGTTATTCACTCAGAAACTCACCCACTCAGCGACTGACAAAGACGGACCCCACCGCACCCTTCTCTCTCTCGCTGCCAGACGACCCCACGACCACGTCAGCTTCTTCCCCACGCGACCTGTTCTTCCTCCCGATCGCCGATTGATTCGCTGCGTCAATTCACTTCAATGCCGCGTGATCAACGCCGACCACACTCGCTTAAACGCCTGCTTTCTTCCTTTCCCCCCAAACATCACGCCTCGAGAGCCACCAGGCTGCCCCCATTTTGCGTTGCACTGCAGCTGTCTCCGGCGAGCTCACCGAGCGATTCCGGCCAACCACCATCGCCCCTCGCCTCCTCGAGCACACAGGAGAGTTCCCTAGACCCTGGCGCACCTCTCTGTGGCCTCATCTCACCCGCGAGTGCCCTGCAAGCTCGGCAACATCTTCGACTGAGCGCCACCTTCAAACTACATCAACTCCGGTGACCCTCCCTATAAGCAGTTGTCCACCCCTCTCCTTCCCGATGACACTCCTGCACTCGCCCGCATCTAACCACACCTTTGTTTTGCCTTGGAGTGAACTGCAGCGTCGCCCTCGACGACCTCCAGAGCCGCCTGACGCCGCCAGCGACTTCGGCGAGGAATTGCCACCATCCCTGTGCGCCCCTCGTCGAACCATAAGCACGTTGAGCTTCGGCACCTCCTTGCAAACACAGTGAGCCCTCTCCCCCTCTCCCTTGCGTCCTGTATCACCAGCTCTGCCGCGAGCAGAGCCAGCGCTGCCAGTCGCCGCCGCCAGCGCCGCTGAGTAATGGTCAACGCAGTCAGTTCCGTAGGATTTTGATCTGACGGATGCGATAGAACGTGAGTGAAAGGGTAAGTTTGAATCTGTGCCGCACGATTCTAATTATATCCAACGGACCACGTAGCTCGATCCTAGCGAACCAGTACAGGCGAATTAAAACTTGACACGTGGCTCAACTCGTTTGAATTAAAACAGAATAGATCTATTAGATGTGCCAATTTGAAAAATTCATAACTTTCAAACCACACGTCCAAATTTTGCAAATTTTATATCAATGGATTCAGAAAAACAAGCCCTAGCCAACCATGCACTTTGTTTAGTAAAAAGCTTCTGTTAAAATGTTTGTTTTTGCAGAAACTTGTGTATGCTTGTTTAGGTTATAAATATTGTTCTAAAATGATTTTGGGGATAAAACCTTTGGGAAATGGTTTGTTTTGAACCAACTGACCATAGGAAACAAATTGTGGTTTCAAAAATGTATTTGGTGAAACAAAAGAATGAATCTTTGATTTAAACCATTTCTAGTCAAATAAAAATATGGTTTAAATTGTTAAAAATGATTTTGGAGGAAACCTTTGGGAAATGTTTTGGAAATAAACTTTCTGACCCTAAAACACAAGATTTTATGGTTTGAAAACATATTTTGTGAATCCTATATATTAATGCCTTATTAAAAACATTTCTACACCACATAAAATGATACCTTGTTTTAAAAATGGTTTATGAAGTGAAACCTTTTGCAAATGACTTTGCCACTTTATAAAATGACCAATAGGTGCTTTCAAATGTTTATGAACCATTAGAAACCACTTTTACAAATAAAACAATCTCTTGCATGCTTGCATGCATTGTTTTGTTTTATTATTTTATGTGATGTTTGCTTGATTGGTAGATTGAAATTGTGCCTTGTTTGATTGAATTGTAGTGACTTGAAGAGTGTGATTGTTGCAAGGACAAGGAGTGAACTTATACTCTACCAAAAAGGCAAGTGATGCTTCATACTTTGTCCTACTATTTTCACTATGCATTAGTGATATTTCTAAGTAAGACTTGCATGGAATTTTTGCTAAGTATAAACCATGCTATGGGAAATCCTAGTAGATGAAACCTTAGTAGAAATTTCCTAAGTTAAGATCCCTACTATCATGCTTAGCTTAGCTAGTAGAAAACAAGGGTGGAATATATATAATCATGCTATGGAAAATTTCTAAGTCCGAGGACTTGTGTTTTGTTTAATAAAACAACTAAGTGAATGAATCACCTGGGTGGAATGGAAGGAATGGTTTGTGTTGAGTGGTTCATAAGGCCCATATCTATGGTTTACCTTGTGTATCTCACTTGTGGATGGCCACCCAGGAACAAAGAGATTTGAGATGTCAAATGTTGAGAAGCTTCAAGTGCAACCACTTGGCATTATGGGCTCTGCCTGGATCATATAGGTTGCAAGAACTTAGCCAAATGGACAGTTGGTGGTAGGGGAATGATAGGTTGAACGTCCATTTGGTCTAAGGAAGGCTTGAAAGGTCCTGTCTTGGTGAAACCAAGTCTTGTGGGAAAGTGCACCACCTCTGCAGAGTGTAAAATCTAAGTACTTAGCCATGTCCCTGGCAAAGGACAATTTGAGCATCAAGACATGGAAGCTATCAAGAATCTCCTCATCCCAATTTCTAAGTTAAAAACTTGTGGTTGAACAAGGGTTGAAAGGATCACCAATTTCTATTGGGAGATGCCTTGGGAATATTTTGTCAAAGCAAAAACTTAGTGTTTTCAAATGATAAGGAAAATCTATTTTGAGCAAAGCAAGCCTAAGCTCCACTTAGCCAAATGCATATAGATGATAGTTACCACTATACTACCATAGTATCACTTGCCAATACAATTCAAATGTATTGACCCTTGTGGCTGTAACTTGTTATGTTGCAGGTTTGTTTGACATTAGTGAAGTAGGATTACAAGTCTACAACCAATATGTTCGCTGTGGCACTTTGAAGATGAAGGACCCCATGCTTATAGATATTCTGCTGCAATATAATGTAATAGCCAAATGAGCTATATAAGATGTAATAAAAATTATGTTATTCCTGGTTATAAAGTTGTATTATGACCTTTGTTTCTTGATATTACATCTTAACTGTGGATGCTAGCTATTGATCCAGGGACTAGCATTGCAAACACAGGATCCTTTTCCTTTAGAAAGGAGGGATCTTACAGATGGTATCGAGCATTGTGTTGCCTGTAGGATTTGTAAACCTAGGATTGGACAAAACCCTTAGAAAATATAGGAGTTGTATTTGTTCCAAAACTTATTTACAAACAATCTTGTAAACTCTTTCCTCAACCATTTTGGTTTTGATTCTACATCTCTTCTATTTCAAACTTGATGGATAAAGCCTACCCCAAGGCCAAAGACTTCACCATGTGCAAAGGACTTCATCAACTCTAATGACTTCAACATCTTCAACTCTAATGACTTCAACATCTTCAGCATTTTCAACAAGGACTTCAACCTTGGATATCACTAAGGACTACAAATGAGACAAGAAATGTAACTCAAGAATTGAAGATTAAGGAAACACAACTTAGAAGGAACCATCATCCCTTTGAAGTTTTGAGACCAAGATGCAAGAAATTCTCTAAGGATACAAAGACCTTGTTCATGAAGAATCAACTAAGAAGGATGGAAAGATTTCAAGTGAACCATATAGATGGACCACCATATTTAGTTTAAGTCAAACCCACCAACTTATGTGGTGTAACAAAAATATTTTGGTTGCCTAAAAATATGCTTGAAACTTGTTGTTTGAGTGGAATGTTTGTTTGTGATTGCTTGCACATTGCTTGTGTGAATTGTGATGTGTGATTAGAATTATTTCCTTAGAAATATTGCCTATTCTAATCCCAATCCAACCCAAACAGATGACTTCCCCAAGAGACTCCAACATCAAGGATGGTGACAACAACAACAACCAAGAGAACAACATGAGAGACCAACTGCTTGCAAGACAAACCCAGTTGAACCAAGTGACAACTCAGTTTTAGCCAACAACAATGAGATAGACCCAACCATGCAAAAAGTTTTGGAAACTCAATCCCAATTGTTGCAAGGGTTGGCTACTCAAATGATCAACATGGGAGACAACTCTTCCCAAGGAGTTTGTGATAACAAGGATGACAAAGATGTTATTCTAGAAGGAACCCAAGCTTGCAATATTTGTGGAGACAAGGATCATACATCCAAGGAGCATGAAGATCAATGCCCTAATTGTGAAGAGAAACATCCAACTAATCAATGCCCCACATCTCAAGTGACTTGTTTCCTATGTGAAGGAAATGATCATGCCCCTATTCAATGCCCCGTCTATCCTATAGTTCAACAAAGGAAGCAAGATGGAATACATCAAATGTTTGGAAACCTCCATAAGGGAACAACTTCTACCAAGATGGATGAAGGCAAAGTCAGAACCATGCCACATAAGGCCAAATCCAAAGTGACCACAAAGTGTTGCTACTCTTGTGAAGAAGAAGGTCATATCTCTAGTAACTGCCCCAAGAAGAGAGAAAGATTTCCCACCTTTGAGGTGAGATATTAAGAGCATGAATTAGAAGAACTCCTAGCTTTGGAGAGATCCAAGAAGAAGAAGAAGAAGAAGAAGAAGAAATGCCCCAACCCTAGCAAGAAGGATATTACCCAAGAGCAATGTTACACTTGCAAAGAGATGGGACACTATGCCAATGAATGCCCAGAAAAGAAGAAGAACCAAGGAAACAAACAAAAGGCAATGATACCAAAGGAAAAGAAAGATATCAGCCAAGTGATGTGTTTCAAATGCAAAGAGCTAGGCCATTATGCAGACAAGTGTCTAGAGAAGTTTCAACAAGATTCCAAGCAAGCCAAAATGTAATTTAGTTGGAAAATTTTTAAGGGTGGTAGTACCCTAGATGCTTTGAGCCAACTTGTAACCCTAGCCTCCCCAAATCTCGAGACGAGATTTATTTTAAGGGTGGTAGCCTGTCACATCCCAAGATTTTCCAAATCTTGTAATGTAAAAAATAAAATAAACAAAATAAATTTTTGTTGAAAATCAGGGTGAAAAGAAACTTTTGTTTCTAAATAGAAACTTAAAATCCCATCTTGAACAAACTTTGGTAAAAGTTTGAATCCAACAAAAAATCCAAATCAAGGGAAATGCATTCTTCAATGAATGTATCTGGAAATTAAACACTTGGAAAATAAATCCAAACCCAAATCCCTAAGGGAATAAAAATCATTTCCAAAGTTATCTCCAAGCCTATGGATTTGATCCATATAAAAATTTGTCAACAAACATTCACAAATGATCAAGAAAGACAAATAGAAATATTATAAGACCATAGAAATTGGTTTCACTTAATTTAGAACCATAAATAAAATCTTATGAATTTAAATAAGATAAGGAATTGAATTTCCAAAGCTAATAAAGCACTTATCTAAAATCCCTACCAAATGGAGAGCAAATAATCCTAAAGACATTTAAAAGATAAACAAATATTAAACAAGAATTTATAAATAGAAATCACCAAGTTTGGATCTCTAAACAAAAAGATATGGATTTTATAAGACAAAGATAAAAATATTAATTAAAGAATATTTAAAGACCAAATCAAAGGCCTAATCCATTAAGCAAATGGAATGGTTATAATCCAAATCCAAATAAAATAAAAGGATAAAGATTTTCCAAAATAAAATAAAATGGCTTAGACCAAATCCTTTTGGAATAAAGACAAACCCAATTTTAGATGATTAATAAATCTTATTAAAAACCTTTCCAAATAATTCAAGATGGATTATTTGACACACAATTAATCAAATAAAAACCTACTGAAAGGATTTGGAAAGTTAAAGATTTTAAATGGAGATTTAAAAATATTATTAAATCCTATCTAATTAAAAACTAGAGCCTATTTTGAATAAATAAAAGACCCCAAAATGAATAAGGTTTTATTCAAAAATTGACATCAGATTACAATATTAATCAGTGTTTAAAGCTACACAAATTTTGGAAAAGTTTTGAAATCAAATGAGTGTTTGAATTGGTTGTTCAAAATCAAAACAGAATAAAAGAAATAGAAAAAGAAAAACAAACAGAACAGAAAAAAATATGAATAGGACCCGACCCAACTAGCCTGGCCCAACTAAGCCTAGTTAGCCCACCTCTCCCTCTCACGATCGAACCGTTATTCACTCAGAAACTCACCCACTCAGCGACTGACAAAGACGGACCCCACCGCACCCTTCTCTCTCTCGCTGCCAGACGACCCCACGACCACGTCAGCTTCTTCCCCACGCGACCTGTTCTTCCTCCCGTTACTGCCGATTGATTCGCGTCGTCAATTCACTTCAATGCCGCGTGATCAACACCCCCTGACCACACTCGCTTAAACGCCCGTTTCTCCTCTTCCTTTCCCCCCAAACATCACGCCTCGAGAGCCACCAGGCTGCCCCCATTTTATTTGTAATGCAGCTGTCTCCGGCGAGCTCACCGAGTGATTCCGGCCAACCACCATCGCCCCTCGCCTCCTCGAGCACACAGGAGAGTTCCCTAGACCCTGGCGCACCTCTCTGTGGCCTCATCTCACCCGCGAGTGCCCTGCAAGCTCGGCAACGTCTTCGACTGAGCGCCACCGTCAAACTACATCAACTCCGGTGACCCTCCCTATAAGCAGTTGTCCACCCCTCTCCTTCCCGATGACACTCCTGCACTCGCCACACTCGCCCGCATCTAACCACACCTTTGTTTTGACTTGGAGTGAACTGCAGCGTCGCCCTCGACGACCTCCAGAGCCGCCTGACGCCGCCAGCGACTCCGGCGAGGAATTGCCACCATCCCTGTGCGCCCCTCGTCGAACCATAAGCACGTTGAGCTTCGGCACCTCCTTGCAAACACAGTGAGCCCTCTCCCCCTCTCCCTTGCGTCCTGTATCACCAGCTACGCCTTGAGCCAGCCGCTACCGATTCCGCCTTGGCCTTGGCTGAGTAATGGTCAACGCTTGATCGATTCAGAGGATTTTGATCTGACGGATGCGATAGAACGTGAGTGAAAGGGTAAGTTTGCATCTGTGCCGCACGATTCTAATTAGATCGAACGCACCACGTAGCTCGATCCTAGCGAACCAGTACAGGCGAATTAAAACTTGACACGTGGCTCAACTCGTTTGAATTAAAACAGAATAGATCTACTAGATGTGCCAATTTGAAAAATCCATAACTTTCAAACCACACGTCCAAATTTTGCAAATTTTATATCAATGGATTCAGAAAAACAAGCCCTAGCCAACCATGCACTTTGTTTAGTAAAAAGCTTCTGTTAAAATGTTTGTTTTTGCAGAAACTTGTGTATGCTTGTTTAGGTTATAAAAATTGTTCTAAAATGATTTTGGGGATAAAACCTTTGGCAAATGGTTTGTTTTGAACCCACTGACCATAGGAAACAAATTGTGGTTTCAAAAATGTATTTGGTGAAACAAAAGAATGAATCTTTGATTTAAACCATTTCTAGTCAAATAAAAATATGGTTTAAATTGTTAAAAATGATTTTGGAGGAAACCTTTGGGAAATGTTTTGGAAATAAACTTTCTGACCCTAAAACACAAGATTTTATGGTTTGAAAACATATTTTGTGAATCCTATATATTTATGCCTTATTAAAAACATTTCTACACCACATAAAATGATACCTTGTTTTAAAAATGGTTTATGAAGTGAAACCTTTTGCAAATGACTTTGCCACTTTATAAAATGACCAATAGGTGCTTTCAAATGTTTATGAACCATTAGAAACCACTTTTACAAATAAAACAATCTCTTGCATGCTTGCATGCATTGTTTTGTTTTATTATTTTATGTGATGTTTGCTTGATTGGTAGATTGAAATTGTGCCTTGTTTGATTGAATTGTAGTGACTTGAAGAGTGTGATTGTTGCAAGGACAAGGAGTGAACTTATACTCTACCAAAAAGGCAAGTGATGCTTCATACTTTGTCCTACTATTTTCACTATGCATTAGTGATATTTCTAAGTAAGACTTGCATGGAATTTTTGCTAAGTATAAACCATGCTATGGGAAATCCTAGTAGATGAAACCTTAGTAGAAATTTCCTAAGTTAAGATCCCTACTACTATCATGCTTAGCTTAGCTAGTAGAAAACAAGGGTGGAATATATATAATCATGCTATGGAAAATTTCTAAGTCCGAGGACTTGTGTTTTGTTTAATAAAACAACTAAGTGAATGAATCACCTGGGTGGAATGGAAGGAATGGTTTGTGTTGAGTGGTTCATAAGGCCCATATCTATGGTTTACCTTGTGTATCTCACTTGTGGATGGCCACCCAGGAACAAAGAGATTTGAGATGTCAAATGTTGAGAAGCTTCAAGTGCAACCACTTGGCATTATGGGCTCTGCCTGGATCATATAGGTTGCAAGAACTTAGCCAAATGGACAGTTGGTGGTAGGGGAATGATAGGTTGGAACGCGTCCATTTGGTCTAAGGGAAGGCTTCTGAAAGGTCCTGTCTTGGTGAAACCAAGTCTTGTGGGGAAAGTGCACCACCTCTGCAGAGTGTAAAATCTAAGTACTTAGCCATGTCCCTGGCAAAGGACAATTTGAGCATCAAGACATGGAAGCTATCAAGAATCTCCTCATCCCAATTTCTAAGTTAAAAACTTGTGGTTGAACAAGGGTTGAAAGGATCACCAATTTCTATTGGGAGATGCCTTGGGAATATTTTGTCAAAGCAAAAACTTAGTGTTTTCAAATGATAAGGAAAATCTATTTTGAGCAAAGCAAGCCTAAGCTCCACTTAGCCAAATGCATATAGATGATAGTTACCACTATACTACCATAGTATCACTTGCCAATACAATTCAAATGTATTGACCCTTGTGGCTGTAACTTGTTATGTTGCAGGTTTGTTTGACATTAGTGAAGTAGGATTACAAGTCTACAACCAACATGTCTGCCTGTGGCACTTTGAAGATGAAGGACCCCATGCTTATAGATATTCTGCTGCAATATAATGTAATAGCCAAATGAGCTATATAAGATGTAATAAAAATTATGTTATTCCTGGTTATAAAGTTGTATTATGACCTTTGTTTCTTGATATTACATCTTAACTGTGGATGCTAGCTATTGATCCAGGGACTAGCATTGCAAACACAGGGATCCTTTTCCTTTAGAAAGGAGGGATCTTACAGATGGTATCAGAGCATTGTGTTGCCTGTAGGATTTGTAAACCTAGGATTGGACAAAACCCTTAGAAAATATAGGAGTTGTATTTGTTCCAAAACTTATTTACAAACAATCTTGTAAACTCTTTCCTCAACCATTTTGGTTTTGATTCTACATCTCTTCTATTTCAAACTTGATGGATAAAGCCTACCCCAAGGCCAAAGACTTCACCATGTGCAAAGGACTTCATCAACTCTAATGACTTCAACATCTTCAACTCTAATGACTTCAACATCTTCAGCATTTTCAACAAGGACTTCAACCTTGGATATCACTAAGGACTACAAATGAGACAAGAAATGTAACTCAAGAATTGAAGATTAAGGAAACACAACTTAGAAGGAACCATCATCCCTTTGAAGTTTTGAGACCAAGATGCAAGAAATTCTCTAAGGATACAAAGACCTTGTTCATGAAGAATCAACTAAGAAGGATGGAAAGATTTCAAGTGAACCATATAGATGGACCACCATATTTAGTTTAAGTCAAACCCACCAACTTATGTGGTGTAACAAAAATATTTTTGGTTGCCTAAAAATATGCTTGAAACTTGTTGTTTGAGTGGAATGTTTGTTTGTGATTGCTTGCACATTGCTTGTGTGAATTGTGATGTGTGATTAGAATTATTTCCTTAGAAATATTGCCTATTCTAATCCCAATCCAACCCAAACAGATGACTTCCCCAAGAGACTCCAACATCAAGGATGGTGACAACAACAACAACCAAGAGAACAACATGAGAGACCAACTGCTTGCAAGACAAACCCAGTTGAACCAAGTGACAACTCAGTTTTTAGCCAACAACAATGAGATAGACCCAACCATGCAAAAAGTTTTGGAAACTCAATCCCAATTGTTGCAAGGGTTGGCTACTCAAATGATCAACATGGGAGACAACTCTTCCCAAGGAGTTTGTGATAACAAGGATGACAAAGATGTTATTCTAGAAGGAACCCAAGCTTGCAATATTTGTGGAGACAAGGATCATACATCCAAGGAGCATGAAGATCAATGCCCTAATTGTGAAGAGAAACATCCAACTAATCAATGCCCCACATCTCAAGTGACTTGTTTCCTATGTGAAGGAAATGATCATGCCCCTATTCAATGCCCCATATATCCTATAGTTCAACAAAGGAAGCAAGATGGAATACATCAAATGTTTGGAAACCTCCATAAGGGAACAACTTCTACCAAGATGGATGAAGGCAAAGTCAGAACCATGCCACATAAGGCCAAATCCAAAGTGACCACAAAGTGTTGCTACTCTTGTGAAGAAGAAGGTCATATCTCTAGTAACTGCCCCAAGAAGAGAGAAAGATTTCCCACCTTTGAGGTGAGATATTAAGAGCATGAATTAGAAGAACTCCTAGCTTTGGAGAGATCCAAGAAGAAGAAGAAGAAGAAGAAGAAGAAGAAGAAATGCCCCAACCCTGGCAAGAAGGATATTACCCAAGAGCAATGTTACACTTGCAAAGAGATGGGACACTATGCCAATGAATGCCCAGAAAAGAAGAAGAACCAAGGAAACAAACAAAAGGCAATGATACCAAAGGAAAAGAAAGATATCAGCCAAGTGATGTGTTTCAAATGCAAAGAGCTAGGCCATTATGCAGACAAGTGTCTAGAGAAGTTTCAACAAGATTCCAAGCAAGCCAAAATGTAATTTAGTTGGAAAATTTTTAAGGGTGGTAGTACCCTAGATGCTTTGAGCCAACTTGTAACCCTAGCCTCCCCAAATCTCGAGACGAGATTTATTTTAAGGGTAACTGTCACATCCCAAGATTTTCCAAATCTTGTAATGTAAAAAATAAAATAAACAAAATAAATTTTTGTTGAAAATCAGGGTGAAAAGAAACTTTTGTTTCTAAATAGAAACTTAAAATCCCATCTTGAACAAACTTTGGTAAAAGTTTGAATCCAACAAAAAATCCAAATCAAGGGAAATGCATTCTTCAATGAATGTATCTGGAAATTAAACACTTGGAAAATAAATCCAAACCCAAATCCCTAAGGGAATAAAAATCATTTCCAAAGTTATCTCCAAGCCTATGGATTTGATCCATATAAAAATTTGTCAACAAACATTCACAAATGATCAAGAAAGACAAATAGAAATATTATAAGACCATAGAAATTGGTTTCACTTAGTTTAGAACCATAAATAAAATCTTATGAATTTAAATAAGATAAGGAATTGAATTTCCAAAGCTAATAAAGCACTTATCTAAAATCCCTACCAAATGGAGAGCAAATAATCCTAAAGACATTTAAAAGATAAACAAATATTAAACAAGAATTTATAAATAGAAATCACCAAGTTTGGATCTCTAAACAAAAAGATATGGATTTTATAAGACAAAGATAAAAATATTAATTAAAGAATATTTAAAGACCAAATCAAAGGCCTAATCCATTAAGCAAATTGAATGGTTATAATCCAAATCCAAATAAAATAAAAGGATAAAGATTTTCCAAAATAAAATAAAATGGCTTAGACCAAATCCTTTTGGAATAAAGACAAACCGAATTTTAGATGATTAATAAATCTTATTAAAAACCTTTCCAAATAATTCAAGATGGATTATTTGACACACAATTAATCAAATAAAAACCTACTGAAAGGATTTGGAAAGTTAAAGATTTTAAATGGAGATTTAAAAATATTATTAAATCCTATCTAATTAAAAACTAGAGCCTATTTTGAATAAATAAAAGACCCCAAAATGAATAAAGTTTTATTCAAAAATTGACATCAGATTACAATATTAATCAGTGTTTAAAGCTACACAAATTTTGGAAAAGTTTTGAAATCAAATGAGTGTTTGAATTGGTTGTTCAAAATCAAAACAGAATAAAAGAAATAGAAAAAGAAAAACAAACAGAACAGAAAAAAATATGAATAGGACCCGACCCAACTAGCCTGGCCCAACTAAGACTAGTAAGCCCACCTCTCACTCTCACTATCGAACCGTTATTCACTCAAACACTCAACTCACCCGATCGCCAGCCGGACCGCACCCTTCTCTCTCTCGCTGCCAGACGACCCCACGACCACGTCAGCTTCTTCCCCACGCGACCTGTTCTTCCTCCCGTTACTGCCGATTGATTCGCGTCGTCAATTCACTTCAATGCCGCGTGATCAACGCCCCCTGACCACACTCGCTTAAACGCCCGTTTCTCCTCTTCCTTTCCCCCCAAACATCACGCCTCGAGAGCCACCAGGCTGCCCCCATTTTGCGTTGCACTGCAGCTGTCTCCGGCGAGCTCACCGAGCGATTCCGGCCAACCACCATCGCCCCTCGCCTCCTCGAGCACACAGGAGAGTTCCCTAGACCCTGGCGCACCTCTCTGTGGCCTCAGCTCGCCCGCGAGTGCCCTGCAAGCTCGGCAACGTCTTCGACTGAGCGCCACCGTCAAACTACATCAACTCCGGTGACCCTCCCTATAAGCAGTTGTCCACCCCTCTCCTTCCCGATGACACTCCTGCACTCGCCACACTCGCCCGCATCTAACCACACCTTTGTTTTGCCTTGGAGTGAACTGCAGCGTCGCCCTCGACGACCTCCAGAGCCGCCTGACGCCGCCAGCGACTCCGGCGAGGAATTGCCACCATCCCTGTGCACCCCTCGTCGAACCATAAGCACGTTGAGCTTCGGCACCTCCTTGCAAACACAGTGAGCCCTCTCCCCCTCTCCCTTGCGTCCTGTATCACCAGCTCTACCGCGAGCAGAGCCAGCGCCGCTGAGTAATGGTCAACGCAGTCAGGTCCGTAGGATTTTGATCTGACGGATGCGATAGAACGTGAGTGAAAGGGTAAGTTTGAATCTGTGCCGCACGATTCTAATTATATCCAGCGCACCACGTAGCTCGATCCTAGCGAACCAGTACAGGCAAATTAAAACTTGACACGTGGCTCAACTCGTTTGAATTAAAACAGAATAGATCTATTAGATGTGCCAATTTGAAAAATCCATAACTTTCAAACCACACGTCCAAATTTTGCAAATTTTATATCAATGGATTCAGAAAAACAAGCCCTAGCCAACCATGCACTTTGATTAGTAAAAAGCTTCTGTTAAAATGTTTGTTTTTGCAGAAACTTGTGTATGCTTGTTTAGGTTATAAAAATTGTTCTAAAATGATTTTGGGGATAAAACCTTTGGCAAATGGTTTGTTTTGAACCAACTGACCATAGGAAACAAATTGTGGTTTCAAAAATGTATTTGGTGAAACAAAAGAATGAATCTTTGATTTAAACCATTTCTAGTCAAATAAAAATATGGTTTAAATTGTTAAAAATGATTTTGGAGGAAACCTTTGGGAAATGTTTTGGAAATAAACTTTCTGACCCTAAAACACAAGATTTTATGGTTTGAAAACATATTTTGTGAATCCTATATATTAATGCCTTATTAAAAACATTTCTACACCACATAAAATGATACCTTGTTTTAAAAATGGTTTATGAAGTGAAACCTTTTGCAAATGACTTTGCCACTTTATAAAATGACCAATAGGTGCTTTCAAATGTTTATGAACCATTAGAAACCACTTTTACAAATAAAACAATCTCTTGCATGCTTGCATGCATTGTTTTGTTTTATTATTTTATGTGATGTTTGCTTGATTGGTAGATTGGAATTGTGCCTTGTTTGATTGAATTGTAGTGACTTGAAGAGTGTGATTGTTGCAAGGACAAGGAGTGAACTTATACTCTACCAAAAAGGCAAGTGATGCTTCATACTTTGTCCTACTATTTTCACTATGCATTAGTGATATTTCTAAGTAAGACTTGCATGGAATTTTTGCTAAGTATAAACCATGCTATGGGAAATCCTAGTAGATGAAACCTTAGTAGAAATTTCCTAAGTTAAGATCCCTACTACTATCATGCTTAGCTTAGCTAGTAGAAAACAAGGGTGGAATATATATAATCATGCTATGGAAAATTTCTAAGTCCGAGGACTTGTGTTTTGTTTAATAAAACAACTAAGTGAATGAATCACCTGGGTGGAATGGAAGGAATGGTTTGTGTTGAGTGGTTCATAAGGCCCATATCTATGGTTTACCTTGTGTATCTCACTTGTGGATGGCCACCCAGGAACAAAGAGATTTGAGATGTCAAATGTTGAGAAGCTTCAAGTGCAACCACTTGGCATTATGGGCTCTGCCTGGATCATATAGGTTGCAAGAACTTAGCCAAATGGACAGTTGGTGGTAGGGGAATGATAGGTTGGAACGCGTCCATTTGGTCTAAGGGAAGGCTTCTGAAAGGTCCTGTCTTGGTGAAACCAAGTCTTGTGGGGAAAGTGCACCACCTCTGCAGAGTGTAAAATCTAAGTACTTAGCCATGTCCCTGGCAAAGGACAATTTGAGCATCAAGACATGGAAGCTATCAAGAATCTCCTCATCCCAATTTCTAAGTTAAAAACTTGTGGTTGAACAAGGGTTGAAAGGATCACCAATTTCTATTGGGAGATGCCTTGGGAATATTTTGTCAAAGCAAAAACTTAGTGTTTTCAAATGATAAGGAAAATCTATTTTGAGCAAAGCAAGCCTAAGCTCCACTTAGCCAAATGCATATAGATGATAGTTACCACTATACTACCATAGTATCACTTGCCAATACAATTCAAATGTATTGACCCTTGTGGCTGTAACTTGTTATGTTGCAGGTTTGTTTGACATTAGTGAAGTAGGATTACAAGTCTACAACCAACATGTCTGCCTGTGGCACTTTGAAGATGAAGGACCCCATGCTTATAGATATTCTGCTGCAATATAATGTAATTGCCAAATGAGCTATATAATATGTAATAAAATTATGTTATTCCTGGTTATAAAGTTGTATTATGACCTTTGTTTCTTGATATTACATCTTAACTGTGGATGCTAACTATTGATCCAGGGACTAGCATTGCAAACACAGGGATCTCTACCTTATTAAAGGTTGGGAACCTTACAGTGTTAGAGAAACGTCTGGGCCACTAGCCTAAGCCATACCTAATCATGGTGGAAACTTGCAGCATCACCATAATGAGCAATCTGTGAAGCATCCTCAATAAAAACCTATGCAAATAGCAAATAAAAAGATCGCTGAGATGCTCATTGTCTGCTTGCCTTGTCATTTTGGTTATGGGATAGCTCATGTACCATGTGCAAGGGGTACCCCGTTGGCGGTTCTCTATGATACACATATACTTACTATAACAAGAACTTACAGGTGACCAAAGTTGAGTAGCATCAGGTGTGGCCCTCGTATCCAAGGGACATGAGATTGCCAACTTATACTTTGTCAAGCATATACTCCATAGTTTGTTCACTTTACCCTTAATCACTTCAAGATGCTTATGATAGGGGCAATGAGGGCTGAAAGCTAACAAGTACCATAATTTTTGGAAGCTCCTTTTGAAACTTGAAGTCCCTGCTTCCCTTTATGAAGGGCCTTTCTTCCACTATTATATTGAGTCTCCACTTTCTACCTTTAGGCACTAGTTAAGAGAGCATAGTTGCCATTCTTAGTTCTATGTGCAGTGTCCCAAAACTTATTGATGGATGTATATTGTTGATATTGCTTATTCTTGTGCTATTTGTATCTGGTCACTCTTATGAACTTTGAAGGTATCCTATGCATCTATTTGCTACTCTATGAGGGACAAGCTGAATGCCACTATGCCATGTTTTTTGTATGTGAAACAAACAAACGTTTTTCAATGCATGTTATTCATGATCTATTGTCTGTAGCCTTTCATGTTGCATGCATAGTTACTTTGTCTTATTGTTAGAACTCAATATTCCATGCTCATGTTTAGAGTTCTTTGATCCCAACTTTCAATGCTTGCAAATGGTTTGATGTTGGTTTTGATGGTGCATGTCACCTCAAAAATTATTGTTTTATCACTTACCTACTCGAGGACAAGCATGATTTAAGCTTGGGGATGCTTGATACGTCGGAAATGTATCTATTGTTTTTGATGTTCCGTGCTTGTTTACTATCTACTTTTCTTTGCTTTGTCCACACTTTGAGGTGTTTTTATATGTTTTCTGGTAATAACCTATTAACAAGTTGCCACAGTGCCAGTTGCTTGTTTTCTTCTGTTTTTGGTTCTAGAAAGGCAGAAAATCAATATTCTCGAAATTGGACGGGACAAAAGCCAAAGTCAATATTTTACCGTGGGGAACACGAAGTCGGAGTACGAGACGGTGGGGACCCACCAGGGGGCCACACCTCCTAGCCGCGCGGGTGGGCCCACCTTGCGCCTGGGAGGTGCAGCCGCCCTGTTGGCCATCCAGCCTTGCCTCTTCGCCTATAAGAAGCCCCCGATGCCGAAACCCTAAGGACCCGATCAATATTCCACGAAACCGTCTGTAGCCGGCGCCACCATCGTCCCTAGATCGAGGGGGATCTGAAGCTCTTCCTAGCACCCCGCCGGAGGGGAGATCATCCCGGTGGCCTTCTTCTTCATCATGCCAGCCTCCGGTATGAAGCGTGAGTAGTTCCACCTTGGACTATGGGTCCATGTATTAGCTAGATGGTTGTATCTCCTTGTGCTTTCATTTATAGATCTTGTGAACTCTGTTCATGATCAAGATCTAATCTATTTGTAATCATGCATGTTGTGTTTGCAGGGATCCGATGGATATTGAGATTACTAAGTCAGATTGATTAATGGTTTTGTCTTATTGATTCTATCATGTTTGTGTTGTTTCTGATCTTGCATGCTCTCTGTTGTTAGTAGCTATCTTGGCCAAGTAGTTGCTAGTGACTCCAAGAGAGGGTATTTATGCTCGATAGTGGGTTCATGCCTCTACTTAATCAAGGGAAGTGACAGAAATCTCTATGGTTGTAGATGTGTTGTTGCCACTAGGGAGCAAAAAACAGTATCTTGTTCATGGAACAAGTGGATTATTTACCTTGCACACTTTGCTTAAAGCAGTTGTCTATTGCTTGCAACTTAATAGTGGAGGGGGTTCGGATGATAACCTGAAGGTGGAATTCTAGTCATATGTCACATCCCAAGATTTTCCAAATCTTGTAATATGAAAAATAAATGAATAAAATAAAACTTTTTTTGATTTTCAGAGTGAGAAGAAACTTTTTGAATCCAATTGGAAACCTTCAAACCAATTTGGATCAAGTAAATCCTAAAGGGATTTAAAAAGATAAACATTTGATAAAGGAAAATAAAAATATTTGGAATTACTATTTTGGATCTTTAAATAAAGATTTGGTTTTCAAATGAAATAGAAGTTTTATAAATAAGGATTATTTTATAGAGCCAAATTAAACCTTGGCCAAGCTGTTGAAATAAAACATTTTGTTTTGATAAAGATAGTAAAGGTTTATTTAAATAAAATAATAAGGATTTAATATCCAATTTTATTTGAGTAAAGGCTTTTCCCATTTTTAATAAACACTAAAACTTATTTATTTATTTTAAATAAGTTTTCTAAGTCTTTTATATTCTCAAATAAAACCTACTGAAGTATTTTGGTTTTATTTAGATTTCAAATAAAGATTTTAAATAAATCAAAACCTATTTGAATTATTAATTAAGGACTATTTTATTTAATTATTGAATGGATCCTAAAAAGAATAAAAATATTATTTTATTTTGGGATTTGGTTTATGTTGATAAACAGAACCAAAAACTCATTACAAGTGTGGTGATTGTTTGAATTGTTTGAATGTTTGAATAGTTGATTGAAATTCAAAACAGAAATTGATTTGGAAAAAGAAAAAGATTCAGAACTAGAAAAAAAATAGGAATCTGGTCGACCCAACCCAGCAGCCCAGTTTAGGCCCAACTCCAGCCCACCTTTCTTTCCCTCAGCGAAACGTTGTTCACTCGATCACGCACCCATACAGACGATGACAAGTGGACCCTGTCCCCTTACTCCCTTTCTCACGGACCAGCCGACCCTACCCTCTCCTGTTCATCGTCTCCACCACTGCGACCCGTTCTTCCCCGCTCCTGCCGTTGATTCCTCCGGTTTAATTCGTCTTAACGCGGCCACCATTACTCGCTTTGATCACGCAAGCTTAAACGCCCATGCCTCCTCTCCATTTCCCCTCTGTCACCCCGCATTAGCACGCCCCCAGGCCGCCCTGATTCTTCTCCGAACCTCACTGCCACCGACGAGCTTTTCCCCCGATTCCGGCCAGTACTCGCCACCTCTTGCCTCCCCAAGTACACAGACACACTCCCCAAACCCAGGCGTACCTCTCCGCATCGCCAGCTCGCTCGCGCGCGCCCCTGAGCATCGGCAACGACAACAACCGCCGCCGCCACCGTCTGGCTCTTCTCCGGCGACCTCCCTCTGGTAAACCAGACTACCCCGACCCCTCTCAATCATGCACACATCATCACCGTGACTTTGTGCGTCTGACCGTGCGTTTCGTTTGTCTCCGAGTGATCCATAGCACCGTCCTCGACGACGACTGAGCGAGGCCGAGGCGCAGCTCCACTCCGGCGAGAGATTAAGCCCGCTCCAGTGCGCCCCTCGCCAAGACAGCACCACCTTGAGCTTCCCCAGGCTTCTGCGAACACGGTGAGCCTACTCCCTCCCTCTCTCGCTTCCTGCTTCGCCAGCGCCGCCACCATCTGGCCGCTCCGCCGCCAGTAGCCACCGCAGCGCCGCCCGTCTCTGGCAAGTGTGCTGGATGCCGTGCGATTAGAATCCAGCGGCTAGGATAGAAACTAGGCGAAGAGGTAAGTAGCCTCTGCGCGCCGTGCGATATCACTTAATCCAACGGCCTGCGTCACTCGATCCACCCGAACCGTGCAAGCGAATGGGAATAGGACGCGTGTCACCAGTTCTGTTTAAAACAAAATTTGAATCTGATTTAGATGCAGATTTGAAACTCTTGTAACTTTAGTTCCACACGTCCAAATTTTGCAAACTTTATATCATTGGAATCAGTGGAACAAGCCCTAGCCAACCATGCCATTTGTTTAGTAAAAAGCCTCTGGTAAAATGTTTGTTTTTGCAGAAACATTTGTATGCTTGATTAGATTATAAAAATTGTTCAAAAATGATTTTGGGGCTAAAATCTTTGGCAAATGATGTGATTTGAACCTACTGACCATAGGAAACACTTTGTGGATTCAAAAATGTATTTGGTGAAACAAAAGAATGATTCTTTGATTTAAAACCATTTCTAGTCAAATAAAAATATAGTTTATTTATTAAAAATGGTTTGGAAGAAAACTTTTGGGAAATGTTTTGTTTTAAACTCTCTGACCCTAAACACCAAGTTTTATGGTTTTAAAACATATTTGGTGAACACTATAGATTAATGCCTTAGTAAAAAAATTTCTACACCACATAAAATGATACCTTGTTTTGAAAATGGTTTAGGAAGTGAAATCCCTTGCAAATGACTTTTGCCACTTTATAAAATGACCAATAGGTGTTTTCAAATGTTCATGACCCATTAGGAACCACTTTTCCAAATAAAACAAAGCTTGGCATGTTTGCATGCATTACCTTGACTTTGTTATTTTATGTGATGTTTTGCTTGATTGGTAGATTGAGTTTGTGCCTTGTTTGATTGAATTGTAGTGACTTGAAGAGTGTGATTGTTGCAAGGACAAGGAGTGAACTTATACCCTCTACCAAAAAAGGCAAGTGATGCTTCATACTTTTTGTCCCATTACTTTCACTATGCATTAGTGATTTTCTCTAAGTAAAACTTGCATGAAATTTTGCTAAGTATAAACCTTGCTATAGGAAATCCTAGTAGATGAAACCTTAGTAGAAATTCCTAAGTCAAGATACCTACTATTATCATGCTTAGCTTAGCTAATAGAAAACAAGGGTGGAAATATATTCACACTATGGAAAATTTCTAAGTCTGAGGACTTATGTTTTTCTTAATAAAACAACTAAGTCAATGAATCACCTGGGTGGAATGGGACTTGATTGGTGGTTTTTGGTTGAGTGGTTCACAAGGCCCATGTCTATGGTTCACCTTGTGTATCTCACTTGTGGATGGCCACCCAGGAACAAAGAGATTTGAGATGTCAAATGTTGAGAAGCTTCAAGTGCAACCACTTGGCATTATGGGCTCTGCCTGGATCATATAGGTTGCAAGAACTTAGCCATATGGACAGTTGGTGGTAGAGTTTGATAGGTTGGAGCGCGTCCATTTTGGTCTAAGGGAAGGCTTCTGAAAGATCTTGTCTTGGGAAACCAAGTCTTGTGGGGAAAGTGCACCACCTCTGCAGAGTGTAAAATCTAAGTACTTAGCCATGTCCCTGGTAAAGGACAATTTGAGCATCAAGACATGGAAGCAATCAAGAATCTCATCATTCAAATTTCTAAGTTAAAAACTTGTGGTTGAATAAGGGTTAAAGAATCTTCAATCTTTGATTGGGAGAAATGATTTTTGTCAAGCAAAAAACTTAGTGTTTTCAAAATGATAATGAAAATCTATTTTGAGCAATGCAAGCCTCAACTCCACTTAGCCAAATGCATATAGATGATAGATTCCACTATACTACCAAAGTATCACTTGCCAATACAATTCAAATGTATTGACCCTTGTGGCTGTAACTTGTTATGTTGCAGGTTTGTTTGATATAGTGAAGTTGATTGATTAGGATTACAAAGTCTACAACCAACATGTCTGCCTGTGGCACTTTGAAGATGAAGGACCCATGCTTATAGAAATTCTGCTGCAATGTAATGTAATAGCCAAATGAGCTATGTAAGATGTAATAAAAATTATGTTATTCCTGGTTAAAAGTTATATTATGACCTTTGTTTCTTGATATTACATCTTAACTGTGGATGCTAGCTATTGATCCAGGGACTAGCATTGTAAACACAGGGGACTCTACCTTATTTAAAGGTTGGGATCTCTACATCATAGATGCAGTTGGATGACGGTCTATGTATCTTGTTGTATTGCCCAATCGAATCTCATAGGATCGTTTTGTATAGTATTGCATTGTTATGTCTTGCTGAGTCCTGTCAATTGCCCTGCTGTAATTTGTTTACCCAGCATGCCATGTTTGTTTATCTAAGAAGAACACCTCTAGTGAACTATAGACCCCGGTTCAATCTTTACCATTGATACATCTTCCACTGTTACTGTTTACTTGTTGTAAACCATCATCACCTTCCACACCATACAGTTAATCCTTTGTTATAGCAACCGGTGAGATTGACAACCTCACTGTTAGTTGGGGCAAAGTCTTGAGTTTGTGTTGTGCAGGTTTTCACGTTGCTTGCAACACCTTTGAGACGTTTCCTTCCTCCTACTGGTTCGATAACCTTGGTTTCTTACTGAGGGAAAACTTGCTGTTGTGCTGCATCATACCTTGCTCTTGGAGTTTCCGACGAAGCGCTCCACGTTGATGCATCGCCAACACCGGAGTCGGAGATGAGCACAGCGACATGGGGAGCACCCAAAGGGCACTACAACCCGTGCCAATCCGCGGTAGTGGGAATCCATAGGAGGTGGCGACACCATCTATCCACCTAACCACTAGAGCGTGGCCAGGGAAGTGTCGAAGCACCGAATCACCGTTGGGGTCTGAACCCTAGGCATCTAGAGGGAGACAACATGGTCAGGGGAAGGCTCAAGCGTCAAATCGAGCTAGACCAATCGGCAGAGCATCATCGACTGCCTCATCCTGCACCACGACAGCGAGTGGGGAGGCCAGAGGTGGCGTAAATCGAATGCGGCGATGGCGGCGACACCACACCACCAATAAGGAGGAAGCATGAGTCATGCACGAGAGAGAAAAAGAGATGGACGAGGTACTAGGCCAGCAAGGGGCCAGCCCAACATATCACGGGGGTTAACCCAATCACTAGGCCGAGTCAGCCAGATGGGCTAGGCCAGATTAAAATAAAAATAAACCTAAATCTATTTATTAAAAAAACTAAAATACCCCAATACAAAATAAGCTCTAAAAATAAATAAAAATCCTAAAAATACAAATGATATATGATGCATTCAATCCGGATTACGGATGTAGTATAGCTCTTTTTCCCTAGTAGACCTAGGTTTATCGAATCCTCAGGAAGGAGAAAGCAAAGTGAGATTACCTTAATGGACCTTCGAGAGTTTTATAATTCCTATTGCGTTTTCACCGGACCAAGAGTTTGCGATCTTGTTGTTGACGATGGAGAGAGAGAGGGTCTAGGGTCTTCGGTTTTCACCAGTACCTGTGCAAAACATATGATAGGAATAATAGATAGTAATAAAGTACTCATGTAATTGTTAGAGCAAGATAATTATATGTGGGCAGTGCATCCATAAATGTTATCTCCTCCGCAACCGCTTATGGCAATAACCTACTAGTCTCATCCATGGAAGAAAGAGAACTAATGATATGCATACTGATGTCACCATTAATCCTAAGTAAGTTCCTCACATACAGCCGTACTACCCTTTCTATCACTAGGGTTCTGTAACATCCCTAAAATCATGTTTCAAAACTCATGCATATCATCCATGCATCCATGATCATTTAGGGTTCCTTTTCAAAACCAAATTCAAAAATAGGAGCATTTTGTATGCCTATTATTTTATGTGAGCAAAACTTTGACCCAATGCTACTCTCTAATATGGGATTGTTGGTTTTAAACCAGATATATTTGATCCTATGGTTGATTGATGTATTCCAAAGCTTGGACAAATTTTCAAAAACAAAATATGACTTTAAAACAATTTTTATATCTTTATTAGAACATTGGTAAAGGCACTGTTTTCTTTTAAAACTCCAAAGGACCAAGGCAAGTTTGGTGAAACAACATGATTCTATACTTAAAAATGTGCAGGTTGCACTTTATAAAAATCCAGAAAGAGTTTGAATTCAAACACATTTGGAATCATTTGAAAATGTTTCCTAGAAATTCAAACAGAAAAAGAAAAAGAATAAAGAAATAAGAAAAGGCCAGCGCTGCCAATTCGGCCCAACACAGAATCCAGCCCACCCGGGCCATTCCTTTCTCCCTCTGTTTCTCACCGCAGCAGCGCACACCCACCCACCGACAACCTGGACCCACCTTGCCCCGTCATCGTCGTCCTCAATCACCGCGCGTTGACAGCTCCATCGTTACCACCGCGCCAGAGACGCCGCGTTTAAAACCTCGTTAAATCCCATTGATTCCGAGCATAACTCTCTCCCTGCTCCTGGCTACTTAATCCCAACCTCACCATGGTTCTTTCCCCCCAAACACCCACACCTAGTCGCCCCAGGCTGCGCGTATTCGAACTCATTCCGCTGCTGCACATACGAACTCCGGCGGTGAATTCCGGTGAGCACACCCCACCCCTCTGCCTCTGCTTCAAAAGAGCTTGACCAGAATGATCTGGCGCATCCCCTGATGCCTTTATTTCGCCTTCTCGTGACCCAGGTCGCCGACTCCGTTCACGTCCGCAAGCAACAGAACCACCGCTCGACTCCGACATGCAATCCAGGTAAAACGCGAACGCCCCTTGCCTTCCCTTCGATGCTATCGTGATCGCCGAGACCTTGCGCACCTCCTGACCCATCTGGATCGTGCTAGGCCGGCGCAGAACCTCGGCAACATCTTCGTCAATAAGCACCTGACGCCGCGCACCACTCCGACGAGCTCCAGCGACATCCACGGTGTGCCCCTTCGCCAACGAAGCCTACCTTGAGCATCAGCAGCACACGGCGAACTCAGTAAGCCCCCTCTCCCTCTCCCGTGCGACCTAGAACGTCGGCAACACCTCTGACAGAGCCGCCGCCACTCGCCGCCACTAGCGCCGCCAGAGTTTGGTCGCTTGATCGCGAACCGTTAGATCTAGATCCGACGGGCTAGATAGATCACTTAAGCGAAGGGGTACGAATAGATCTGGGCCGTGCAGATTAAGTTAGATCTAACGTCTCATGTGTGTGATCCGGTGCGAAACGGTATCAACCAATCAGAAGGTGCCGCGTGGCCAGTCCTTTGTTTTAAAAACAGAATTTAAATCTATTAGATGTTTAAACTTGTTTAATTCATAACTTTTGATTCCCACGTCCAAATTTGACAAATTTTATATCATCGGAATCAGGAGTGAAAAACCTTTCTGTTTATGCAATGTGTTTAAAGTTTTGCCTTTGTTAAAATGATTGTTTTTGAATAAACATTTGTAGGCATAATTTGAGTATAGTAATTATTTGGAAAATGTTTTGTTATTCAAATAAAGTTTATTTAGCTTGTTTTGTACTTGTTTATGATTCAGTATTGTGCACTTGTCTTGTTTGGTGTAGAAAATCATCACATGGAATATTGCATACATTCATGTATTTTTGCTTGTATAAATTGTGTATGTGATTTTGTGCCATTATTTTATGTGTAGATTTTGGTGCAAATAGTGATTGTGATTGTGAGGATTGTTGCTCCCCAAACTACCAAGGCAAGTGGTGCTTCATGATTTATTCCTATGTTTTTCAACTATGCATTAGAAATATTTTGCTAGACTTGCATGGATATTTTGATCTATATGCTATGCTTGGGAAATCCTAGTAGTTGTAGAATTGCTAGAAATATTTCTAAGTCTTATCAATGCCATGATTAGCCTAGCTAGTAGCAACCAAGGGTGGTTATATATTCATGCTATGAGAAAATATTTCTAAGTCTTTGGACTTGAGTTTTGTTTAATAAAACAACTAAGTGAATGAAACACTTGGGTGGAATGGAAGGAATGGTTTATGTTGAGTGGTTACACAAGGCCCATTTATATGGTTTACCTTGTGTATCTCACTTGTGGAAATCCACCCAGGAACAAAGGGATTTGAGATGCCATATGTTAAGAAGCTTCTAGTGCAGCCACTTGGCAATATGGGCTCTGCCTGGATCACATAGGTTGCAATAACTTAGCCATTTGGACAGTTGGTGGTAGTGGGATGATAGGTTGGAACGCATCCATTTGGTCTAAGGGAAGGCTTCTGAAAGGTCTTGTCTTGGTGAAAATCAAGTCTTGTGGGGAAAGTGCACAACCTCTGCAGATGGAAGAATCTAAGTACTTAGCCATGTCCCTGGTATTGGACAACTTGAGCATCAAGACATGGAAGCTATCAAGAATCTCCTCATCCCAATTTCTAAGTAAAAACTTGTGGTTGAACAAGGGTGAAGGTTCCCCAATGTCTATTGGTGGTTCCTTGGGAAAGATTTTGACAAAGAAAAACTTAGTGTTTTTAACTAATAGGAAAACCTATTTTGAGCAAAGCAAGCCTAAGCTACACTTAGCCAAAATGCATATAGTATTTAGTCTACCAATATTCTACTAAGGTATCACTTACCAATACTATTCCAATGTATTGACCCAATGTGGCTGTAACTTGTGATGTTGCAGGTTATTCTGATGATGATTAGGCGTTATGAGTCTACACTCAACATGCTTGCATGTGGCACATGAAGATGAAGACTTATTTATCTTATTATATAATGAACTCTTGTATTAGGCCTGTGGCCATGGAGTTGTAAAAGACTATGTTTGTCTCTGGAATGATATGTAATAATGACCTTTGTTTCTGTGTACTTCATCTTAAACTGTGGATGCTAGCATTGATCTAGGGACTAGCATTGCAATCACAGGGATCCTTACCTTTATAGAGGGAGGGATCTTACAGATGGTGTCAGAGCACTGTGTTGCCTGTAGGATTATGACCCTAGGATTGGAAACCACTAAGGAAAAAATTTAACAACTTCCACACTTGTCTTTTCTTCTCGTAAACTTTTCTAATCTTCTTTCTCATCTCTATTTGTAGATGAACTCCATCAACGAAGCCATGAAGAAGGGACCACTCATGACTATGACTTTGGAGTGTGAGACAGAATTCCCCAAGGCTCTCAAGGACCTCATGGTTTCCATGGGAATACATGGTGCAGCTGTGTACAAAGGTTTTCCTGTGATGGATGAAGGAGTTGAGTACTGGTGGGTGCAACTTCACTTGTATAAAAACAAGGAAGACAACCACAAAAAATCAGGTTTCTGCATGGTCACCAACTCAGTGATGCACACTACATTTTTTGATTCAGCAAGGGATGCAGCTTGGAAGGCCATCAAAGAACTTGGTGATAGAATCAAGTGCAGAATGCTCAACACCCAGAATGACCTTAGGGAAGAAAAGAAGCATACCCAAGAGTTAGAGACTACCAACCAAAGTTTAAGGAATGACATCATAGATTTAGCAATGGAGTCATGTGATCTAGATAGACAGATTGCCTCTAGGGATGCCCTGTTAGCCAACTTGGCAAGTGAGATGGGATTGTAACGTACTTCGTTAGTTGGACCACCACACTTATCATTTTATTTCCCAAATGTTGTTTAAAATAAGTTGAACCTTGGTTGTTTGTAATGGACCCATGTATGCCATGACTTGTGTGTTTTGATTTCCAAAGATATGCATGTGATGCCTTGTCTTGTGATTCATCTCTATGTATGTTGATTCTAACTTTTCCTATCTTATTAAATAGATGCCTAATGTTACCATCAGCACGGCTGAAGAGTTCAAGGGAACTCGTTTTGGCACTCGTATTATTGAGCTCACTACTTTGCTAAATCTCCCACTTCCTACCATCATGATGCTTCCCCTCACCAAGTTTGAGAGGAAAGACCTTTGGGGCTTCAAGGTTAATCAGACGCCAGGGCCTTGGTGAGCCTACCACGGAGGCAATCATCTTCAAGCTCATGCATGATGACAAGGAGAGAGGCCTAGAGGTAGTCATGCAGGATTTGCGTGGACGTTTACTAGGAAGACACTCTCGAGAGATTAGAGGTACTCACTTCCACGCCTTCGGTAGACGTGATGAGGATGGTGAGGCCATTGACTTCGAGGATGCTTCGAGAGAGACGGCAGAGCCGATTCGTCTATACCTCCAGGACTTAGAGGTTCTTCTTAGGCACCTAGATACTGATAGGACCAACGTCATGCTCAGCAATGACGAACTCCAGGTGCAGCTTCGTGAGAAGGACAAGCTCTTCGCGAAGCAAGATGAGATAGTCAAAGAAATGGAGGCCAAGTTTGAGAGTCAGGATAGAAAGTTCAAGAGTCAAGAGAAGAGAGTCCAAGATAGGAACAAGAGGATTCGAGACATGACTGCAGAATTAGAGGCCAAGGACTTCGAGCTCGAGCATCAGCAAGGTGTGATTGAGAGGCTTCGTGCACAGAAAAGGGCTCTCAAAGCCAGAGTAGAGACCTTGACCACCAATGTCGAGGAATACAAGACCGCTATGGAGAATGCAGGTCTTACACTTGTTGATGAGGAGGTTGATGCAGAGGAGTAGTGATGACAACTCATTTACCATTTATTTACCATACTTTTGATTATTGAGTCGCAATGACCATCCAACATGTGGATGGCTTGCTATTGGTGTGTTTACTTTTTCAAAAAAACTTGCTGTCTGTGTTGTTGAACTTTTTACTACTATGATGCATGATTGTGGTTTGTTATGTGATGTATTGTGCATGTTAGCATCTATGGGTATCTCATTCTTATCCTTATTGAAAACCACAGATGCCTCCCTGACGTGCAAATCCCAACCCCGACAACAACAACAACATCACCCCTGAGATGCAGCAGATGATGACAGCTCAGACTTAGTTGATGCAAATGATTACCATGTTCATCCAGAATCATAACAAAAACAACAACAATAATAATAACAACAACAACAACAACAACAATAACAATCAGAACAACCCACCGGGTTTTGACATGCTTACCAGGTTCTTAAGACTGAGGCCAGCAAAGTTCTCAGGAACTACTGATCCCATGGTGGCCAATGATTGGCTACGCTCAGTAAACAAGGATTTGGTAACTGTTGGCTGTAATGATGAAGAGAAAGTCAGATTTGCAGCTCACTTGTTGGAAGGACCAGCAGCTACTTGGTGGGATAACTTCCAGATCACCACTCCCATTGAGGATGTGACATGGGCTATCTTTGAAGATGGTTTCCGTACTGCTCACATCTCATCCGGAGTGATGAGTTTGAAGAAGAAGGAGTTTCATAAATTGAAGCAGCGCCACCGCAGCGTGGCTGAATATATTGAGGAGTTCAACAATCTAGCGCGTTATGCACCGGATGAAGTTGACACTGATGCTAAGAGGAAAGAAAAGTTCCTTGAAGGATTAAATGATGAGTTGAACCTGCAGTTAGCTATGGCCTATGTCCCCACATATCAGTCTCTTTGTGACAAGGCTGCTATTTTGGAGAGCAAGATGAAACAAGTTGAAAGCAGGAAGAGGAAGCACTCTGACAAGCACAGCTCGGGATCGTCTCACAAGCGTTCCCATTATGATGATAGTGGGAGTTCTGGATCCCACAAGCATGGGAAGTACAACAAGAACCACAACCATTATCATGACAATAAGCACCACCGTAGTCATGACAACGATAAGTACAAGAATCACAAGGGTGGATATAAGAGCCACCACAATGGAAGTGGAAGTGGCAGTGGAAGCCAGCCTGTCAAGAAGGATCCTAGTCAGGTTGAATGTTTCAAGTGCAAGAATATGGGGCATTATGCAAATGAATGCCCAGAAAAGAAAGTTGAAGGACCCAACAAGCCCAACCCTTTTCAAAAGGGACAAGTGAACCACATCAATGTGGAAGAAATCTATGAGGAACCTGATACTGTTGCTGGTAAGTTCAAACTCAATTCTGTTCTAGCATTTGTTCTCTTTGATACTGGGGCATCTCATTCATTCATATCAAGAGCATTTTTCGAAACAAATGAACTACCGGTAGAAACTATTGGGTGTCACATAAAAGTAAGTTCTCCTGGCGGAGAAATGATAGTGAACTCAGGATGTCATGATCTAGTCATAGAGTTTGGGAAGTATAAGTTTCCTGTTAACCTGATAATTCTAAACTCCCAAGGATTGGATGTTATTTTGGGAATGGACTGGATGACTAAGCACAAGGGAGTGATAGATTGTGCCAACCATACTGTCTCACTCACAACTCCAGAAAACAAAAGGATCAGATTCAAGACCAACTTTGAAGCAAAAAGGAGTAAGCTTAATTCTATTAAGGGGGTTAGCATAGACAGTGTGCCAATTGTGAGTGAATATCCGGATGTGTTTCTGGAAGAATTGCCGGGAATGCCATCAGATAGAGATGTGGAGTTTCTTATTGATTTGCTACCAGGATCTGGACCAATAGCAAAAAGACCGTACAAGATGTCAGTTGATGAGTTGAAAGAACTCAAGAAGCAACTTGGAGAACAGTTGCAGAAAGGTTTTATCCAACCAAGTTCTTCATCTTGGGGAGCACCAGTTTTGTTTGTGGAAAAGAAAGATAGAAGTCAAAGGTTATGCATAGATTACCGTTCACTCAATGAGGTGTCTATCAAGAACAAATACCCTTTGCCAAGAATCAATGACTTGTTTGATTAGTTAGAAGGAGCTTGTGTGTTCTCAAAGATTGATCTCCGGTCAGGTTATTTCCAGCTCAAGATAAGGGAACAAGACATACCTAAGACAACTTTCACCACAAGGTATGGATTGTATGATTATACCGTGATGCCATTTGGTTTGACCAATGCACCAGCATACTTCATGAATATGATGAACAAGGTGTTCATGGAGTTCCTTGATAAGTTTGTTGTCGTTTTCATCGATGACATTTTGATCTACTCCAAGAGCAAAGAAGAGCATGAAGGACATCTACGTTTGATACTTGAAAAGCTTAGAGAGCATAAGCTGTATGCCAAATTCAGCAAGTGTGAATTTTGGTTAAATGAAGTTGGTTTTCTTGGACACATTGTGTCAGGAGAGGGTGTATTAGTTGATCCTGCTAAAGTTTCAGCTATAACTGAATGGGAATCTCCTAAGCCAGTGAAAGAAGTTCGTAGTTTCCTTGGCTTGGCAGGATACTACAGAAGATTTATCGAGAATTTTTCCAAGGTAGCTAAGCCTATGACAGAGTTACTAAAGAAAGACAAGAAATTTGCTTGGTCTGAAGGATGTGAACTCAGTTTCCAAGAATTTAAGAAGAGACTAGTGACAGCACCAGTCTTATGTTTGCCAGATTTGGAGAAAGATTTCCAAGTATATTGTGATGCATCTCATCATGGATTAGGTGCATTACTTATGCAAGAAGGGAAAGTTGTGGCTTATGCCTCGAGACAACTCAAAACTCATGAGGTAAATTACCCTACTCATGATTTAGAGTTAGGCTCTGTTGTCCATGCACTCAAAACATGGAGACATTATCTTTTGGGAAAACGATGTGAAGTGTTCACAGATCACAAAAGTTTGAAGTATATCTTCACCCAGAAAGAAATTAATATGAGACAAAGAAGATGGCTAGAACTCATCAAGGACTATGACTTGAGTCTGCAATACCACCCCGGTAAAGCGAATGTTGTAGCGGATGCTCTAAGCCATAAAGTTTTTGTGAATGGTCTTACTAAGGGAGAATTTCCAGATGATCTGTGTACCCAATTCAGAAATCTCAGATTGGAGATTGTGCCTAAGGGACATCTCATGACTTTGGATGTTCAACCCACTTTGTTGGACAAGATCAAAGAAGCCCAGAAGACAGATAAGGAAATTGAAGAGATTAAGGAAAAGATTGGCAAGGGAAGAGCCAAAGGATTCCATGAAGACGAACAAGGTACTTTATGGCATGGAAAACGTATCTGTGTTCCACAAGATCCGGAACTTCGGAAACTGATTTTACAAGAAGTACACAACTCACTGTATTCCATTCATCCGGGTAACACCAAAATGTACATGGATATGAAGGAAAGATTTTGGTGGAATAATCTCAAGAAGGACATCGCCGAACATATTGCTTTGTGTGATGTATGTAGTAGAGTGAAAGCGGAACATCAGAAACCAGCAGGATTGTTACAACCACTACCTATTCCTGATTGGAAGTGGGACAAGATTGGTATGGATTTCATCACCGGATTGCCAAGGACCAGGTCAGGATATGATTCTATTTGGGTAGTAGTGGATCGCCTAACTAAAGTGGCTCATTTCATACCCGTGAAGACAACCTACACCAGTGCTAAGTTAGCCAAAATCTATATGAGCAGAATTGTATGTCTACATGGAGTACCCAAGAGTATTGTGTCTGATAGGGGAACTCAATTCACTTCTCATTTTTGGAGGCAATTACATGAGTCATTGGGAATGAGGTTGGAATTCAGCACTGCTTTTCACCCTCAAACTGATGGACAGATAGAAAGGACTAATCAGATTCTTGAAGATATGCTGAGGGCATGTGCCCTAGACTATGGAGCCAGTTGGGATGAAAGTCTGCCTTACGCAGAATTCTCTTACAATAACAGCTATCAAGCCAGTATTGAGATGGCACCATTTGAGTTTCTCTATGGGAGAAAGTGTACCACCCCATTGCTATGGAATGGCGTGGGAGAAAGAAGTTTGTTCGGACCATAACTAATCAAAGAGGCTGAAGAGAAAGTTAAGCTAGTTAAGGACAGATTAAAGATAGCACAGTCCCGACAGAAAAGCTACGCAGATCCTAAGCGTAGAGAGGTCACCTATGAAGTAGGTGATAGAGCTCATCTTAGAGTGTCACCACTTCGTGGAGTAAAGAGATTTGGTGTCAAAGGTAAATTGGCCCCAAGATATGTTGGACCATTCAAGATTCTAAGTCGTAAAGGAGAAGTAGCTTATGAGATTGAATTGCCAGAGTCATTGTCTACTGTTCACAATGTATTTCATGTGAGTCAGCTTAAGAAAAGTCATCCAGAGATGGAAGAGACTTCTTTGAAGGATACTATACCTTTGGAGGAGGTTCAGTTGGAAAGTGATCTCACCTATGAGGAAAAACCCATCAAGATTCTTGAGACTGCAGAAAGAGTTACTCGGACTAAGACTATCAAATTCTGCAAAGTTCAATGGAACCATCATTCCGAAGAAGAAGCAACATGGGAAAGAGAAGATGATCTTCGGAAAGACCACCCTCACCTATTTGCTAGCCAACCCGAATCTCGAGGGCGATATTCACCTTAAGGGGGTTAGATTTGTAACATCCCTAAAATCATGTTTCAAAACTCATGCATATCATCCATGCATCCATGATCATTTAGGGTTCCTTTTCAAAACCATATTCAAAAACAGGAGCATTTTGTATGCCTATTATTTTATGTGAGCAAAACTTTGACCCAATGCTACTCTCTAATATGGTATTGTTGGTTTTAAACCAGATATATTTGATCCTATGGTTGATTGATGTATTCCAAAGCTTGGACAAATTTTTAAAAACAAAATATGACTTTAAAACAATTTTTATATCTTTATTAGAACATTGGTAAAGGCACTGTTTTCTTTTAAAACTCCAAAGGACCAAGGCAAGTTTGGTGAAATAGCATGGTTCTATACTTAAAAATGTGCAGGTTGCACTTTATAAAAATCCAGAAATATTTTGAATTCAAACACATTTGGAATCATTTGAAAATGTTTCCTGGAAATTCAAACAGAAAAAGAAAAAGAATAAAGAAATAAGAAAAGGCCAGCGCTGCCAATTCGGCCCAACACAGAATCCAGCCCACCCGGGCCATTCCTTTCTCCCTCTGTTTCGCACATAGCACGACACCACACCCGATAACCTGGACCCACCTTGCCCCGTCATCGTCGTCCTCAATCACCGCGCGTTGACAGCTCCGCCATTACCACCGCGCCAGAGACGCCGCGTTTAAAACCTCGTTAAATCCCATTCATTCCGAGCGTAACTCTCGCCCCGCTCCTGGCTACTTAATCCCCACCTCACCGCGGTTCTTTCCCCCCAAACACCCACACCCTGTCGCCCCCAAGCTGCGCGTATTCGAACTCATTCCACCGCTGCACAGACGAACTCCAGTGGTGAATTCCGGTGAGCACACCCCACCCCTCTGCCTCTGCTTCAAAAGAGCTTGACCAGAATGATCTGGCGCATCCCCTGATGCCTTTATTTCGCCTTCTCGTGACCCAGGTCGCTGACTCCGTTCACGTCCGCAAGCAACAGAACCACCGCTCGACTCCGACATGCAATCCAGGTAAAACGCGAACGCCCCTTGCCTTCCCTTCGATGCTATCGTGATCGCCGAGACCTTGCGCACCTCCTGACCCATCTGGCTCGTGCTAGGCCGGCGCAGAACCTCGGCAACATCTTCGTCAATAAGCACCCGACGCCGCGCACCACTCCGACGAGCTCCAGCGACATCCACGGTGTGCCCCTTCGCCAACGAAGCCTACCTTGAGCATCAGCAGCACACGGCGAACTCAGTAAGCCCCCTCTCCCTCTCCCGTGCGACCTAGAACGTCGACAACACCTCTGACAGAGCCGCCACCACTCGCCGCCACTAGCGCCGCCAGAGTTTGGTCGCTTGATCGCGAACCGTTAGATCTAGATCCGACGGGCTAGATAGATCACTTAAGCGAAGGGGTACGAATAGATCTGGGCCGTGCAGATTAAGTTAGATCTAACGTCTCATGTGTGTGATCCGGTGCGAAACGGTATCAACCAATCAGAAGGTGCCGCGTGGCCAGTCCTTTGTTTTAAAAACAGAATTTAAATCTATTAGATGTTTAAACTTGTTTAATTCATAACTTTGATTCCCACGTCCAAATTTGACAAAATTTTATATCATTGGAATCAGGAGAGAAAACCTTTTTGTTTATGCAATGTGTTTAAAGTTTTGCCTCTGTTAAAATGATTGTTTTTGCAGAAACATTTGTAGGTATAATTTGAGTATAGTAATTATTTGGAAAATGTTTTGTTATTCAAATAAAGTTTATTTAGCTTGTTTTGTACTTGTTTATGATTCAGTACTGTGCACTTGTCTTGTTTGGTGTAGAAAATCATCACATGGCATATTGCATACATTCATCTATTTTTGCTTGTATAAATTGTGTATGTGATTTTGTGCCATTATTTTATGTGTAGATTTTGGTGCAAATTGTGATTGTGAGGATTGTTGCTCCCCAAACTACCAAGGCAAGTGGTGCTTCATGATTTACTCCTATGTTTTTCAACTATGCATTAGAAATGTTTTGCTAGACTTGCATGGATATTTTGATCTATATGTTATGCTTGGGAAATCCTAGTAGTTGTAGAATTGCTAGAAATATTTCCAAGTCTTATCAATTCCATGCTTAGCCTAGCTAGTAGCAACCAAGGGTGGTTATATATTCATGATATGAGAAAATATTTCTAAGTCTTTGGACTTGAGTTTTGTTTAATAAAACAACTAAGTGAATGAAACACCTGGGTGGAATGGAAGGAATGGTTTATGTTGAGTGGTTACACAAGGCCCATTTCTATGGTTTACCTTGTGTATCTCACTTGTGGAAAGCCACCCAGGAACAAAGGGATTTGAGATGCCATATGTTAAGAAGCTTCTAGTGCAGCCACTTGGCAATATGGGCTCTGCCTGGATCACATAGGTTGCAATAAATTAGCCATTTGGACAGTTGGTGGTAGTGGGATGATAGGTTGGAACGCGTCCATTTGGTCTAAGGGAAGGCTTCTGAAAGGTCCTGTCTTGGTGAAAATCAAGTCTTGTGGGGAAAGTGCACAACCTCTGCAGATGGAAGAATCTAAGTACTTAGCCATGTCCCTGGTATTGGACAACTTGAGCATCAAGACATGGAATCTATCAAGAATCTACTCATCCCAATTTCTAAGTAAAAACTTGTGGTTGAACAAGGGTGAAGGTTCCCCAATGTCTATTGGTGGTTCCTTGGGAAAGATTTTGACAAAGAAAAACTTAGTGTTTTCAACTAATAGGAAAACCTATTTTGAGCAAGGCAAGCCTAAGATACACTTAGCCAAAATGCATATAGTATTTAGTCTACCAATATTCTACTAAGGTATCACTTGCCAATACTATTCCAATGTATTGACCCACTGTGGCTATAACTTGTGATGTTGCTGGTTATTCTGATGATGATTAGGGGTTATGAGTCTACACTCAACATGCTTGCCTGTGGCACATGAAGATGAAGACTTATTTATCTTATTATATAATGAACTCTTGTATTAGGCCAGTGGCCATGGAGTTGTAAAAGACTATGTTTGTCTCTGGAATGATATGTAATAATGACCTTTGTTTTTGTGTACTTCATCTTAAACTATGGATGCTAGCATTGATCCGGGGACTAGCATTGCAATCACAGGGATCCTTACCTTTATAGAGGGAGGGATCTTACAGGTTCCTATCCTGCAAATCAGTCATTACTCACATTCCCTTTACCTGGATCAATCCTCGGGGTCTTGGGTACCTGAAAAGTCCTTAGATTGAGGCAAGAGAGGGTACTACAATCGTCAAGTCATTCAAACTAATACATGATCCCATCTATGATAAATAACATGCACAAAAGTTACATGTCTAGGACGAAGCCCTTAGCCAAGGAGAATTACTCACACATAGAGATGAAATCGACAATCATAAAAATTGTAATAGAGATCATAGAGTTGATAACAAATAGTCTTACAATGTCGCCAATTGGAGATGAGATCTACTATTACAAGTGGTGGAAGATGGCTATGGTGGTGGAGAAGGGTTTAGAGGTTTAGATCTAGATCTATTCCTCCAGCGTGGCGATAGGGAGAGTTGAGGATGAAAGAAGCGATGTTGTGGAGTCGGGGGCGGCCCGTTTCTCGTTGCCTGAAGACTCTTTATATAGGGGTCCCTTCATTAAAGTTGTTATGTTTGACCTAAGGAGGTCGGTGCAAACTATATGGCCGCAACTATACGGCGGCGGGTCGTATAGTTGGTCGTTAAACTTGCAGTGATCTCTTCATGGCTCCTGGTTTCTTTGGCATGTTGGAAATCTCGTATCTTTGGCATTTATGTAGTGATTCCCTTCATAATACGTCATTATTTGCGTAGGCAAACATAGCAAGAAAGGATTAAATACCCCTCTGATCATTAGGCATTAGTGGGAAGAAATAGAGAGATATTTCATCAAATATATGAATAATATCTAGTTTAAATGCGGACGTGGATGGCTATATTTCACAGCCGACAACCTCCCCAAGCTTAAACTTGATCATCCTTGAGCAAGAAGACCAAAATCAAAAGGGAACTCAGCATTTAAACTGAAATAACGAGATGATGATCTTACTCATGATTTGGTAGTCTCTTGTTTCCTCCACTTTATTAATCTAAAAAACTTTAGCATAGATAGAGTAATGGCAAGCATATCGTACGGGTTTCATGAATCCTTATAGCGCAGCAAAATTATTATAAGCATGGATGATTCAGAAAGTAAACTTTATTCCATGTCATGTAGTTAACTCATAGGCTTGCCTTTGAACAATAAAGTGTAATCATGTAAAATTAAGAGTGTGGGAGTTTGTGATGAAAAGCATATATACTAGAGTATCTCAATTCTACCACATCAATAAATCAAGACATTTCAAGCACTACTTTTCTATTCATTGTCCTTCAAGAATTTCAGTTCTTAAGTAATTGAGAGCATGCCAAAAAAATCATTAGTTTATCAGGCTGAGATGGACACTCGTGGCATCACTAAGGTTTTTGTCCCTTTTGCATAATGATTACTCATATCAGCTAGAGGAGTGATTCCATCATGTTACAGCTACCCGAGAGTGCCAAGAATCTTACCCATTATAGCATTGCTGCTACAAATGTTTAATCAACTCATAGCCGAAATCTAGGAATTTCCTCCATGAAGATCGTTCGTCGGCCAGCGGAGTTGTTGGCATCCCGTCAAGTTTGGCACGCATAAAGCTATATCATTCTTATGATTTACAAGTCAAACTTTGGCATGCTCACAAAAACCGCTAAACATTAATTCAATCGAACAAATATTTTCAAAGAGAGCTATCAAGTCAATCATTATTTCTGTGGTGTTGAGTGTCTTTAGGAATAAGCTTTCAAGACTAAACACTACAACACCCAAGTCTTCAATTTGTGAGACTTTTTCTTATTTCAATCGTTTAGCAAATTTTTAGGCAAGACTTGGTTAACTATAAGAGCTGGAACAAAATGTACCCAATTAAATACCCATGCAAACAAAATTTTACTACAATATAGAGACTCACTCCACCAATATAACATCTCAACATTACTACTAACTAGCATGGGTTTCGTAAACTTCAAAAGTGGGGAGACCTAAGGCATACCTCGCATGTTTGGTTCCACTTCTATCTTCCCTTTTTATTTGTTTCTTGGAAACTCGAAGTCAATCACTCTCCTGCAAATCAACGAGAACTTCGAGGCGGAAAGAAACAGAGAGACGGAAAATAAATATAAATGGAGAAATCTTTTTGTTGTTTTTGAGAAGGGGAATTAAAGAATAGAAAATTGGCGGCAAAGCTCAGCTTGAAAATCTTAACCAAAATAAAATAACTAATATAAAGTGTTGGGGAAACCAACATGAGTGCTTATAAATTCAAATAAAAGCATAACCTCAAAAATAAGATAAAGAAAATGAAAACCAAAATATAAAATAGATAGAAAACCTCCCCAAGCTTAGGATTTTGCAAGCCCTTCAAATCACTGTGGTGGTGGGGGGGAAGTTGTAACTCCAGTCCGCAAATTGAGTCAAAAGGTTACTTGTTGTTTCTCGGAGGTTCATGGCAAGATTGTGCATTCCCTCCATAGTTCCTCCAAGTTCATGGAAATCTTGATATGTAGCAAACAGGTTTGTTGGCTGTTGCTCACGATGAGGAACTTCTTGTTCCTCCTCTTGGTCCTCATCCTCCTCCAGAATCTCCTCCTCGGGTTGGTGTTGCTCAACCTGCAAGTCAGAAAGCACACGTCCTTCCTCGATAGAGAAAAGATAATTAGGCAAAGGAGCAGGGTAGATACGCCTAGCTCCAGCAATATGCGGATAATAAACACCACCTCTCCTAGTAAGCATTCCACAAGCCCTCAAAGTAGAGTAATCAACACGTCGCTCACCTAGCACCGGCTGTAACTCACCTAGGTCGATGCCCAGTGCATTGGCAAGCACTATGATGACGCCTCCACAAGTGGTTGGTCCTTGGCTTTGGTGGGATTGGTACTCCAAGTAGCGCACAAGTATTGCGCCCAAGTGAAGTGACAAGTTGTCATAGTTGAAAGCATCTTTTGCAAGGACTAAGATGTCCTCCTCATTGAGTCTTGTAAACTCATTACGCGCCTGCAAGGTGTTAGCAATAACATAGAACAAATAGTGAATAGCAGGATGTTAAATATTCTTCCCTTTGCTAACTCTAGAAGTAAGGCTCATTCTATTATAACAGAGTTCAGGGGAAGGTTCCATGTTGCTAAAAGCAGCACGCAGAGCATTAGGATCATTGTTGGGTAAACCAAAACAATTGCACCATTCATCAATTGTTAGAGAACAATTATTGTTCATGAGTCAGAAAGAAATCTTATCCTCTCCATGACATGCCTTAATGGTGCTTTGCAAAGAGCTAAGAAATTCAATGGTTAACCGGAGATAGGTTGGTGCATCATGGAATTCAAAAGTTTGCAGGCCAACTCTACTGCAAAGTAAATTAAAATCATCAAAAATACCGAGTTGGTTCAAAATGATGGGGCAAGCCCACTTGGTTGCCTTGACTTCTCGGTTTTTGATCTTGTCGAAACAATCACGGTGGGCATTGAAAGGGCATGTATGCCCCCATATGTGGTTTTGGTAATTATGACAATCTATACGGACTAATGTGTAAATTGAGTTTCACTTGTAGGTTTGTCCATTGGCATCGCTTGGGCCATGTGTTGGTCTCAAGGTTGGAAGATGAAGAAATGTTCAAGCGCTTTGTGCCCATTGGAATCATGAAGAAAGAAGGAGCTTGAAGGTCAATCCAGGCATGTGCAAAGAGTTGCATCAAGATGGATCAACCTCAAGTAGGGATGAAGAAGGGCGAGCTCAAGATGCGCCATCTCTAGAAGATATCATGCTTGAAGCTTGCCATCCTCGTGCTCATGGAATGATGAAGACAAGTTCAAAGAAGAGGTTTGCCCATGGAGTATGGGGGAGAAATTTGCAAGTCTTCATCTTCATCAAGCAAGAGCATCCAAGAAAGGTGTTCCCACTATAGAAGAACAAGACGGTCTACATCAAGTTCAAGTGGGTTGCTCATGGCAAAGGTATGTTCTTGATAGGGCTTCTCTTTTGCCGGTCTCGTGTTGTTAATTGGGAGACCGGGTTTAGGATAGATAGTCGTACTATCAAGAGGGGATCTCAAGCGGGTGTCTCGTTTGCATCGTTCGGAGAGAGCTCAAACCTTTGCATTCATAGCATCATCTTTCTTGGTTATTATTTGGTTCTTGTCCATGAGATGATCTAGAGCTTGTGGTCATCATCATAACAAGCTCTAGTTCATCATCTAAGGATTTCACTTGCATATCTTATTGCGGTTTTTGATCTTGCGAGTTTTCCGGCTCCACACCTTGGGGGATACTTCATATATATATTCATGATATTTTCTCCCAAGGTGATACCCAATAAAATTGGTTTCATCCCGTTTGGAGTTCGGATGCAAAAGTTATTGCGTTTCTGGTTTTCTGGTTTCTGGAATTTCCCTGACCGAAAGTTCCGGCTTGCCATCGGAACTTCCGCTAGGGCATTTTTGCCGCCGAAAGTTCCGGTGAAAGTTCCGGGTCTTCTTCCGCTCACGCTCAGTAACCTTCTGTTTTGGATGTGCTATTTGACGGAACTTCAGTCGGAATTTCCACCAGAAGTTTCGCTCTCACCGGAAGTTCCGGCCAGTGACCGGAAGTTCCGCTCAGGCCGAAAGTTCCGGTTGAATTTCCGGCTCTTGTTCCGCTCACGTTCAGTAACCTTCTGTTTTCGTTGTGTCTATTTGACGGAACTTCTGTCGGAACTTTCACCGGAAGTTTTGCTCCCACCGGAAGTTCCGGTGAACCGGCGGAAGTTCCGGCCATGATTCGTTTTTTCAGTTTCTCGCTCCGCAGTTTTCGACCGTTGGCTGTGTGCCACCGGAACTTCTGGCCTCCCACCGGAAGTTCCGGCCAGGTGTCGCGAATGCCCATAACGGGCAGATCTGTGAGCCCTTTAAAAGGGGCTCCTCTTCCCCTTCGTGGGACACAGCTTTTCTTCTTGGTTCTTGGCTTTCTCTCTCTCCTCCATTGTCAACCTTGAAGAAGCTTTCCCTCTCCCTTTCCCCTCCTATGATTCTTGCATCTTTTTGAGGGATTTGAGAGAGGAGATCTAGATCTACAATCCCCCCAAGCCAAATCCCTTCTTTGTGAAGGAATCTTTGGGATCTAGATCTTGGAGAGTTTTGTGTTCTCCTCTTGTGTTCTTCCTCCCTTATTCCCCCAATAGCTTTTGTAGCTTTGTTGGAATTTGGGAGAGAAGGACTTGCCCTTGCATTTGGTGCATAGGTTTGAGTTCTCCTCGAAGATTTGGCGAGTTCAAGCTTGTGAGCTTGTTTCTCTTGGGTTCCTTGGAACCCTAGACGGTTGTGTGGTTGGATTGTTGACCTTTTGTGGTCTTGTTGACCTTTTGTAGTCTTGTAGCATTTTGTGGCGTTGTTGGCCTTTTGTGGCATTGTTGGCCTTTTGTGGCTTTGTTGTTGGGAGCCTCCAATTGAGTTGTGGAGTTAGCCCCAATCTTGTACGGGTTCGGTGACCGCCCTCAAGCGTCCCATAGTGGAGCAAGTGCCCGCCTTTTGTGGTGTGCACTTGGGAGAATAGGGTGAGCCTTTTGTGGCGTTGGTGAGTTGCGTGCTTCCGCATCCGGGGTGAGGCCTTGTGTGGCGTTGGGTGAGCATCGAGCCACCACACCTCGAGGTGAGCCATTTGTGGCGTTCGGAGAGCATTGCGCCATCGCACCTCTCCAACGGAGACATAGCTTCTTTGGAAGTGAACTTCGGTAAACAAATCTTCGTCTCCGCGTCCATCGGTTATCTCTCAACCGAACCCTTTACTTATGCACTTTACATTGTGATAGCCATCGTGCTTGAAGTATTTATACCTTGCTATCACCTTGTTGCTTGTATTGCTTAGCATAGGTTGTTGGTGCACCTAGGTGAACTTAGTGGCTAGGTTTTGTGCTCAATAAATTAAACGTCAGTTTTATTCCGTATTTACTTGAGCCTAAACCGTAATATTTTTAAAAGCCTATTCACCCCCACCCCCTCTAGGCGACTTCCTTTGTACCTTCAGGCTTCATTCTTGAATCGAATCCCCATGTGTTCCTGAGCTGTAGCCCGAGAAGAACTAGCTGCGGCAAAAGCATGTGTATGGATCCTCGTGTTCATCTTCTAAAAATAATAAAAGAGACAAATATAAAACTTTTTGATCCAAAAGTAATAGTCATAGCATAATCCTCATCATGGCACACTAAAGAATCCCCTCAACATATTAATCTAGGCAAGATAATCATGGCAATTGTTCAAATATAAGTCTCACCTTAGATTGATAATGATAATAGATCAGAGATGATTTTGCAAAAAGTAATTGGAGGATCGGGGGAGAAACATACTGTAGATCACTTGTGTGCGAGAAATTCGAATGAAATTGAGCAGGGGTGAAGATCCCTTGAGGTTTTAAGGGAGTTTGGAGGTAGAAGAGAGAAAAAGGATTGTGTTTTTGATGTTTTGGGTACCTCCCCGAGTGTTTAAGTGGTCGGACGCAACTATAGGTGGCAACTATACGGCAGGAACAGAGTGTTCCGGCTGTATAGTTGGTCTGACGGCAAAATTTTAGGGTTTCCTAGGGTTTCTGTCTGGAGGCTGTAACTATACGGCGACAACTATACGATCGAAACTTTTGTTCCTGCCATATAATTGGTCGTCAAACCTTTTGTACTTTGGGATGCAAAATTGTCGATGGGTAACATAACTATACGACAACAACTATACGGCGGGAATTTTTATTCCCGCCGTATAGTTGGTCGTTAACCTTTCTGTCCTCATCAAAAAAAATCTATTTCTTCATAGATTACTATTCACACTAAAACTTAGCGAAACACCTTGTTTTGACAGAAAAAAGACAGACTAAAATTTCGACCAACTATGGCATATATAAAACAGGAATTTTTAGTACCGCTGAATCTCTTCCTCTCAGTAGAGTTTTTGTCACATCCCAAGATTTTGCAAATCTTGTAATGTGAAAAATAAATAAATGTTGAAATTTAGGGTGAAAAGAAACTTTTTGGGAATTAAAATCCCATCTGGAACAAACTTTGGTTAACATTTGAATCCAACTAAATTCAAATCAAAAGAAATGCATTCCTCATAAAAAGCATCTGGAAGTTTAAACACTTGGAAAATAAAACAAAACCCTAAACCCTAATGGAATAAAAATCATTTCCAAGTTATCTCCAAGCCTATGGATTTGATCCATATAAAATCTTGTCAACAAACATCTACAAATGATCAAGAATGACAAATAGAAATATTATAAAGCCATAGAAATTGGTTTCACTTAATTTGGAGCCATAAATAAAATCTTATGAATTTAATAAGATAAGGAATTGAATTCCCAAAAGCTAATAAAGCCCTTAACTAAATCCATACCAAATGATGATCAAATAATCTTAAAGGGATTTAAAAGGATAAACAAATATTAAACAAGATTTTATAAATTGGAATCACCTAGTTTGGGTCTCTAAATAAAAAGATATGGATTTTATAAGACAAAGATAAAAATAGTAAATAAAGAATATTTGAAAGACCAAATAAATCTTGGCCTAATCCATTAAGCAAATGGAATGAATATAATCCAAATCAAATAAAATAAAAGGATAAAGAATTTCCAAAATAAAATAAAATGGCATTAACCATTCTATCCCTATTTTAATCAAGACAAATCTCTAATAAGAATAATGATATAAATCATGAGAAAATAGTATTTTGGAATTTACCCAAGTGAAATAAAAAATTGTTTAATTCAACCTAATTAAGATTAAAGAAATCTTCCAATTAAACTTTAGGGAATTAAAACTATATTTAATTCCATTGGAACTAAAATAAAAACCCAATCCAAATGATTTATGAAACATATTAAATACTTCCAAATATTTCAAGATGAATTATTTGAACCCAAATAAACAAATAAAAACCTACTGAAAAGATTTGGAAGGTTTTGGGAAATCAAATGGTGTTTAGAAATTTTATTAAATCTTATATGATTTAAAACTAGAACTTATTTTGAATAATTAAAAGACCCCAAAAGGAATAATATTCTGTTCCAAATTTGACTTCAGAATATGCTACTAATCAATATTTAAATCTACACAAATTTTGGCAAAAGATTGAATTCAAATGAATGTTTGAATTGCTTATTCAAAATCAAAACAGAAAAATCAAAAGAGAAAAATAAAAACAAACTGAACAAAAAAAATGTGAAAAGGAAGCAGCCCAGCTCGGCAGCCCAGTCAAGGCCCAGCAAGCCCACTCCCCACCCCACCCGAGCGAACCGTTATTCACTCGCAAACGAACCCGCCACGACGCTGACAGACGGACCCCATCTCCCCACTCACTCTTTCGCTGACGCCGGACCCCACTGCCACCTCACCGTCTTCAACCCCGCGACGACCACGCCCCTCATTCCTCCCTGGCCATTTCTGCCGTTGAAACCTCGCGTAAATTCGCAGTAACTCTGCAGTGATTCCGCTCTGCAACCGCGCACTCTTAATAGCCCGCGTCACCTCTCCATTTCCCCTCGCTCTCCATCCTCCCTCTGCCCCCAGGATGCCCCTGATTTCATTTGCACGACCACTGCTCCGACAACCTTCCCCAGCAAATTCCGACGAGCCCAGCCACCGCTTTGCCCCCTCGACCACCCGAGCTTTCTCGCCAACATCTCCTGCACCTCCCAGTGCCGCCTGCTTGGCCGCGCGTGCCCTGTAGTGTCGGCAACCTCGACGAACAGAGCTCCTCCGCTGTCTGCCTCCACTCCGGCGACACCCCCTGGTAACCTCTGATCGCCCCATCCCCTCTGACCGATGCTCACGTACTCGCCTATCCCGTACGCATCTAACTGCATGGTTTGTTTGGTCTGGCGTGACCCGTAGCCTCGCCTCCAACGTCGACTGAGCGCACCCGACACAGACAAGAACTCCGGCGAGCGATTCAAGCCAGCACAGTGCACCCCTATCTCCGCGACGACAAGCTTGAGCATCAGCAACATGCTGCGAACTCGGTGAGCACCTTCCTTTTCCTTCTCGCCTCCTATAACCTCGGCAACCTCACCGCCAGAGCCGCGCCGCCACCAGCCACCGTCAAGCGCCGCCAGTCTTTGGTCTAGTTGGTCTGAACCGTTGGATTTCGATCGTGTGTACGCGATAGATTGACTAAACGAACCGGTACGCTCTCCTCTGTGCCACACGATCTAACTTAGATCCAACGCCTCTGAGTGCTTGATCCAACCGAAGTGGTACCGGCGAATTAAAACACGACACGTGGCCTCTGTTTGATTTAAAAACCAGAAACTTATCTAATTGATGTTCCAATTTGAATAATTCATAACTTTTAATCTACACGTCCAAATTTTGCAAATTTTATATCAATGGATTCAGCAAGACAAGCCCTAGCCAACCATGCACTTTGTTTAGTAAAAAGCTTCTGGTAAAATGTTTGTTTTTGCAGAAACTTGTGTATGCATGTTTAGGATATAAAAATTATTTTAAAATGATTTTGAGGATAAAATCTTTTGCAAATGGTGTGTTTTGAACCTACTGACCATAGGTTTCAAAAATGTATTTGGTGAAATAAAATAATGAATCTTTGATTTAAAACATTTCTAGTCAAATAAAAATATGGTTTAATTGTTAAAAATGATTTTGGAGGAAAACCTTTGGGAAATGTTTTGGAAAATAAACTCTCTGACCCTAAACACCAAGATTTATCGTTTGAAAACATATTTTGTGAACCCTATAGAATGTTGCCTTAATAAAAGCATTTCTTCACCACATAAAATAATGACATGGTTTAAAAATGGTTTAAGAAGTAAAAACTTTTACAAATGGTTTTGCCACTTTATAAAATGACCAATAGATGTTTCCAAATGTTTATGAACCATTAGAAACCACTTTTTCAAATAAAACAATCCTTGACATGCTTGCATGCATTGTTTTGTTTTTCTCATTTTATGTGATGAATTGCTTGAATGGTAGATTGAAATATTGTTTGCTTGATTGAATTGTAGTGACTTGAAGATTGTGATTGTTTCAAAGACAAGCAGTGAACTTATACTCTCTACCAAAAAGGCAAGTGATGCTTCATACTTTTGTCCCATTATTTTCACTATGCATTAGTGATATTTCTAAGTAGGACTTGCATGGAATTTTGCTAAGTATAAACCTTGCTATGGGAAAACCTAGTAGATGAAACCTTAGTAGAAATTTCCTAAGTTAAGATTCCTACTACTATCATGCTTAGCTTAGCTAATAGAAAACAAGGGTGGAATATATATTCATACTATGGAAAATCTCTAAGTCTGAGGACTTGTGTTTTGTTTAATAAAACAACTAAGTGAATGAATCACCTGGGTGGAATGGAAGGAATGGTTTGTGTTGAGTGGTCATGCAAGTCCAGTATGCTGGGGAAAACTTGGGCATCACCAAGTCCAAGATATCTGGGAAAACTTGGTGTCTCACTTGTGGATGGCCACCCAGGAACAAAGAGATTTGAGATGTCAAATGTTGAGAAGCTTCAAGTGCAACCACATGGCATTATGGGATTTGCCTGGATCATATAGGTTGCAATAACTTAGCCAAATGGACAGTTGGTGGTAGGGGAATGATAGGTTGGAACGCGTCCATTCTGGTCTAAGGGAAGGCTTCTGAAAGATCTTGTCTTGGTGAAACCAAGTCTTGTGGGGAAAGTGCACCACCTCTGCAGAGTGAAAAATCTAAGTACTTAGCCATGTCCCTGGAAAAGGACAATTTGATTATCAAGACATGGAAGCTATCAAGAATCTCATCATCCAAATTTCTAAGTTAAAAACTTGAGGTTGAACAAGGGTTTAAGGTTCACCAATTTCTATTGGTGGTTCCTTGGGTGATTTTTGTCAAGCAAAAACTTAGTGTTTTCAAATGATAAGGAAAATCTATTTTGAGCAAAGCAAGCCTAAGCTCCACTTAGCCAAATGCATATAGATGATAGATTCCACTATACTACCATAGTATCACTTGCCAATACAATTCAAATGTATTGACCCTTGTGGCTGTAACTTGTTATGTTGCAGGTTTGTTTGATATTAGTGAGGTGTAATGATTAGGATTACAAGTCTACAACCAACATGTCTGCCTGTGGCACTTTGAAGATGAAGGACCCCATGCTATTGTTATACTCTACTGCATTGTAATGAGATAGCCAAATGAGCTATGTAAGATGTAATAAATTACTTTATTCCTGGTTATAAAGTTGTATATGACCTTTGTTTCTTGATATTACATCTTAACTGTGGATGCTAGCTATTGATCCAGGGACTAGCATTGTAAACACAGGGATCTCTACCATATTAAAGGTTGGGAACCTTACAGATGGTATCAGAGCATTGTGTTGCCTGTAGGATTGTAACCCTAGGATTGGATAAAACCCCTTAGTAAAATAGGAGTTGTATTTGTTCCAAAACTTATTTACAAACAATCTTGTAAACTCTTTCCTCAACCATTTTGGTTTTGATTCTACATCTCTTCTATTTCAAATTTGATGGACAAAGCCTTTCCCATGGCCAAAGACTTCACCATGTGCAAAGGACTTTATCAACTCTAATGACTTCAATATCTTCAACTCTAATGACTTCAACATCTTCAACATTTTCACCAAGGACTTCAACCTTAGATATTACTAAGGACTACAAGTGAGATAAGAAATGTTGCTCAAGACTTGAAGACTAAGGAAACACAACTTGGGAATCATCATCACCTTTGAAGTTTTTGTGACCAAGAATTTTTCCAAGGAAACCATGATCTTGTTCAAGAAGAATCAACCAAGAAGGATGGAAAGATCTCAAATGAACCACATAGATGGACCACCACATTTAGTATAGATCAAACCCACCAACTTATGTGGTGTAACAAAAATATTTTTGGTTGCCTAAAAATATGCTTGAAACTTGTTGTTTGAGTGGAATGTTGTTTGTGATTGCTTGCACATTGCTTGAGTAAATTGTGATGTGTGTGATTAGAATTGATTCCTTAGAAATATTTTCCATATTCTAATCCAAATCCAACCCAAACAGATGACTTCTCCAAGAGACTCCAACATCAAGGATGATGACAACAACAACAACCAAGAGGTCAACATGAGAGACCAACTGCTTTCAAGGCAAACCTAGTTGAACCAAGTGACAACTCGGTTCTTAGCCAACAACAATGAGTTAGACCCAACCATGCAAGAAGTTTTGAAATCTCAATCCCAATTGTTGCAAGGAATGTCCACTCAAATGATCAACATGGGAGACAACTCTTCCCAAGGAGTTTATGACAACAAGGATGACAAAGATGTTATTCTAGAAGGAACCCAAGCTTGCAATATTTGTGGAGACAAGGATCACACTTCCAAGGAGCATGAAGATCAATGCCCCAACTGTGAAGAGAAACATCCAGCTAACCAATGCCCCACATCCCAAGCTACTTGTTACCTATGTGAAGGAAAAAATCATGTCCCTATCCAATGCCCCATCCATTCCATAGTTGAACAAAGGAAACAAGGTGGAGTGCAACAACTGACTGCAGATTACCATGAGAGAGCCAAGTCTATCAAGAAGGATGAAGACAAAGGAAAATCTCAGCTTGTACCTCCCAGCAATATGACCCAATTTAAAGGACCAAGGAGGAGACATATGTATTATCCAAGGAGCAATAGAAGGACAAGGAGACCAGGAACTGTTCCTACCTTTGAGATAACATATGAAGAACATGAACTAGAAGCACTCCTAGCTTTGGAGAAACCCAAGAAAAGAAGGATAAAAGCCATGTGCAATGTGGTCATTGCAAAGAAATGGGACACTATGCCAGTGAATGTCCAGAGAAGCAGAATTATAAGGAGATTAGCCAAGTGTGGTGCAACAACTGCAAAGAGCTAGGACATTATGTAGCAACTTGTCCACAGAAGATACGTGATGAACTCAATCTTATCACATGTTACAATTGTGGTAACCAAGGACATTATGCAAGCAACTGTCCAGAAAAGATGAAGCACAAGATAAACAAGCCTATGAAGGATCTCAGTCTTGTCACATGTTTCAAGTGTGGAAACAAAGGACACTATGCAGATGTTTGTCAGAGAGATTTCAACAAGACCCCAAGCAAGCCAAGATGTAACCTAGTTGGAAATATTTTAAGGGTGGTAGTACCCTAGTTGTTTTGAGCCAACTTGTAACCCCTAGCCTCCCCAAATCTCGGGATGAGATTTATTTTAAGAGTGGTAGCCTGTCACATCCCAAGATTTTCCAAATCTTGTAATGTGAAAAATAAATAAATAAAAATAAATGTTGAAATTTAGGGTGAAAAGAAACTTTTTGGGAATTAAAATCCCATCTGGAAAAAACTTTGGTTAACATTTGAATCCAACTAAATTCAAATCAAAAGAAATGCATTCCTCATAAAAAGCATCTGGAAGTTTAAACACTTGGAAAATAAAACCAAACCCTAAACCCTAATGGAATAAAAATCATTTCCAAGTTATCTCCAAGCCTACGGATTTGATCCATATAAAATCTTGTCAACAAACATCTACAAATGATCAAGAATGACAAATAGAAATATTATAAAGCCATAGAAATTGGTTTCACTTAATTTGGAGCCATAAATAAAATCTTATGAATTTAATAAGATAAGGAATTGAATTCCCAAAAGCTAATAAAGCCCTTAACTAAATCCATACCAAATGATGATCAAATAATCTTAAAGGGATTTAAAAGGATAAACAAATATTAAACAAGATTTTATAAATTGGAATCACCTAGTTTGGGTCTCTAAATAAAAAGATATGGATTTTATAAGACAAAGATAAAAATAGTAAATAAAGAATATTTGAAAGACCAAATAAATCTTGGCCTAATCCATTAAGCAAATGGAATGAATATAATCCAAATCAAATAAAATAAAAGGATAAAGAATTTCCAAAATAAAATAAAATGGCATTAACCATTCTATCCCTATTTTAATAAAGACAAATCGCTAATAAGAATAATGATATAAATCATGAGAAAATAGTATTTTGGAATTTACCCAAGTGAAATAAAAAATTGTTTAATTCAACCTAATTAAGATTAACGAAATCTTCCAATTAAACTTTAGGGAATTAAAACTATATTTAATTCCATTTGAATTAAAATAAAAACCCAATCCAAATGATTTATGAAACATATTAAATACTTCCAAATATTTCAAGATGAATTATTTGAACCCAAATAAACAAATAAAAACCTACTGAAAAGATTTGAAAGGTTTTGGGAAATCAAATGGTGTTTAGAAATTTTATTAAATCTTATATGATTTAAAATTAGAACCTATTTTGAATAATTAAAAGACCCCAAAAGGAATAATATTTTGTTCCAAATTTTACTTCAGAATATGCTACTAATCAATATTTAAATCTACACAAATTTTGGCAAAAGATTGAATTCAAATGAATGTTTGAATTGCTTATTCAAAATCAAAACAGAAAAATCAAAAGAGAAAAAGAAAAAAAAAAAAAAAAAAAAAATGAAAAGGAAGCAGCCCATTTCCCACCCGAAGCGAATCAGTATTTCACTCGCAAGAACGAACTCAGCATGGCAGCAGACGGACCCCATCTCCCCACTCACTCTTTCGCTGACGCCGGACCCCACTGCCACCTCACCGTCTTCAACCCCGCGACGACCACGCCCCTCATTCCTCCCTGGCCGTTTCTGCCGCTGAAACCTCGCGTAAATTCGCAGTAACTTTGCAGTGATTCCGCTCTACAACCGCGCACTCTTAATCGCCCGCGTCACCTCTCCATTTCCCCTCGCTCGCCATCCTCCCTCTGCCCCCAGGATGCCCCTGATTTCATTTGCACGACCACTGCTCCGGCAACCTTCCCCGGCAAATTCCGATGAGCCCAGCCACCGCTTTGCCCCCTCGACCACCCGAGCTTGCTCGCCAACATCTCCTGCACCTCCAAAGGTCTGCCGCTTAGCCCGCTGCGTGCTCAGAAGCGTCGGCAACCTCTCGACAGAGCTCCTCCGCTCGCCTCCTCCGGTGACACCCCCTGGTAACCTCTGACCGCCCCATCCCCTCTGACCGATGCTCACGTACTCGCCTATCCCGTATGCATCTAACTGCATGGTTTGTTTGGTCTGGCGTGACCCGTAGCCTCGCCTCCAACATCGACTGAGCGCACCCGACACGGACAAGAACTCCGGCGAGCGATTCAAGCCAGCACAATGCACCCCTGTCTCCGCAACGACAAGCTTGAGCATCAGCAACGTGTTGCGAACTCGGTGAGCACCTTCCTTTTCCTTCTCGCCTCCTGTAACCTCAGCAACCTCACCGCCAGAGCCGCGCCGCCGCCACCGCTGCGCCGCCATTTTTGGTCTAGTTGGTGCGAACTGCTGATTTCGATCATGTACGCGATAGATTGAATAAACAAACTGCACGCCGCCTCAGGCCGCATTTATCTAACTTAGATCCAACGCCTCTGAGTGCTTGATCCAACCGAAGCGGTACCGGCGAATTAAAACACGACACGTGGCCTCTGTTTGATTTAAAAACCAGAAACTTATCTAATTGATGTTCCAATTTGAATAATTCATAACTTTTAATCTACACGTCCAAATTTTGCAAATTTTATATCAATGGATTCAGCAAGACAAGACCTAGCCAACCATGCACTTTGTTTAATAAAAAGCTTCTGGTAAAATGTTTGTTTTTGCAGAAACTTGTGTATGCATGTTTAGAATATAAAAATTGTTTTAAAATGATTTTGAGGATAAAATCTTTTGAAAATGGTGTGTTTTGAACCTACTGACCATAGGTTTCAAAAATGTATTTGGTGAAATAAAATAATGAATCTTTGATTTAAAACATTTCTAGTCAAATAAAAATATGGTTTAATTGTTAAAAATGATTTTGGAGGAAAACCTTTGGGAAATGTTTTGGAAAATAAACTCTCTGACCCTAAACACCAAGATTTATGGTTTGAAAACATATTTTGTGAACCCTATAGAATGTTGCCTTAATAAAAGCATTTCTTCACCACATAAAATAATGACATGGTTTAAAAATGGTTTAAGAAGTAAAAACTTTTACAAATGGTTTTGCCACTTTATAAAATGACCAATAGGTGTTTCCAAATGTTTATGAACCATTAGAAACCACTTTTTCAAATAAAACAATCCTTGACATGCTTGCATGCATTGTTTTGTTTTTATCATTTTATGTGATGAATTGCTTGAATGGTAGATTGAAATATTGTTTGCTTGATTGAATTGTAGTGACTTGAAGATTGCGATTGTTTCAAAGAAAAGGAGTGAACTTATACTCTCTACCAAAAAGGCAAGTGATGCTTCATACTTTTGTCCCATTATTTTCACTATGCATCAGTGATATTTCTAAGTAGGACTTGCATGGAAATTTTGCTAAGTATAAACTATGTTATGGGAAAACCTAGTAGATGAAACCTTAGTAGAAATTTCCTAAGTTAAGATTCCTACTACTATCATGCTTAGCTTAGCTAATAGAAAACAAGGGTGGAATATATATTCATACTATGGAAAATCTCTAAGTATGAGGACTTGTGTTTTGTTTAATAAAACAACTAAGTGAATGAATCACCTGGTTGGAATGGAAGGAATGGTTTGTGTTGAGTGGTCATGCAAGTCCAGTATGCTGGGGAAAACTTGGGCATCACCAAGTCCAGTATGCTGGGGAAAACTTGGTGTCTCACTCGTGGATGGCCACCCAAGAACAAAGAGATTTGAGATGTCAAATGTTGAGAAGCTTCAAGTGCAACCACATGGCATTATGGGCTCTACCTGGATCATATAGGTTGCAATAACTTAGCCAAATGGACAGTTGGTGGTAGGGGAATGATAGGTTGGAACGCGTCCATTCTGGTCTAAGGGAAGGCTTCTGAAAGATCTTGTCTTGGTGAAACCAAGTCTTGTGGGGAAAGTGCACCACCTCTGCAGAGTGAAAAATCTAAGTACTTAGCCATGTCCCTGGCAAAGGACAATTTGAGCATCAAGACATGGAAGCTATCAAGAATCTCATCATCCAAATTTCTAAGTTAAAAACTTGAGGTTGAACAAGGGTTTAAGGTTCACCAATTTCTATTGGTGGTTCCTTGGGTGATTTTTGTCAAGCAAAAACTTAGTGTTTTCAAATGATAAGGAAAATCTATTTTGAGCAAAGCAAGCCTAAGCTCCACTTAGCCAAATGCATATAGATGATAGATTCCACTATACTACCATAGTATCACTTGCCAATACAATTCAAATGTATTGACCCTTGTGGCTGTAACTTGTTATGTTGCAGGTTTGTTTGATATTAGTGAGGTGTAGTGATTAGGATTACAAGTCTACAACCAACATGTCTGCCTGTGGCACTTTGAAGATGAAGGACCCCATGCTATTGTTATACTCTACTGCATTGTAATGAGATAGCCAAATGAGCTATGTAAGATGTAATAAATTACTTTATTCCTGGTTATAAAGTTGTATATGACCTTTGTTTCTTGATATTACATCTTAACTGTGGATGCTAGCTATTGATCCAGGGACTACCATTGTAAACACAGGGATCTCTACCATATTAAAGGTTGGGAACCTTACATTTTTCTAGCACTCTTTATTTATACAAAACTTAAACTAAAACTTAAAAACTTAACTCAAACCTTTATTTCACATGGGTTGCTCCCATGCAATGCTCTTTTGTGGTCAATAGCTTGACCTTGATATCGTTCACTTAGGCCATATGAGTGGAACACCCACTCTGAAGTAATTGGCCTTCAAAGTGATGGCCTCCTTATCATCTTGCTTGGCTTTCTTTTTCCTGGTGAAATGAATAACAAAAAGATCCCGTGAAGGCAATTGAAGCTTCACGTTCCCTTCATGCAAATTGATCAAAGCCTTAATAGTTCTTAAGAAAGGATGGCCTAATATGATAGGGGCAGTAGCATCTCCAGGCATGTCGACAATAACAAAATCAATAAGAGCAGGACAACCTTTAATGTAAACTAAAGTATTTTCCTTTATGCCTACTGCTTGTTTATAGGTAGAATATGCTAGATGTAATTTCAGTTCGGTGATTTCAAAAGAGCCAAGATTGAACTTGTTAAAAAGACTCTTTGGAATTGTTGAAACACTTGCACCTAGATCACATAGTGTAGCTATTTCATTAGTCCCAGTTTGAATCTTAATGGTAGGGTCAAATATATCATCTAGCTTAACATGCAATTTTTCAGCAATTTTCTTGTATTCTTCTTCAAGATCACATAGCTTTATTGCTACCTGATTAACGAAGTGTTGATACATGGCTTCTTCATTTCCTTCACTTACTGGAATCTTGACATTGATCCTATTTACAAGAACTTCAATAGTGTAGTTTGGTGAAGGAGCATTGCTATAATCAAGTTCTTCAGGCTCCTCCCTTTGGATTCCTATCATCTTGAGCTCTTTAACTGGAATGGGCTCAGCTTTACTTGCAAATTTTGCTAGAATGAGAGTTTGACTCTCGGTTACCTACCTAGTTGTGCCTTAACGATCCTTGTTCTTTCTTGGAGGGCCTGCAAATCATTTCTTAAACTAACAGCTTGGTTAGATAATTTACCAAGCATAGCATCATGATTCTCCATAATTTTAACTAGAATATTGTTTTGCTCATTCTGTGAGTCCATAAAAGCTTTAAGAGTTTCTTGGAGACCAGTATTGCTTGATACCATATTATTATTAGAGCTACCTACTGGACTAGAGTAATGTTTCTGAAAATTTGGATTGTAATTCTTTTTCCATGCAGGGTTATAGTCATTACGAGCTACAAAGTCTACTTCTTCGATAGTTGGTTCTAGAGTAGTTCTTACCAGGGTTTCCTTACCTTTAACGGCTAATATAAGCTCATCTAACTTATCATTGAGTTCTTCATTCTCTTGAGGTGTGATGGAGTTCACCTTTTTAGTGTTTGATCTTTCCAAATGCCATTGGGCATGGTTGTCTTGCATATTGTCTAGCTGCTACTTTGCTTCGGTAATTTGCTTACCCATAAATGTTCCTCTAGCTGCAGTATCTAGCATAGACTTAGAAACAGGATTAAGAGCATTATAAAATAAATGGAGAATTAACCAATCTTCCATCCCATGGCTAGGACAATTTCTCATGCATTCTTTCATTCTCTCCCATGCAAGCGCTAGTGGCTCACGCTCTTCCTGTCTAAAAATAGTAATATTAAATCTGAGTTGCATAGTCTTTGCAGGTGGAAAGAATTTAGTCATAAATAAAGAAGTACATTCCACCCATGATGCAATAGTATTTCTAGGCAAAGATAGCAACCATTCTTTTGGTCTTCCTCTAAGAGAGAAAGGAAATAAGCACAGTTTGACCGCATCGGGGTCAACATCTTTAATGTGCATCATATCACATATTTTAGTGAAAATATTCAAGTGTATACCTTCATCTTCTACAACAGAGCCTCCAAATTGATTATGTTGAACCAGACTTAAATAGTGGGGCTTGATTTCATAATCTTCAGCAGTAATTGATGGCTGAGTAATAGGAGTACACAAATAATCATTGTTAGGAGTGGCAAACTCCCCAAGCTTCTTTTCAGCCATACTGCCTATGTTTTTGTATTTTCATAAACAAGTACTAATGATGATAAAGCAAGAATTAAAAAGACTAACTATTTTTTTTGGTTTTTCAAATAAAAACTGAAAGCAAACTAACAACATTAAAAACGAGAATTTTAAACTAGCAAGGTTCCTACTAACCTCACCAGGGTAGCTATTGCTTCCCCGGCAACAGAGCCAAAAAAGGGTTGATACCTTTGATCCGGATTACAGATGTAGTATAGCTCTTTTTCCCTAGTAGACCTAGGTTTATCGAATCCTAGGGAAGCAGAAAGCAAAGTGAGATTTCCTTAACGGACCTTTGAGAGTTTTAGAATTTCTATTGCGTTTTCACCGGACCAAGAGTTTGGGATCTTCTTGTTGTTGTTGACGATGGAGAGAGAGGGCCTAGGGTCTTCGGTTTTCACCAGTAGCTGTGCAAAACATCTAATGGGAATAATAGATAGTAATAAAGTACTCATGTAATTGTTAGAGCAAGATAATTATATGTGGGCAGTGCACCCATAAATGTTATCGCCTCCGCAACCGCTTATGGCAATAACCTACTAGTCTCATCCATGGAATAAAGAGAACTAATGATATGCATAGTGATGTCACTGTTAATCCCAAGCAAGTTCCTCACATAGAGTCGTATTACCCTTTCTGTCACTAGGGTTCCTATCCTGCAGATCAGTCGTTACTCACACTCCCTTTACCTAGATCAATCCTCGGGGTCTTGGGTACCTTACAAGTCCTTATATTGAGGCAAGAGAGGGTACTACAATCATCAAGTCATACAAACTAATACATGATCCCATCTATGATAAATAACATGCATAAAAGCTACATGGCTAGGCCGAAGCCCTTAGCCCAAGGAGAACTACTCACACATAGAGATGAAATTGACAATCATAAACATTATAATAGAGATCATAGAGTTGATAACAAATAGTCTTACAATGTCGCCAATTGGAGATGAGATCTACTATTACAAGTGGTGGAAGATGGCTATGGTGGTGGGGAAGGGTTTAGAGGTTTAGATCTAGATCTATTCCTCCGGCGTGGCGGCAGGGAAAGTTGAGGATGAAAGATGATGTGGCTTACAACCACTTTTGTGGCCCGATCTTCATAGATTCGAGGGGATTTGGGGGAGGAGAGCGAAGAACACGATGAACACGAGAGGGAAATCGAAGATACAAACGCACACCACACCCAAATCGGTTTGCTCTCGAAGGACCGAAGCACCAACCCAATAGAAACACCGAGTGAGAGACCAAAGGTAGAATCCCTTGCGAGAGATTGGCAAGCTCTTGATAGAATCACACGTAGGGAGAGAGTAGCAACCAAGTAGAATCCCAAAGGGGAGAGACCTAGCACTACTAGAATCCATACATGGGAGAGATCAAGAACTAGAAGAGCGCCTTGACGACTTAAATTAAGAAGGCCTTGATACAACTCATAGATAATCTAATGAGAGGGGGTTCCCATCCAGGGTTTGGCCTAAGCCATGAGTCTCAACTCATCATCTATTCCATCCTCGGGTTTACATATGGGGGTGGGGGCATATATATAGGCCAGCCACGAGCTAGGGGCAAAATAGACATAAACAGGGAGTTATGGGTGTTACATGGGCCAGGCCCAATAGGCCTTAACATGCCTGGCGTCGAGTAGGCCGGAGACTCCGGTGTTGGGTCCGGAGACTCCGGTCTGACCGAGACTCCGGCCAATCTCCGTGTCGCTCCGGAGGGGGCTTCTGCTGTCCGGGCTTGGTTCACTGGTCCGGAGGATGGTCCGGAACTCCGTGTAGTCCGGAGACTCCGTGTAGTCCGGAGACTCCGTGTGATGGCCAAGACTCCGTCCAAGGCCAAGAACTTCTTGCGTCTTCTCTTCCAGACCTCATGCTGGGGGGTCTTGGCTCCTGGTTCATCCTTGTCGCATCCGCTTGGCATCACGGTCATGGACCTAGTCATACAATTGATAGTTGGCTCAAGTAGGATCCCATTCAAGTAATGATCAAGGGAAGGCAAAAGATGGAAGGAGTTCACCTTGATTGGGATATTTGGCATATAATGATGTAGACCAATGGTGAACTCCATGTGTTGGGTGGCATCATCTCCCCCCCTCTTGAAAAAGAGTCGACCTCGACGATACTACATCATCATCTTGTAAGAAAGGAGGTGTGCCCGTTATGTCTCGATGGATTCTCTCTAGAGCTCGTTTTGTCAACTCGTGCTCAATCGAGGTTGACATTGGAGTATGGGTACCTACACACACCATAGATAAACGGAAGAATGTGTGTGTGATAGATAAACACATCATCCATCATGATGCGTCTTCTCTTGGGCACATCACCATTAGCATGAAACAATATGTCATAGAAGGCATGGTGATTATGCAAGCAAAAGGTGGACATATGCTTATCATGGCATGTATCAAAATCTTCAAATGTTGAGAAAGCTATGGGGGAGATCTCAATATGAACCATATGAGCATTATTGCAATCAACAACGGAAGACAATGAAAAACATGAATGATCAAGCATTTCCAAAGTATGAGTATGGTTGCCTACAAACATAGGGAAAGAGCAATTTTTTATCAAGTTTGTCGCAACAATTGTGGGATAAAAGAAAGATTTGTAGCATGGCACATCTATGGCAATATCATCGCACTCAAATAATTCCACATGATCAACATTATGCAAAGGCAAAGCATCACATGGGAATAAGAATGATGCATATGAAATGTCACAAGTAGAGTCCATAACATGCATATCCTCACAATTCATCATGTCCACTAGTGGGATCATGGCATCAACAACACCCGTATGTATACCTTGGTTGTACCTCTCATTTGAAGTGGATGTTGTGAAAGGGGTGGCCTCCATGTGGACGACTTCTTCATCATATATGGGGATGGCATCATCTTCATCCACCATGTACATCTTCTCGATAGGGGGGCCATAATCTCCAAGCTTGGCGTCTCTTGCTCCAAGGTACCTAACACATCACGAGAAAACACACTATAGGTAGAGGGTAAGTTGTTAGAAATTGGGATGGCCTCACTTGCCCTATCAACTACCACTCTCAACTCACTCGGTGTATCACTCATGTCCTCAAAGTGGAAGCACACAATCTCACATATGGTGGAGTCACTTGTCTCACTTTTGCTCTCACTCAAGTGGGCTAAGTGGCTCTCAAACTCACATGGGATTGGTACCACATCATCACTAAAGCATATGGGAATAGGCTCAGTTTCGTCAACTCCACGCGCCTCGTTTGGTGAAGGGAAAATCCCATGCTCACCATCCTCCACCTTGCAACCCTTGTCCAAGGTTTGGCACCATGTCTTGAAAGCGTCAACTTCATGAGAGGACATCTTGATTGGTTCATCCAACTTCGCGAAGTAGAGAGCCATAGAGTCCTTCTCATTTGTTGACGATCTTATAGCTTGTCTAGGAGGCTTCCTTGAAGAAGGTTTGTCGTGGAAGTTCTTGGCTTTGGAAGCTTCATGGCGAGAGTGACGGCTCGTTTGCTTGTTCACCTTCGTTGTTCGTGAGGTAGTGCCAACGTCATATGAGGTCTTCTCTCTTGAGGGTCTTGGAACTTGTGTAGTAATCGTCCTCAGAGGAGAAGTGGTGTCGTAGATGTTCTTGTAGTTGGGCACCTCATGTCGAACTTGTTTTGTAGATGTAGCTTGGTGGCGCGAACGGTATCTTTCTTTCTTGTTCTCGTGGCGGAGAGGACTTGTACACCGTCTTGAGCTTGTAGGGCATATAGCATGGATGCTCTTGAGCTCTTGTTGTTGGCGACGCACTTGTCTTGGCTCATGTGTATTGGTACTTGTTGAGTTGTCGCGCCTTCTTGAACTTGATGGGTATCTTGATGGACAACCCTCATGGTATGTAGTTCCTTTTGAAGGATGCGAATTGAAGAGCTTGTCCTTATCGGCCTCTTGGAGATGTGCCTTCGCTTGCATGGCGTGGAAGTTCTCGGTCTCCATGTGGTTGACGGAGTCATTGTATCTCAAGATGGAGTCGCCATCATAGTCGATGAAGTGTTCGATGTCCTCCATGCGTGAGAAGTCGAAGTCCTCGTGGTGCTCCATGTGCTCCATGCTTGGGGAGTCGTCGTTGGTGTAGTACTCGAAGTCCTCCAAGCATGCGGAGCCAATGTCGGTGTAGTGCTCCATCATGTCATCGATGCTTGTGGAGTCGTCGTTGTCGTGGCTCATCATGGATTCCTCTTCATCGGTTCCGGAGTCCCTATACATGTTGCTCACAAGACCAAGTGTGATATAGTGGAAGTTGGATTCAAGGATGCTACGCCTTGGCTCACCTTGTAGATAGTATTGGATCAATGGTATGGACCAAGAGCAAACCAAATACAAAGGATAAGCGGCGTTGTATCAACGAACACAAGAAACACCAAATGCACACGGCTTATGAGGAGCTTAGGTATGGAAAGTGGCAAGCAAATTGGAACAACCGGAAACCAAGATTTGTAAAGGCAAGTAAAGATCCACGGTGGTCACAAAGCAAACAAGTTGATCCACAATATAGAAATTAAGATCAAGGAAACACACACAGTGGGATAAATGGGACTTGTGCGACGGAAAAAGCGAGCTAAGAACCAAATGAAGGCCTAGCAAAGACTATAAGCTCATGTCGCACAAGTACAAGGAGAGACGCTAGTTCGATTGCACAAAAATTGAAGGGCTACAAGATTTGCACAATAAGTACCACCTACAAGTTTGTCATCGAGCTTGCGCTTCCTATTCTATATGGCACATGTATCTTTTTTTTTGTATTTTGTATATTTCTCAAAAAAAAAATCTTTTTCACTTGCTTTTCCTTGTGCCAACAACTATACAAGATAACTATATGAGATAGCGCTCACAAATTTTGCTCAGAATTCTACAAGGTATCAAATGTGCAAAGCCCAAGCAATCAAAGGAGGAACTAGTCTCAATAGGTGCTTGTTTTATCGCAAAGATGGTGTGGCTCTCAAAGGAAAACAAGTAGGGGAGATCGCGGAAATGATATACCTTTCGTCGAAGATCTTCACCCTTGCTCACAGTTTTTTTGTTGGTGTAGATAGCATGAACATGTGGATGATGGTGTAGGGCTCATTCTCCTCTTCGAAACAAGCTAAAAAACACCAAAATCCGAGTTCGAATGCAAAAGTTATGCTCAAAACAGTGTTGCAGATTTTCTGTTTGCAGGGAGGGCGGAGACTCCGGTCTAGAGGTCCGGAGACTCGGTCCGAAGTCAGTCCGGAGACTCCGGTCTAGGCCGGAGACTCCGGTCCGGGAGATTCCAGGACGTCCAGAACTCGAACGGGACGCGTTTTGGGCGGAAAAACTCGAACCAAAACCTCAAAATTGATGGGGAAATCAAGGAATTAGGCTAAGGGAACGCAAAGCAAGGTAGATCAACAAGTATAGCAGCGGATCTATGGATCAAAACCTACCAAAATGCTCTCAAAATCCAGATCGATCCAAATCACGAATATGGCTATTTTTGGTGGAAATTTTCGAATTTAGGCAAGAAAAAGAAAATTGGTGGCTAGAAACTCAACACAAACTCGAATCCATGGCAACTAAAGGCTCTTGATACCATATGATGTGGCTTACAACCACTTTTGTGGCCCGATCTTCATAGATTCGAGGGGATTTGGGGGAGAGCGAAGAACACGATGAACACGAGGAAATCAAAGATACAAACGCACACCACACCCAAATCGGTTTGCTCGTTGGCGAACCACCAACCCAATAGAATCACAGAGGGAGAGACCAAAGGTAGAATCCCTTGCGAGAGATTGGCAAGCTCTTGATAGAATCACACGTAGGGAGAGAGTAGCAACCAAGTAGAATCCCAAAGGGGAGAGACCTAGCACTACTAGAATCTATACATGGGAGAGATCAAGAACTAGAAGAGCGCCTTGACGACTTCAATTAAGAAGGCCTTGATACAACTCATAGATAATCTAATGAGAGGGGGTTCCCATCCAGGGTTTGGCCTAAGCCATGAGTCTCAACTCATCATCTATTCCATCCTCGGGTTTACATATGGGGGTGGGGGCATATATATAGGCCAGCCACGAGCTAGGGGCAAAATAGACATAAACAGGGAGTTATGGGTGTTACATGGGCCAGGCCCAATAGGCCTTAACATGCCTGGCGTCGAGCAGGCCGGAGACTCCGGTGTTGGGTCCGGAGACTCCGGTCTGGACCGGAGACTCCGGTCAATCTCCGGTGTCGTCTCCGGAGGGGCTTCTGGCTGTCCCGGGCTTGGTTCCTAGGTCCGGACCGGAGGACGGTCCGGAAACTCCGGTGTAGTCCGGAGACTCCGGTGTGATGGCCGGAGACTCCGGTCTGGCGTCAGCAACTTCTTGCGTCTTCTCTTCCAGGCCTCATTCTTGGGGGTCTTGGCTCCTGGTTCATCCTTGTCGCATCCGCTTGGCATCACGGTCATGGACCTAGTCATACAATTGATAGTTGGCTCAAGTAGGATCCCATTCAAGTAATGATCAAGGGAAGGCAAAAGATGGAAGGAGTTCACCTTGATTGGGATATTTGGCATATAATGATGTAGACCAATGGTGAACGCCATGTGTTGGGCGGCATCAAAAGAAGCGAAGTTGTAGAGTCAGGGGCGGCATGTTTCTCGTTGCTTAAAGACTCTTTATATAGGGGTTCCTTCATGAAAGTTCTTCTGTTTGACCTAAGGAGGTTGGTGCAAACTATACGGTCGCAACTATACGGCAGTGGGCCGTATAGTTGGTCGTTAAACTTGCAGTGATCTCTTCACAACTCCTGGTTTCTTTGGCGTGTTGGAAATCTTGTATCTTTGGTATTTATGTAGTGATTCCCTTCATAATACGTCATTATCTACGCAGGCAAAAATAGCAAGAAAGGATTGCATACCCCTCTGACCATTAGGCATTAGTGGCAGGAAATAGAGAGTTATTTCATCAAATATATGAATAATATCTAGTTTAAATGCGCACGTGGATGGCTATATTTCGCAGCCATAAATATATCCATGTGTTCATAAAAATATAATCTACCCAATAAAATAATGTATTGTATTTTAGGATAATAAAAAATTAAGTTAACTATTTAATAAAATAAATTCCTTATGGAATTTTCTAAAAATGAGATTAGTATCTAAAATTAAATAAAATTCATTTTTGTGATCTTAAATGAATAATGTAACTAAGAAAAAATATTATTTTGTATTTTAGTCTAATAAAATTAAATTATCTTTATATAAGCATTTATTCCTTTATGGAATTTTAATAAAATATTAATAAGAGTTAAAATTAAATAATTTTTTTAAGCTCTTAAATTAATGTATGTTACCATAAAAAATTAAATAAACTATTTACAAGGTTTTACGAATTATAAACTATTAACTTCTTTTATTAAAAAAGAAGCTATCAAAACTTTAATAATGTGGGTAAAACACACAAAGATGAAAAATAATAAAATGATGCATTGCATTATTATGCATGCTCACTATTTCTTCTTTAAATATTGTCCTTACCGTGCAATAATGGTGTTTTATAGAAATAGAATCTTAAGGTCAAGTGCAAGCATCTGACTTCACTACCTTGCAGTCACAAGGCAAGTTCATCAATTGCTCATGTATATCTTTATCTTCATGGCATCCATATTTGAATCCAACACATGGACTACACGCATGACCTATGGAATATACCTTCATATAAAACTCAGTGAAAACATTAGTCCATAGGGATTGTCATTAATCACCAAAACCACACATAGGGGCAATTACCCTTTCAATCTCCCCCATTTTGGTAATTGATGACAATCACAACAAGAGGGTTTATATAATGAATATTAGAAATAAGTACGCAGCTTATCCGAGAATAATTTGTATACAAGAGGTTGTATTTGATATGGTTAAGTAACACAAAGATACTAGCCCATATCAAAACCGATTCTACTCACATAAACTACAACTAATGCAGGAGATGTGAGTAGAACCAACATATATAGAGCAAACTCCCCCACAATATATGCACGTGTGATGATCTTGAATTTCATTGCATACATTGTTAAGCATAGCCTTTAGGAGAGTTTCCACTATATATACAACCATGCAAAACATAATAAAGATGAAATGCATGAAAGGCAAACACTTACGAACAAACCAATCTTAAGTAGAAAACCATTTCCCTAAACTTCTCCCCCATTGACAACAAGTGCCAAAATGGATAACAAGGTTAGAAGGACAATATAGTATGAGTTCCTACACAAGGTGTGCATTACTCGTAATATGAGTGAAATCACACGCACATATCCAATGACGAACACTTGGAGGAAATCAAACTATATTGAGGATCAAGGATTGCTAAAAGGATAACAAGGTGAATGAACTTCAACGGATGAAGCAAGCAATCAAAAGATCCAAATAATCAAATGGACAAATATTGCTCTAAGTGAAATAAGGAAGCTCCCCAAGGTTTGTGCATAAATTAGTTGTTTCATTTGAATACAATATGCACAAACATGGAATCCTCACTCCCTCTATATTATTTAGAACACAGCCAAGATACAAGGATTAGATATAAACCAATACACTTGCCAAGACAAGCTTAAGTCCAAAAGAAACCAAATATGAGATATGAGTGTGTGAATATGCAATAACAGTAAACCAAGTACTCACAAATCAAGACCTTACCAAAACCATTAAAAATCAAGAGGATAAGAGTTATGGTCAGAAAAGAGCGAGCATATCAAGGCGAGAGATTAACACTCTCGTGTATATAAGTTTATAAGGGAAAAACATGAGAATAATCCACAAAGAAACATCCACACATAAGAGGTTAATAAAAAGAATACATGATATCCAAGCGGAATTCATAAGATATACCAAAAAGGATATTTTGCTTAAGTGCATATATAGCTCATGGCTCTATTTTATCTTATGGTATATCAATGAACTTCACCAAAGAAAAAGAAAAAAAATCTCAAAACCATCACAACTAACACTAAGGTAACTAATGCTAGTTGGGATACTTTGAGAAAGGAAACAGGTATCAAAAGGAATGATTCAATGCAATTTCAACAATATTGCACATGAGAGTACCTTGAGGAGTTGATATGCAATAAATGTTGGAGATATGCCCTAGAGGCAATAATAAATGTAGTTATTATTATATATCTTTGTGTTTATGATAAATGTTTACATTCATGCTATAATAGTATTAACAAGGAAACCATTAATACTTGTGTGATTTGTAAACTTAATTTGAAGTCCCTAGTATAGCCTCTATACTTCACTAGCTTGTTGGTTGATTGATGATGTGGTTTCTTTGTCATGAACATTGAGATGTTATCAACAACAAGATCATATCGTTAGGAGAATGATATGGTGGACATACTCCTATAGACAAGCGTAGCATAAAGATCAAGTCATTTCAATAGTTCAATTGCTATATGCTTTCTGATACATAGTAACCTAATTCCTTCGACCATGAGATCATGCATATTGCCTTTACTGGATGGATGCTTTGATGTCATCAAACACCACACCGTAACAGGGTGGCTATAAAGGTGGCATTGAGTGTTCGGAAAGTATTGGTTGAAACACATGGATCAAGAGTGGGATTTGTCCATCCACATGACGGATAGATATTCTCTGGGCCCTCTCGGTGAAATGTCATCCAATTAGCTTGCAAGCATGTGACTTGGTCACAAGGGATCACATATCACGGGAACGAGAAAAGAGTACTTATCAGTAACGAGGATGAACTAGGTATGCAGAGATCAAGCGATCATAACCTCGGATAAGTAACATATCGTGAGACAAAGGGAAATTGGTATCGTATGTCAGTGGTTCATTCGATCGCAAAGTAATCGTAGAAATATGTGGGAGCCATATGAATTTCCAGATTCCTCTCTTGGTGATTGTTGAGAAGTGTCTCGATCATGTCCGCATAATTCACGAACCGTAGGGAGACACACTTAAGGATTCGACGTTGTTTGAGTAGTTATGGTATTATGAGAAAGAGACCGAATGTTGTTCGGAGTCTCGGATGGGATCCGGGATATCACGAGGTGATCCGGAATGGTCCGGAGAATAAGATTCATATAAGGAAAGTCCCGTTTCGGAGTAGCGGAATGATTCCGGTGTTTTCATCGGGAACATTCTAGAAGGTCCCGGAATGTCCGGCACTCCGGAGGGGGAAGGGTACATGAGTGTGTCATTACATATTGGAATGATTGCATCATGTACTAAGTATTCTTGCTGTCCCAAATAAAGGATTTATTTAAATCCTAAATTGAAAAGTCAAACGCTAGTTTGAAAGTCAAACGCGTTTTGGGAAGTGGGAAAAGAGGAGGAGAGGTGGAGGCCGAGTTGGAGGAGGTTCCTCCCTTGGCGCGCACCTCCCTAGGCCGAGTTGGGAGGAACTCCTCCCTGGCCGGCCCTCCCACCTATAAAAGCAAGGGCAGGGCCTCCCCCTCTAGACACACAAGTTTCCTATCCTCTAAACTAAACCCTAGATCTAGACCCCGGTTTAGAGCTATTCGGTTTAGAGCCTTCTAATTGGTTTAGAGCCTTCTAATTGGTGTGTCTAATTACTAGACCACTAATAGCCTCTCTCATAAGCTCCACCATACTGCACTGGCTTAAGGCGAAGCCTGGGATTTCCCTCTACCTCCTGTACCACGCCAGTCCTGGGAATCGCGAGGAGAGTGCTACAACCTCCGCTGCCTTTGGAACAAGGGAGAGGAAGGTCTTCGTCGAGTACCCGAGCGTGTGTGACCGATCGTCTGCCGCGCGATCTTGAGATCGGAAAGAGTACGACTACATCACCCACGAGAATCTGCTCTCGTTAAACACTTTGGAATCTTCGAGGGTGAGTTATTCCATCGACTCGTTGCTGCAATCTAGTAGATAGATCTTGGCTTGTTTGTTTGTATGCGATAGAAAATTTTTGTTTTCCATGCTACGAACCCCTACAGTGGTATCAGAGCCGTGTCTATATGTAGATCTGTTGCACGAGTAGAACACAATGGTCATTGTGGGCGTTGATGCTTTTATTGTAGATTGCTTTTCGTGTACTTTGCATCTTGCGGTATGTTGGGATGAAGCGGCCCGGGCTAACCTTACATGACATCGTTCATGAGACTTGCTCCACGCTTGACATGCAACTCGTTTTGCATAAGTGGCTTTGCGGGTGCCTGTTTCTCCTAGCATAGTAAAGATCCAATTTACAACGGGTAATCAACAATGCTAGTATCAATGTTGTGGTTCTTGTTCGTAGGTTAGAACGACACCTATGGAAAGCCCCAAACCACGTAAAATATGCAAAGAAAGTAGAAGCGTCTAACTTTGTTTTGCTGGGGTGTGCAGTGATGTGATATGGCCATGATTGTGATTATATTTGATGTATGCAATGTTCCTTATTGTAAGTTGGCAACCGGCAGGAGCCATATGGTTGTCTTTAATTTCTGTTAAGACATGCGTGTCTATTCAAAGTAGTTGTAATAGTTGAAGCTGGTGGACGACAACCATGAAGAAGCGTCATTGACCTTGATGCTATGCTGGTGATGATGGAGATCATGTTCGTGCTTGAAGATGGAGATCGGAAGCACAAAGAAGAAAGGCCATATCATATCACATATTATGAATTGCATGTGATGTTAATCCTTTATGCATCTTGTATTGCTTAGTAGACGACGGTAGCATTATAAGATGATCCCTCATGCACATAAATTTCAAGTTCTAAAGTGTTCACCCTTAGTATGCACCGTTGCCAAAGCTTGCTGCTTCGAAGCACCACGTGATGATCGGGTGTCTTTGATTCCGCGGGTGAATACAACGTAAGCAAGCCAGATTTGCTTATGCGGAAGCTAAGGTTTGATCTTGACGAGCCTAGCATGTACAGACATGGCCTCAGAACACGGATCACGAAAGGCAAAGCATGAATCATATAGTAGATATGATGAACATGATGATTGTTCCATTGAAACTATATCAACTCTCGTGATGATCGGTGTTGATGTAGTGGATTTGGTTCGTGTGATCACTAAAACAATGTGAGGATGTTGTTTTGAGTGGGAGTTCACCTAGTTTAATTTCATTAATTAATTTGAACTCAATTTGTCATAAACTTAGTCTAAACTATTGCAAATATGTTGTAGATCAATGGCAGCCCCTACCATCAATTTTAATGCGTTCCTAGAGAAAGAAAAGTTGAAAAACAATGGAAGCAACTTCGCGGATTGGTTCCGCAATTTGAGGATTGTCCTCACAGCTGGTAATTTGACCTATGTGCTGGATGCACCGCTAGGTGACCCACTGCGGTGATGCTACCGATGAAGTAAAGAATGTTTACCTCGCTCGGAAGAATCGGTACTCCATAGTTCAGAGTTCTATCTTGTATGTTTTAGAATCGAGCTTGAAAAGATTTGAAGAGTCAGATCCATATGATATTGTCGAGGATCTCAAATTAATCTTTGAGACTCATGCGGCAATTGAAAGTTATGAAGCTTCTGAAAAGTTCTTTAACTGCAAGATGGAAGAGGGTAGCTCCGTCAGTGAGCATGTGCTTAAGATGTCTGGGCACGCAAATAAACTTCAAAGTTTGGGTATAGTGATTCCTAATACTTTGGGAGTTTACCGCATCCTCCAATCACTACCACCAAGTTACAAGAACTTTGTGATGAACTACAACATGCAGAACATGAACAAAGAGTTGCCAGAACTATTTGCTATGTTAAAATCTGACTAATTGGAGATCAAGAAAGAGCACCAAGTGTTGATGGTCAATAAGACCACCAAATTCAAGAAAGGCAAGTCTAAGCAGAAGGGACACTTCAAGAAGGGTGGTAAGAAAGCTGCCACGCCGACGAAGAGGACCAAGGCTGGACCCAAGCCTGATGTTGAGTGCTTTTACTGCAAGGGAGAAGGTCACTGGAAGCGGAATTGCCCAAAGTACTTGGCGGATTTGAAGAACGGCAACATCAAGAAGAAAGGTATATCTGATATACATGTTATTGATGTGTATCTCACTAGTACCGTAGTAGTGCAGGTATTTGATCTTGGTCGGTTGCTCATATTTGTAACTCAAACAGAGCTGCGAATAAACGAAGCTAGTGAAGAACGAGGTGACGGCGCGGCGAGAAACGGATCAAAGGTTGATGTGATCGCGGTCGGCACGCTACCTCTTCATCTACCATCGGGATTAGTTTTATACTTAAATAATTGTTATTTGGTGCCTGCGTTAAGCATGAACATTATATCAGGATCTTGTTTATTGCGAGACGGTTACTTGTTTAAATCCGAGAATAATGGTTGTTCGATTTATATGAGTAATATGTTTTACGCACATGCACCTTTGATAGATGGTCTATTCATGTTGAATCTCGATAGTAGAAATACACATATTAATAACATTGAAGCTAAACGATTGAAATCAAGCGATAACTCGACCTATATGTGGCACTGTCGTCTTGGTCACATTGGAGTGAAACGTATGAAGAAACTCCATTCCGATGGACTTCTTGAATCACTTGATTTTGAATCACTTGAAAGATGCGAGGCATGTCTGATGGGTAAAATGACTAAGACTCCATTTTCTGGTATGATGGAGCGAGCTACGGACTTATTGGAAATCATACATACCGATGTGTGTGGTCCAATGAGTGTAGCATCGTGATGGTTATCGTTATGTTCTTACCTTCACGGATGACTTGAGTAGATATGGGTATATCTATTTCATGAAACATAAGTCCGAAACTTTCGAGAAGTTTAAGGAGTTTCAAAGTGAGGTAGAGAATCAACGTAACAAGAAGATTAAATTTCTACGTTCTGATCGTGGAGGTGAATATCTAAGTTACGAGTTTGGCGAGCATTTAAGGAAATGTGGAATACTTTCATTGACACGCCGGGAACACCACAATGTAATGGTGTGTCGAACGTCGAATCGAACTCTCTTAGATATGGTTCGTTCTATGATGTCACTTACAGATCTACCACTATCATTTTGGGGTTATGCATTAGAAACACCGCATTCACTTTAAATAGGGCACCGTCTAAATCTGCTGAAACGACACCATATGAATTATGGTTTGGGAAGAAACCTAAATTGTCGTTCCTTAAAGTTTGGGGATGAAGCTTATGTAAAGAAGTTACAGTAGGACAAGCTTGAACCCAAAGCGGAAAAATGCGTCTTCATAGGATACCCGAAGGAAACTATTGGGTATACCTTCTATCATAGATCCGAAGGCAAAATCTTCGTTGCTAAGAATGGATCTTTTCTAGAGAAGGAATTTCTCTCGAAAGAAGTGACTGGAAGGAAAGTAGAACTCGACGAGGTTGTCGAACCTTCTCTCGAAATTACGAGTAGCGCAGACCTGGGAAGAAGTTCTGTGGTGCTGCACCAATAAGAGGAAGCTAATGATGGTGATCATGAAACTTGGTTGAAGTTGCTACTGAGCCTCGGAGGTCAACGAGAACTCATACCACTCCAGATTGGTATGATTCCGTTATGAATGTCATGTTGGTGGACAACACCGATGACCCCGAGACATATGAGGAAGCGATGATGAGCCCAGATTCCAATAAATGGCAAGAAGCCATGAAATCCGAGATTGGATCCATGTACGAAAACCAAGTATGGACTTTGGTGGACTTACGGATGGTAGGAAGGCTGTCGAGAACAAATGGATTTTCAAGAAGAAAGCAGATCTTGATGGTAATGTTATCATCTATAAAGCTCGACTTGTCGCAAAAGGGTTTCGACAAATTCAAGGAGTTGACTACGATGAGACTTTCTCACCAGTAGCGAAGCTAAAAGTCTGTGAGGATTATGTTAGCAATCGCTGCATATTATGATTATGAGATATGGCAGATGGATGTCAAAACAGCATTCCTCAATGGAGACATTGATGAAGAGTTGTATATGATACAACCCAAAGGTTTTGTCGATCCTAAAGATGCTAACAAGGTATGCAAGCTTCAACGGTCCATCTATGGATTGAAGCAAGCATCCAGTTGGAATCAACGTTTTGATAAGGTAATCAAAAGTTTTGGTTTTATACAAACTTATGGAGAAGCTTGTATTTACAAGAAAGTGAGTGGGAGCTCTGTAGCATTCTTAATACTGTATGTGGATGACATATTGTTGATTGGGAATGATGTAGACCTTCTTAATAGTGTCAAAGAGTATTTGAATAATAGTTTTCAATGAAGGATCTTGGCGAAGCACTTACATATTAGGCATAAAGATTTATAGAGATAGATCGAAGCCAAATATCATTGTCACAAAGTACATATTTGGACAAAGTTCTAAAGAGGTTTGGAATGGAAGATAGCAAGAAAGGGTTCTTGCCCATGTTTATATCGACCTTGAGTAAAACTCAAAGTCCGACATCGGCGAAGATAGAGAAAAGATGAGTAAGACTCCTATGCCTCAGCCATAGGATCTCTAATGTATGCCATGCTATGTACTAGACCCGACATCGCATATCTTGTTAGTCTAACTAGCAGATATCAAAGTGATCCAGAGTGGATCATTGGACGTGATCAAAAACATCCTTAAGTACTTGAGAAGAACTAAGGGTATGGTTCTTTCTTATGGAGGTGATGAACAGCTCGTTGTTAATGGTTACACCGATGCTAGTTGGAACACCGATCCGGATGATTCTAAATCACAATCTGGATACGTATTTATTTTGAATGGTGCAAATTAGCTTGGAGGAGTGCAAAGCAAAGCGTTGTGGCGAGATCTTCAACTGAATCGGAATACATGGCTGCCGGAGGCTTCACAAGAAGCGATATGGATGAAAGAGTTCATTCTGAGCTGGGTGTGGTTCCAAGTGCGCTGGACCCAATGTCTATCTCTTTGTGATAACATGGGCGCCATAGCCAATGCGCAAGAACCAAGGTCACACAAGAAGTCTGAAGCATATCAAGCTGCGTTTTCACGCTATTCGAGAACATATCCGGGATGGGGATATAAAGATTTGCAAAGTACACAGATCTGAATGTGGCGGATCCATTGACTAAACCTCTCCCGAGGGCAAAACATGACCAACACCAAACTGCCATGGGTGTTCGGTATATTACCATGTAATCTAGATTGGATGACTCTAGTGCAAGTGGGAGACTGTTGGAGATATGCCCTAGAGGCAATAATAAATGTAGTTATTATTATATATCTTTGTGTTTATGATAAATGTTTACATTCATGCTATAATAGTATTAACAAGGAAACCATTAATACTTGTGTGATTTGTAAACTTAATTTGAAGTCCCTAGTATAGCCTCTATACTTCACTAGCTTGTTGGTTGATTGATGATGTGGTTTCTTTGTCATGAACATTGAGATGTTATCAACAACAAGATCATATCGTTAGGAGAATGATATGGTGGACATACTCCTATAGACAAGCGTAGCATAAAGATCAAGTCATTTCAATAGTTCAATTGCTATATGCTTTCTGATACATAGTAACCTAATTCCTTGACCATGAGATCATGCATATTGCCTTTCTTGGATGGATGCTTTGATGTCATCAAACACCACACCGTAATGAGGTGGCTATAAAGGTGGCATTGAGTGTTAGGAAAGTATTGGTTGAAACACATGGATCAAGAGTGGGATTTGTCCATCCACATGACGGATAGATATTCTCTGGGCCCTCTCGGTGAAATGTCATCCAATTAGCTTGCAAGCATGTGACTTGGTCACAAGGGATCACATATCACAGCGAGAAAGAGTACTTATCGATGCGAGGATGAACTAGGTATGCAGAGATACCGACGATCATAACCTCGGATAAGTAACATATCGTGAGACAAAGGGAAATTGGTATCGTATGTAAGTGGTTCATTCGATCGCAAAGTAATCGTAGAAATATGTAGAAGCCATATGAATTTCCAGATTCCTCTATTGGTTATTGTTAGGAGAAGTGTCTCGATCATGTACGCATAATTCACGAACCGTAGGGAGACACACTTAAGGATTGACGTTGTTTGAGTAGTTATGGTATTATGAGAAAGAGACCGAATGTTGTTCGAGTCTCGGATGGGATCCGGGATATCACGAGGTGATCCGGAATGGTCCGGAGAATAAGATTCATATAAGGAAAGTCTCGTTTGAATGGCGGAATGATTCCGTGTTTTCATGGGAACATTCTAGAAGGTCCCGGAATGTCGGCACTCCGGAGGGGAAGGGTACATGAGTGTGTCATTACATATTGGAATGATTGCATCATGTACTAAGTATTCTTGTTGTCCCAAATAAAGGATTTATTTAAATCCTAAATTGAAAAGTCAAGCGGCTAGTTTGAAAGTCAAGCAGCGCTTTTGGGAAGTGGGAAAAGAGGAGGAGAGGTGGAGGCCGAGTTGGAGGAGGTTCCTCCCTTGGCGGCGCACCTCCTAGGCCGAGTTGGGAGGAACTCCTCCCTTGGCGCCGCCCTCCCACCTATAAAAGCAAGGGCAGGGCCTCCCCCTCTAGACACACAAGTTTCCTATCCTCTAAACTAAACCCTAGATCTAGACCCCGGTTTAGAGCTATTCGGTTTAGAGCCTTCTAATTGGTTTAGAGCCTTCTAATTGGTGTGTCTAATTACTAGACCACTAATAGCCTCTCTCATAAGCTCCACCATACTGCACTTGCTTAAGGCGAAGCCTGGGATTTCCCTCTACCTCAGGTACCACGCCATTGTCTTTGGGAATCGCGAGGAGAGTGCTACAACCTCCGCCTCTTTGGAACAAGGGAGAGGAAGGTCTTCGTCGAAAACCGAACGTGTGACCGATCAGGAGCGCCAAGGAACGCGCGCCGGAAGGATCGTCTGCCTTGATCTTGAGATCGGAAAGAGTACGACTACATCACCCACGAGAATCTGCTCTCGTTAAACACTTTGGAATCTTCGAGGGTGAGTTATTCCATCGACTCGTTGCTGCAATCTAGTAGATAGATCTTGGCTTGTTTGTTTGTATGCGATAGAAAATTTTTGTTTTCCATGCTACGAACCCCTACAATAAATTGCTAGAAGGCATATTTGGAATTGGTGAATCATGAACATGATTTTATATACTCCCCATTATATGCATCATATCAAATTACTCACATAAGCAATAAGGATACAAAAGTCTTTCAAAGATAATTGCAAGAATCGAACATTTACAAACAAATAAATTCATGCCAAGATGCAACCTACAAGAGATTGGATGGAAGAATAGTATGCATGAATAAGATACTTGTTATCGAGATAGCAATGGTATGATGTAGTAGATACGAATTTTTAGATCATCCTAGCTTGGCTCCAATTATCATGTGGTGACAACACTTTCCTTATAGACGAGACAAGCATCCATTGCATCTTCAATGTACCTAAAACAACATTCAAGTATATCTTGGTCCCCAAACTTATTGGGTCCAAAGTGGTTAGAATAATCACAACACATAGGATACACTCCATAAAATATGTGCATATTTAGAGATGAAATTTGAATTTCATGCACATCTTAGATGTTTAAGGATTTGATGGAGTATACCCTACATATTGGATCAAAGAAAGCAAAACATGATATAAGATATACATTTAGTAAACATGCATGCGTGAGACTTTCAAGATCCAATGAAGATATACTTTTGACAAATCACCAAAAATATTCAAGAAAGCATACAAGGTGTGACAAAACACATGTTGTCCAAACTATATCAAAGAATCAAATCAACACAAGATTTGTTCAACAAAGTTCAACAAATGAACCGAGCAAAAACTATTAAGCATGAAAGATGAAATAAAAACACAGATGCTCAAAGATTTATCTCATTCAAGAAAATAAAATAGAGAATAAAGAATGATATAACAAACTCCCAAAAGAGCAAGGTTTCAACAAATAAACCAAACCCTTAACACTTTTCACAATGGCACAAGGTTCCGAGAAGAAAAGGTTTGTCTTCCACTAAAACACATTTGATAATAATCAAAAACATCATCAAAGAGATGTTCAAAATCCAAGGAAGACAATGGGAGGCACACCAAAGTTTTGGAAATAAAATAAGGCAATAAGAGGTTAACTCCAAAGTGAAGATGATCCACAAATGCTACCACACACAAGTATATCAATTGTCGAATACAATGAGTGTATTGGAATAGATTTCTGGTGGTATATTGCACAGATATTAAAGATAAATCTTCATAATAAAAAGCATAGGATAGAAATAAAAAGATTAAGCACTATGCAAAGATAGAGATTCTTGATAGCTTCAACTAGTCACATAATCATGCAAAGCAATGATTAGAATAACTTGAAGCAAATGGTATCCCAAATAAGATATAGATATATGTATTTTAGAAAGACCGCACCAAGAATTTCTTACTTACACAAAGATCAAAAAGAGGAGCAATAAAATCTTCTAACAAAAATAGGACCTTGTTTGAGCCAACATGCCACCTAGAAACAAGATAATCAACAATATCAACTCTAAGTGGCACTACCTCATATATTCACATTTACTAGGATTATGATATGCAAAAGAAGCATATTACTCCCCCAAAATGGGATGTTCCATTAACCACTCGAAAAGAGCCGAATAAGATACCATCAAGATGCATTAGAGGCTAAAAATAAAACACACGAGTAAATGATGTGCCAAACACCTAGACATACTTGAATACACAAAATAATCAAGCATGAGGCACACCAAATACAAACACATACTTGGTACAAAACCAAAACATGTAAAGGGGCAAGTAACTTACAATATAAATGAGTTAAGTACAAGTTACCATGAAGAGGCACATTGGATATAAGATAGGGAAATGATAATCCTTATAACTTGGCTTGATCAAATATAATATATGAAGATCCCTTAATTCTTCAAGAGTTATCCAAGTCTCTAATGCCCTCCATAAACACCTATTGATCAAGTTTGAGCTAGTCCGTCCCCAACCAAATTGGGTCCTAAGAGGTAAGTCACAATAGGCTTGGCAACCCAAATGGTTATTTTCTTGACACCACTTTGAGTTCCAACAAACTTGGCAAACACATTGCCATCCTTATCCTTCCTAAGAGAATAATCATCATCAACAATGATAGGGTTAGATAGGGTACCGTTTGAACATGAAGAGGCAAAGTGCCCCTTCACACGACATATGTAGCAACAAGTGCTCCCCTTTCTCTTATTTATTGATTTCTTGGCTTGGGGAGCATTATCTTGATTCTTCTTCAAAAGTGGCCTCACTTCAACTTGGGCTTGAACATGAGATTGTGGCCACTTCTCTTGTTGCTTCTCACTCAAGTGCTTTTTCTTCAATGGACAAGATCTTACATGATGTCCTTCAACCTTGCACTTGAAGCAAATAATCTTGGCCGAATTATTTACTTGGTTTTGGCCCTTTTTCTTGTTTATGTTGGAATTGTTCTTGTTATTGGAGTTGAATCCAAGTCCACTTTTATCATTAGGGGATTTTTGCACACTCAAGACATTATCGAGTGTGGATTTCCCTTCAAGACTCTTTTCCAAGTCATTCCTCAAGGAAGTGACTTGGACCTTGAGCTCTTTGATTTCCTCTACATGGTTAGTAGAAATACAAGTACTAGAGGAAGTATAAGCTTCATTGTTAGAGCAACAAGGCAAAGCAATTAATCCAACACAAGGTTTATCAATAGTATGGCTAGATGGATTACTAGGACTAGCACATGGCAAAATAGCATTTTGAGTAGAAGTTGTGCTAATGTCCAAAAGAGGCTCACAAGATGTCACCTTGGTAATACTTGCCTCACGAGCTAACTTTAGCCCATCATGGGAGATTAGAAGATCATTGTGAGAGCCCGAGAGCTTTTCATGACTTTCTTCCAATTTCCTATACTTGCTAGTTAGCAACTCAAGTTGAGCCCTTAGCTCAACGTTCTCCTTTAGGGTAGATGCTTCACAAGAAGTAGAGTTAGTAGCACAAGCATCATTAATGGAATTTTCCTTTTCAAGCTCATAAGATTCAATTTTTTGTGTGAGGAGACAATTAGTGTGCTTCTCCTCGGCAAGCTCTTGCTTAAGGAGATTGAATCTCCGACTCCCATCATCAAGTTGGAAATCCAACTCCTCTATGGTTCCCGTTTTTTTAGTTATGGTGTCCATAACATGTTTGATACAAGTAATGGCCTTATTATTACCACGAAGAGAGGTACACAAAAAAGTCAACTCAAGCCAAGATAGCACTATTATCCTCATCAATTTCATCATCACTATCATCATTATCATTGTTATTATCTTTACAAGATATATTGGGATCCAAAGTAGGAGATACCTTTAATCCTCTTGCCATAAGGCACATGTGAGCACGGGAGGATGAAGATGAGGATATTCTTGAATCTTCATTCATGATCATTTCTTGCTCCATAGAATGTTTGATTTCCTCTACATTGTTAGATAAACAACTAGAGGAAATAGAAGCATTTTGTTTACGGGAACAAGGCAAATCAAGCATATCATCTACACTAGTACTCAAATAATTTCTAAATGATATACAAGGACTAGCACCACAAGGGGATATAGCATTATTGTTGCAAGAAGTGCTTAAGTCCAAAGAAGAAACATTGCAATGGGATATAGATTAAGGATCATCATTAGCGAGCATAATATCAACATTGCAATTCCCAACACCACTCACCATATCTTTACCTTGTGTCTTTCCAGACATTGGTGAAGTGGGTGAAGATGAGAACTCATCGCGGCCGGAGGTGGAAGCAACTTGGAGCTCTTCATGATGTGAAGGAACCGAGATCTCCTCGGAGAAACACTGACAATATTAGAAATGGAACCACCAAATATTTCTTTAAGCTTGGTCCACTTCTCATGAGATGACTTGCGCTTTACAATCGTCAAGAACAAATTAACTGTGGGGCTCAAAGAGAAAATAAGCTCATTAGATACTTGAGCTTCGAGATGTAAATTTTTCTCATCCTCTAAAGATAGATTTTGAGGATCCATAGGAGGAGAAAAACCTACATCTAGAAATCGCTCAATATTTGGACACAAGGTCCGAAGATTACAAAGCAAGCAATTTATCCACAAAGCATAATTTGTGCCATCAAATATAATTGTGTCATTGTGCACTATACTATTAGCCGACATCTTTACACTCTAGGTGGTGAAGCCTAAACATGGAGAGACCTTGCTCTGATACCAATTGAAAGGATAGAGATGTCTCCTAGAGGAGGGTGAATAGGCAATTTCAAAACTATTACGGTTTTGGCTTGATAGAATGCGGAATTAAACTAACGTTTATTTTACAAGCACAAAACCTAAATACACTAGACTCAACTAAGTGCACCAACAACAAATTAAGCTAAGCAAGATAACACAAGATAAATATACCACAAGTGATAAGCCAGATATAAGTACTTCAAGCTCGATGGCTATCACAAGGAAAGTAAGCTCGGATATAGAGATAACCGAGGCACGCGGAGACGAAGATGTATTCCCGTGTTCACCACCTTTGGGAAGGGGGATACGTCACGTTGGAGAGGTGTGAGGTTCCACGAAGGATTCCTCACGCGCCACAAAGGCTCACCTTCTTCTCTGAGTCTATCCCACGAAGGAATAGGCCCTTTCCTTATGGCTAGCTTTTCCTCCACTCCGGAGACGGCAAGCTCCACAACCACTTCACGAGCTCCACGAAGGAGAAGCCCGGGTCTCTTCACAGTCTTCCACGAAGAGAACACCACGGCACCAACCGCCAAGCCAACTAGGAGGTCACCCTCCAAGAGTAACAAGCTCACGGTCTCTCACTCGAACAAATCGTAATGGAGAGCTCAACACTTATGCGAGAATGCAAAGCAAGAACACCAAGGGTGCTCAAATCCTTCACTCTCAAATACCACCCAAGAAACAAGTGCTAGGGAGGAATTAGAGAGGAAGAACAATGGTGGAAGTCAACAAATGACTCCAAGATCTAGATCCAATGGGTTCCCCTCACTTAGAGGAGGAATTGGTTGGTGGGGATTGTAGATCTAGATCTCCTCTTCCAAAGCCCTAAAAAAGATGCAAGAATCATAGGAGGGAAGGGGAGAAAGCAAGCTCAAGAGGTTCAACAATAGAGGTCAATTTCATGGTCAAGAACGCTCTAAAACGTTGGGGGAAGAACCCCCTTTTATAGTGGAAAGCAAATATGGCCGTTGGGAGAAAACCGTGCGAATCCGGTTGAAAGTTCGGTTGGACCGGCTCCAGAACCGGATGGTTCGGTTCCTGGACCGAAAAACCGGATCTCAACCGGGATAAGGGTCACTACACAGTCTCGGATAGAATCGGTATAGAAAAACCAAAAATCCCGGTTGAATCTCGGTTTTCCGGTGCTAGCACCGGACCACCCGGTCTGGGAGCCGGTTGAACCGGATCCACAACCGGGATGAAACTGACTTAATGAAAAACGCAATAACTTTTGCATACGGACTCCGATTTCGATGACCTTGGGATTGTTTTGACGAGGACAACAAGCTCTAAAAGATTATACGGAGAAACATCATAGCCCAACAAAGGAGGATAGAACCAAATGAAGAAAGGTAAGAAGCCTCCCTAAATAAGAACCGATAAAACCTTCAAACTCGAAAACGCCATAGAAGATGCATACAAATTCCATTTTCGATGAACTTGGGCTTGTTGAAGAGCTAGCAACAAGCTCAAGAACCTCACATGGAGAAACACAAAGAAGCAACAAAACAGGAAGATGCAAAGTATGCAAACGATTGAGCTCCCTATGACGATGTGATCAAGTTACACAACCGAGATCCCCTCTTGATAGTGCGGCTATCTATCCTTTAAACCGGTCTCCCAACAACCACCTTGAGACTGGTAAAAGGAAAACCTAGCAAGGCCATACCTTTTCCTTGCACATACCGCTTGATCTTGATGACAACGCTTCAAGCTCCACCCAAGCCGGAATGCAACACTTGATCATTGTTGCTTCGTGAAGACTCCTAATTTGCTCCCCCATACACCACTATGGGATAGCTTCATTAATACATGTATTCACATGTCCATTATCACCAATATGGACGACAAGCTTCAAGCAAATGATCTTCTCGAGATGCTTATCTTGAACTTGCCCTTCTCAACCTTGATGACGATCACCACTTGATGTCATCCTCTCATGGGCTATATAATATCTTCATTTTTGAAGCATGCCCATGGAAAGATACTTGTCCCATATAGAAAACGCAAAGGCAAATATATAATGGGTTAGTTCATGATGCATAATTAACAAGGCTTACCATACCATAAGACCATGTGGTACATTCTTTATGCTTCATGTGTTGACCAACTTGAAATCACTCTTCACTCTTTGTATTGGTCAACCAAGTATCTTCTCGTGCTCCATCTTAATATCTTGAGGTACATAAGGAACTCTTCATTTGATTACATGCTATAAATCTTAGTCAACCATAGCTCAACTAATGAGGCTATCATGACACTGACTTAGAGCCATATCTTGAATTCTTTTATTGAGATCACACTCTCAAGATCTTGATCATATCATATTCTTCTCCTCAACTCGATGATTTTGATGCCAATACTCAAGGTATATCTTTATCTTCATGGCATCCATCTTGAATCCAACACATGGACTACACACATGACCTATGTAATATACCTTCATATAAAACTCAGTGAAAACATTAGTCCATAGGGATTGTCATTAATCACCAAAACCACACATAGGGGCAATTATCCTTTCATCTTCCCTTCACACGAACGGATAACCTTGTCGTGAAGTTGTAGATTCCCTGCGAGGACTTGGCATGGGTGGGAACCCTTATGTCCCCGCGATATTGATGTCTAGGTTATCCGTGAGGGGCCATCGGAGGTAGATCTGCCACTTTGGTGGGGGTTGCCAGGGACATGATCTGCTCACTAGAGTCTCCAATAGTATATGAAGAGACGACATTGAAGTGTCCAGCCAGTCAGTGAGCCGTCTCGTCGCCATTGATGGCGCAGGCTGCCGTCGGTCAGTCTTCCGCCCAGCGCCTCTGAATCGTTGCTACGGTTGCGTCTGAATTAGTGCCGTTGCGTGCGTCTGAATCACCGCGTGGCTGACGGGTGGACCCGGGTGGCCAACGGGCAGGACACCCATGTTGTCCACGCGCGTTCGGACCGACGCAACCAAGTCCCAGATTAGATGCATGAATGGGTCGAGCCGGACGTGTTTGTCCGAATGGGTCGGCCCGCTAGGGCTAAGGATAATAATTTTACCCATGGATACGGGTATCCGCGGATACCGTATCCACATGGGTAGGGCATAGACACACTTTTATACCCATGGGTAATACTCATACCCTACCCGTTAAGTCACGGGTATGGGCACGAGTATAGACTTGTACCCATGGGTATACCATATCCTGCCCGTTTAAACTGACATGTCAAACTTACCTATAGAGTTTGAGCCTATGCGGCCGAGAAGCCTAGGGACGAGTATGAGATTGTGACTTCTAAAGTTTAATTTGATACTTTCATGTACTCGTCTACTATTAGTAAGTAGAGATTATTGTCTTTTTTCAAATATGCTATTGATGAAATTAAAATTTTGAATAACTTGTATACTATTGGATATACCCACCGGATACCCGATTGGTACGGGTACACAGCGGGTATGAGTATGGGTAAAGTTTTATAGCGCGGTTACTATATAGGTAAGCTTTTATACCTATTGGCTACACGGGTATGAGTATGATATTGCTCTAAGAGCAACCCTAGCATATACTAAAAAACGCGAACTGAAAAACCCATGGTACAGTGGACTGAACTTGCGATTTGCCAAAGTTTAGTTCGTCGCACAGAGCAGACACCACAAACTGAAACTAAACATTTAAAACTTCGCGGAAAAAAGCATTCACGGGAAAATTCAGAGAAGAACAACGCCACATTCATAGTTTCAAATTCAGTTAAACATCACAAACAACATAATTTACATAATAAAACTAACAAATGACCGACGCGCGCAATGCAGATGCAAAATCCGGCCCCAAACGGGGCCTCAAAGCGGCGTCGATCTTGCGCCGGAGCTGCTCACTCCTCGTCGTCATCGAGTCGGCGATGGCGACCCCTCCGCCTCCGCCGCTTGCGTCGAGCCGCTCGCCGCTTTCGCTTTCTAGCGCTCGATGTGAGAGGGCCTCGTCGAGCTGGCCTCGTCGTTGATCTCGCGGCAGCCTGACTCCGGCGGACGGCAGCGGCGGTGATACGCGCCGTCCTCGTCCTTGTCGTAAGTCGCCTTGGCGGTAATCCGGTGGCCGCTCTCATCCGACGACTCGGTGTGCTCGTCCGTCATATAGTCTCGGTAGTAGCTCTTTTGGTCGTCGTAGGGCGAAGGAGCGCGGCGGAAAGCGGCTTGACGCTCACTGCCGGAGGCCGTAGCCGGCGTCTGGCGGCGAGGCACAGGAGCCATATTAGCCGATGTCTTTGTCGCTTGCGCTTGGCGGCGATGGAGCGGATCTTCTCGAGCTCGCGCGACTTCAGCCAGCCCGAGGCCGAGGCGAGGCGAGGTGGGGCGGGGTTCATGGCGGCGGAATGGCAAGTTGGTTGTGCAGTGGGCGAAGTGATTTATGGTGTTGCTGCCGGTAGCGGAGATATGCGAGGGCGGTGGAGGGGATAGAGTTTGGCCTCGGTTTGCTCCACAGCTACATAAATATACCACACGGCCTAGGCTTTTCTCGGGCCATCGTAAAAAAATTACGGACCGGCACCACTTTACGGTAGCTGCACGCCGCGTGGAACCGAGCTGAAACCTAAAGTCGCCAAAAAAAATGATTTTGGGCCGTTTTTCAGTATCTGAAAGAATTGCTCTAAACCCGTATCCTACCGAGTAAATTACAAAAAAACACCATAATTGGGACGAGGGTAACAACCCTTTAAAAAAACCACCATGCATTTTGACGGGTGTTTGTTACCCTGTTTTTTTTTTAATTTACTCTACCCTACCCGTTGCCATCGTTAGCTGGGGCGCCCGGTGCAGATGCCCTAACGCGGAGGAAACATACCAAGACCACACGAATCAGACGGAGCGTTCCAATTCCGTCGCCGCCGGCCACCGCGCCGCCTGCGACGCCATGCTCCACCTCCGGCACTGCATCGTCTCCTGTCTCCTCTCTTCTCCTGCCACCTCCCCCATCTTCCCTCTCCACCGCTTGCTCTCTGCCGCCGCGCCCGCCGTTTCCGCAAACCCTGGCTTCGCGGCGGAGGAGTACCTCGTCCACACCTGCGGCCTCACCCGAGCCCAGGCACTCAAGGTCTCCGCGAAGACCTCCCACATCAAGTCCCCCACCAATCCCGACGCCGTTCTCGCCTTCCTCGCCGATCTCGGTCTCGCCGGCGCCGACGTCGCCGCCCTCGTCGGCAAGGACCCGCTGTTCCTCTGCGCCGGCGTGGAGAGAACCCTGTCCCCCGTCGTCGTTGGGCTCACCGGTCTCGGTCTATCGCGTTCCGAGGTCGCCCGCCTGGTGTCGCTCGCCCCCGACAGATTCCGCTGTAGATCCATCGTCTCCAAGTTGCAGTACTACCTTCCTCTCTTCGGTTCCCCCGAGAAGCTCCTCCGAGCACTCAAGAACGGAACTAACCTTCTCTCCTCCGACCTTGAGAGGCTGGTGAAGCCTAATGTTGCGTTCCTGCGGGGGTGCAGGCTAGGTGATTGCGATGTTGCCAAGCTATGCCTCCTTGTGCCATGGTTACTCAGCACGAACCCAGAGCGCGTCCAGGCAATGGTGGCGTGCGCCGAAGGTCTTGGCGTGCCCCGTGAGTCTATGATGTTCAGGCACATGCTGCAGGCTGTCTCATTGCTCAGCAAGGAAAAGATCGCTGCCAAACTGGAGTCCTTGAAGAACATGTTCAGGTGGTCGGATGCTGAGGTCCGCATTGCTGTTTGTAAGGCTCCAAAGTTGCTGACAAAATCTAAGGAGGCTCTGCAGAGCAGGTCAAATTTCCTCTTCTCTAATGTGGGGTTGGCACCGGCATATATTGCTCATCGGCCAGCAATGCTCACTTACAGCCTGGAGGGCCGTGTCAGACCCCGGTACTATGTCCTTAAGTTTCTTAAGGAAAAAGGATTGTTACATAAAGACCGTGACTACTATAGTACACTCATGATCAGCGAGAAGGAATTCATGGAGAAGTTCGTATGCCCTCACAAGGAAGCTGCACCACACCTTGCTGAAGACTATGCAGCAGTCTGCAGAGGGAAAGTGCCTACTTGATTTAGATTTACATGAACCAAGAACGGGTAAAACAGGTAACTGTGTATGGCACACCAATTTTTCACTTGAGTGATTGGATGTCTGCTATAGTATGTATGTTAGTTACATGTCGATTTGGTGTTGGTAATCTTTGATGAAACTGGTAATCTGATTTGTGATTTCTGGCATATTCATTATATTCAGTAGATAAGAAAGCATCATACTGCTATTTTGTCCATCCCCATGTCATATTGACACACATGGGAACTAAGAGAGTGAGATCATGGTATTCTGCAAATTCTTTCAAGTATCAGTGAGTAGTATATTTCCACACTATATCTGTTTGTTCTCAAATGGCCATTGCAGTTTCCAGTGCAGATCTCAATATATCTTTCAGTGAAAGAAGGTTCTCATTTTGGGAGAGGATCGAAGTCTCTAAAAAATCTCTGGATGAAAACTTTGAACTTCCTTTTCCGTGTGGAACAAGTTTGTATTTGTTGATGATTGCAGTGTGTTGAACACTGACAGGGATGCAGTTTTAATCTGGTTTTACCTATGCTCTTCCTACAGTGACTTTGTTTACAAATATTAACTATTGTGTAGACTGTTACCTTAGTCAAGACAGAGGATGTCTTAACCAAGCATGGTCTGAACATTTAAGGGTGTGCGGTATTTTTCTTAGTTGTTACCGAATACCATCTCCTGGTCATCAATTTTAGTTAAATTTCACTCTAGACATGCGAGTACTAACTGTCAGATATTGTGAATCTTGCAGAATTTCAGACAGTAGACATGTTGTGTAGTTCAAATAGGGAACCAAGGTAGCTGTATGAGGAGAGGATGGTGCACATCTGTTTGCTACTGATGTGAGGCTGTACAAGCCGGAATAGATGAGATCTTCCAGTAACGCCACAGAGAATAGGAGATGCGTCCATGCTGTTACTAGCAAAGAGCTCTGTTTGGAAATGAAGATCAGTTGTGTGTCCCTTCTTTGGTGCATACCGATGAATGGTGTTTTTTTCTCTTCCAAGTGATCTGAAGCATGGCAGCTATGGCTTTGCTGTACTATACTCGTTTCTGAAGTATCTGAAGGTCAGGTTCAGGGCAGAGGTTGCCTTCAATCTCTATCTGCAGACAGACTCGACGATGCTACTTGATGATGCTTTTGCATGAGGCAGCTTCAGGAGCAGGTATTTTGTGACCTGACACCGCTGCGGGAAGATGCTCCTATTTTTCACGTTTTGAACATAGCAAGTCTGCAAATCGTTGCTTCAAGTATTTTGAGTACAAAGACTGACACGCAACCGAGGCAATCTGAACACGTTAGCTAGGTGAAAAAAATGGTACACTCAGCTCCGTGCTTTTCCATTTGCAGACAGTCTTGGATCTTCACTTGGACGTCAGGAATTGAATGAGGCGTGCATGTAAGTAAACTCAATTGGTGTGCTATGAATTGTGTACTCCGAATCTGAATCAGAGTTGAAAGTTAACTCTGAATCCAATAAACTCAATTTAGTAGCTGCTGCAGGCGTTCTTGCTGGAACGGATGTCAATCTTGTACTACCTCCGTTTCAAAATATAAGATGTTTTAGATTTGTGAAGAAAATGTATTTAGACTTTTTTAGTGTATAGATTTACTCTAAAATTGAGTGAACTTAGTACTAAAAGAAGTCTAGATACATTTGCTTTATAAAGCTAAAACATCTTATATTTTGGAACGGAGGAAGTAGCTATGAAATTTCACTTTATACTGAATAATGAATGTCAAGGAAAGTTGACACTGCCACAAACCTGGAACGGAAAAGAACACATGCTATGGAATGTTATGAAATTCTTTCAAATTCGAAAAAAAATGCTGAGAATCATTTTCGTATTTGTTTTTTAGTTGATGTCCTCTATTTGATTGGAACACGAGAAGCCGTTTTTTTTTTCAATTTAGGAAACTGACGCTTGGTGTACAAGCCAAGGCTTGAAGGCTGGCTGCCCACCGCAATCACACTTTGGGCTCTATGAAGAGCTTACTGGGCTTTCTTTTGTTAAAAATATCCCAGGAAAATAGGGAACTAAATCCCCGCTTAACTGGGAGGGTGCGGTTCCTACCTGGAACCGACGTCCCGCTCCCCGACGGTTCCTTCCAGAAAAACTCTGATAACCATCGATCTAGGAACTGCCTAATCGAGGTCGTCTTTTCAGAGAACCGACATATTTCCAATTGTATAAAAAGCTCTATCAATCATCAATAAAGAACACATATTTTCATTCGTCTCTCGCTGTCTATCCTTACAGTTCTAACACGTTATCAGCACTGCTCCGGCGAGGATTCCGGCGATCACCGGAATTAGAGAAAAGAGGTAAGAAACATGCCTCGTCCGATGCCCATGTTCCTTCGCCGCCGCGCTGCCGCCGACGCCGCCGCGAATTGGGGTTCGCCACCACGCCTTCGCTTGACGACCGCCGCTACGGTGATGGGCAGATTTACCGCCGCCACGTGCAGAGGAGGCTACCGTGAACGCCGCCATGGTCTGCGTTTTCGTGGTGCCGCCAAGGCTGCGCTGCGGTGCGCGCCTTCGCCGCCCGGCTGCCACCATGTCGGTCCGCCTTTGACGTAAGGCACCTCAAGGGAAAAGGTTTGAAGCCAACTTCAACCTTCATCCAGATGGCACCAATGGAGCTGGTTGTTCGCAAGATGCTCCTCCTGGACCTAGCAACACCATGACTCTCCAGCAGCCCGAGGACCCTATGAGCACGGAGAACATGATGATTGAGTACGCCTCAAACGACGTGTTTGGAGACTTCGACTAGTCCCACTATCTCCTTAGTGATCACTTTATGTTATGTCCATTTGTGATGTTGTAATAAGAACATAAGTATTGTTGTTGTCATGTATATTGTATCAGCACTTTGATATAATAAAGATTGTATTCTATGTATCTAAATAAGGTTTTCTTATTGAAAATTCTTCATTTTTATATATAGCTCTCTACAAGGACAATCCGATGGAAGAGGAATTATGCCTTGTGGATAGTGCTACCACAAACTCCATATTGAGGGAGTTGAAATATTTTCAGACACTGAAAAAGATGAATGGAGATATTTTGACTATCGCTGGACGCGATACGGTAATTGTTGGCACTGGACGTGCCATATTTACCCTCCCAAACGGTACACAAATGACAATTGAGGATGCCTTATTGTATCCCGATTCATCACGTACCTTAATCAGTTATCGAGATATCCGTAAGAATGGTTTTCATATTGAAACCCATGAAGACAACAAAGAAGAGTATCTGCTCTTCACAAAAGATAACGGATATGGCAAGCAAGTACTTGAAAAAATTCCTTCTCTGTCGTCCGGACTGTACTATACGTACATCAAACCCGTAGAACATGTTGCTTACAAGGTAATCTTTCAGAATATTGATGCATTTCAAACTTGGCATGATCGCCTAGGCCATCCCGGCATCGGGATGATGAGGAAGATTACTAGCAATTCCATTGGTCATAATTTGTATAAGTCCAAATTCCCTCAGTCATCAGACTTTGTGTGTACATCATGTGCCACAGGGAAGCTAATTTTAAGGCCTTCGCACCTCAAAATACAAGTTGAACCACTTCAGTTCCTTGAGCGAATTCAAGGTGATATTTGTGGTCCTATCCAACCATTATCTGGACCATTTAGGTATTTCATGGTTTTGATTGATGCATCTACACGATGGTCACATGTGTGTCTTCTTTCCACACGAAATCATGCATTTGCCAAGATAATGAGGGAAGTAATTAAGTTCTGAGGCCCATTATCCGAAAGTCGAATTAAATCAATTCGCATGGACAATCTTTGCAGAATTCTCTTCACGCGCCTTCAATGACTATTGCATGGCCTTGGGGATTGAAGTTCAGCACTCTGTTCCATATGTCCACACTCAAAATGGTTTGGCTGAGTCCCTAATAAAGATGATCAAACTCATTGCAAGACCTTTGTTAATGAATTGCAGCTTGCCAACTTCGTGTTGGGGTCACGCGGTTTTACACGCTGCTGACCTAATCCAATTGCGACCTACTGCATATCACAAGACTTCCCTACGCAATTGGTGCGGAAATCCTCCCAGCATTTCCCATCTGCGTAAGTTCGGATGTGCTACATACATCCCGATCTCACCACCACAGCGGACATCCATGGGCCCACACAGGAAACTAGGGATTTATGTGGGGTACAAATCGCCGTCGATTATTAAGTACCTGGAATCCCTTACTGGGGATCTATTCACAGCCCGTCACGCTGATTGCATATTTGATGAGGAACATTTTCCGGCATTAGGGGGAGATTTCAAGTACCAGAAAGAATGCCCGGAAATTGATTGGAATGCTATCGCCATTTCAACCTCTGATCCACGTGCCCAGAGACCGAACTCCAAGTTGGAAAATTATCAATTTGCAACATCTTGCAAATAATCCGATTCATTTACTGATCTAAAGGTGTTACTAAATCTGAAAACGGCCGAAATGCGTCCGAAAGAGTGAAGGTACCAACAAAAACCACTCAACTCACGATCCGAAAAGAGGGGAGTAATGCGACCCGACCTAGAACCTACTTCTCGCAAGCAACAAAGGAGAGAGAGGAGAAAATCCTCCAAATCGGTAAATGCAAGTCAGCTCAACGTTGATGAACACCTTATGGGTTGTATACACCCAGTGGAAGGGCAACATCCACAACCCAGCTCCAGCTTGCACACACTGGCTGGGACATCAGAACACCTAGACTCACGCGTATTGGGAAATCACGAAGAGTCATCAAGGGTGCATGAGATATCCACCAACTATATCGGTTCTGGAGAATCATTCAACCGTAAGTCTACGATTGTCGACACTTATTTTTCTGCTACAATTGCTGATACCCTTCGCAATGATCATGATCCAAGGACTATTGTTGAGTGTGAGAAACGCTCCGACTGGCCTAAATGGAAGGAAGCAATACAAGCAGAACTTGCTTCGCTCAATAAAAGGAAGGTATTCACAGAAGCAATACCAACACCTCCCAATGTTTTCCCTGTGGGATTCAAATGGGTTTTCCTCCGGAAACGGAATGAGAACAATGAGGTGGTGAGATATAAAGCGAGGCTCGAGTACAGGTTTCACGCGAGACCCGACATTGATTTCAATGAGACATATTCTCCAAAGAATGAGTGGTATCACTTTCCGATATCTTATATCTTTGGCAGTGCAAAATCGTCTATCTATGCAGTTGATGGATGTCGTGACCGCATATCTTTACGGGTCACTAGATTCGGACATATACATGAAGGTTCCTGATGGAGTCTCTGTCCCGAATGCAAGCGCTAAGCATAACATGTACTTGTGTAAAACTGGACAAGTCTTTATACTTGAAAGCGATCGGAGACGGATGTGGTACAACCGGATTAGTGAGTTCCTTCTTCAGAAGGGTTACTCCAACAATGATGACTGTCCATGTGTCTTCATCAAGAAGTCCTCTTTAGTATTTTGCATCATTTCAGTGTATGTCGATGATCTCAACATCATTGGCAACACACAAGATATTGATGAAGCACGCAATCATCTAAAGACAGAATTTGAGATGAAGGATTTGGGTCAAACCAAATTTTGCTTGGGTCTTTAACTCGAGCACCTTCCCTCAGGAATAATGGTACACCAAGCTGCCTATATCCAGAAAATATTGGAGAAATTCAATATGGACAAATCCTATCCATCTAAAACTCCCATGGTGGTTCGTTCTCTAGACGTAGAGAAAGATCCGTTCAGGCCAAGGGATGATGGAGAAGAGATGTTGGGACCCGAGGTTCCATATCTCAGTGCCATTGGTGCGCTCATGTATCTTGCAAATTGTACGAGACCTGACCTCGCATTTGCAGTGAATCTACTTGCTAGACACAGCGCAGCTCCTACCAAACGCCATTGGTGAGTCAAGAATGTCTTCGATATCTCCAAGGCACAAAGGATCTTGGCCTATACTTTCGGTTTAGAAATCTGGACTTGGTATGATTGGATACACCGATGCTCGCTACTTATCGATCCCCATAATGCGGATCACAGACCGGCTTTGTGTTCCTACATGGTGGAACTGCTATATCATGGAAGTCTTCGAAACAGACTCTGGTTGCCACTTCTACCAATCATTCTGAAATAATTGCATTATATGAGGCATCACGCGAATGTGTGTGGCTTCGCAGAATGATAAACCACATACAACAGTCATGTGGAATTGGTTCTATCGAATCACCTACCATTACCTATGAGGATAATGCGGCTTGTGTTGCACAGATGCAAACATGATACATCAAGAGCAATATCACTAAGCATATTGCTCCAAAGTTGTTTTATCCTCATGAACTCCAAAAGAGTGGGGAAATAAACATCTTGCAAGTCAAATCATGCGATAATCTCGCTGACTTGTTTACGAAGTCTCTACCAACTTCAACATTCTAGAAATATATTCATGAAATCGGTATGCGACGGCTTCGAGATTTGCAAGAATCAGGGGGAGTATCTTCCTGAACTATACCTGTTCAAAGCATCATATTACACTCTTTTTCCCTTAAATGAGTTTACTTTACAGGTTCTCATTGAGGTTTTTAATGAGGTAATATCAACATAAGGTCATATGTCATACTATCTGTTTTCCCCATCGGGGTTTTTAAGATGGTATAAACGACATATTTATTGACCTCTAGATTCTATGGATTTATTTCATATTGAGTTAACAGAGGCAATAATCATTATATGCTGTGCCATTTTCTCCTTATTTTCCTACAGGGTTTTTGAAGGAGGTTTAACAGCATATCCTATCATACTCCTCACATTTTTCCCACAGGGTTTTTGGAGGAGATTTAACCGTGATGATGAGTTGCTATACAGTCAAGCGGTGATTAGGGGGAGTGTTAAAAATATCCCAAGAAAATAGGGGATTAAATCCCCGCTTAACTGGGAGGGTGCGGTTCCTACCTGGAACCGACGTCCCGCTCCCCGACGGTTCCTTCCGGAGAAACTCCAATAACCATCGATCTAGGAACCGCCTAATCGATGCCGTCTTTTCAGAGAACCGACATATTTCCAATTATATAAAAAGCTCTATCAATCATCAATAAAGAACACATATTTTCATTCGTCTCTCGCTGTCTATCCTTACAGTTCTAACATCTTTTACGATATGTGCGGTGATCGACTAGATCCCTCCCTGCCGCTCGGGCGTCCTGTTGCTTTTGTTTCGCATAGGAATCACGATATTGAACCAGAAATGACAACGGGCACAGGATTGTAAAACGGTGGCTTGCAGTATGTTCGTGGGCTCGTGGCCGGATCAATCGCACGGCAATTGCTTATCTTAGTAGAACGTGCGCAACTACTCCCTCTATCCCAATGTTTAAGGCATATGACTTTTTTGAAAAGTCAAGGCATGTAAAATTTGATCAAATTTTAAAAAAAACTATCAAAAACCTATTATATTATATAGACCCGTGTGAAAATATGTTTCATGACGTATGAAAAGGTATGGATTATGTATTATAAATATTAATATTTTTCTCTAAAAACTTGGTCTAATTTTAGGTAGTTTGATTTTAAAAAAGTTATAAGCCTTAAGCCTTGAACGAAGATAGTATTTAAATCGGTCCATTGCTCATTCACTCATCGAGCTGGGACTAAATTACGAAGCCGGAGATACGGCCGCTCCTCGCAGTCAAGTATAGTCTCCTCCTGTACTTGACTGTGGGGACCATTGTCGCTGCTGATTGCTGCCACGCGAGCATGTGCCAATCGAAGACAGGGATAAAGCACTTTGCAAAGCAACACATTGAGAGAGACATGATATATGGAAAGTGTGACGGTTTTTCAAAAAAAGAATCAGAAAATTAATTTTAGTGTCCAAAAAGATACCCACACATGGAAAATACATCTGGATCAATTTTAAACGACAAGTGCAACGGAACTATAGTGTCTAAGAAACAAGTGCCACCACCATAGGGATAAAAAAAGGGAGGCTACAGGGAATAATCACACTATAGTTGGGGCAAAGATTATACAAAGATTATACCATGAAGAAACTAACTGAATCTACAGACGGAGTAAAACAAACAGTAGAAAACGGGAAAAATAATTAGGAACATTAGAACAAATCAATGGTGCAAAAAGCAGTAAGACTAATTGGGGAAAAATCTGGCATCCCTGAACAAGGGTACGAAAGAACAAATTTGAACTCATGAGGAATAAATCACAACTACGGTTGAATTTTTTTCCCACGCTGCTATTGCTAATGCTAGTTGTGTTGCCATATGATTGCTGCCTTTTTTATTGTGTGATGTGCATGCATGCTATGCGCCTAAACTAAACGGTCCAGTGTTGGCATATTTAAAAGACGATGTGCCTGGTGCCTTTTTTAGCAACGGAGGAACAGACCTTATTCCCATGAGATACAAACTAAGTAAACCAAATGGAATAAACCCACGCCTACATTTGGGATAAAACTGTATGCGCCCTAGGAACAAAAATCACATCTACGAGAAATAATATTTTTGTAGCGAAAGAACAAACCTTGTCTATGCAAGGAACAACTCTCGCCTCAACAAACTTACACTACAATTGGGGAAACATATAATGTGAAGGGAAAAATAGAACTTGCATGTGGAACAAAACATTAGAACATGGGGAACAAAATTATAGAATCATAGAACAAATTTAGATTGCAAACAGAACTACACTATGTGGGAAAAATTGGCATCCATGGAATGAATCATGATGGCGAGAGGAACAAGAATATGATTCTTCTTGAACACTCACGAGTATAAAAGGAACAAAAACTTACCAGTCATAACTAGAACAAAAAATTACTAGTCATGGAACAAATCACGAGTACAAAAATATAGAAAAGTTAGGCCAAACAGCAAACAGAACTACACTAAGTGGGGAAAATTGGCATCCATGGAATGAATCATGATGGCGGGAGGAACAAGAATATGATTTTTTTAACACTCACGAGTATAAAAGGAACAAAAACTTACCAGTCATAACTAGAACACAAAATTACTAGTCATGGAACAAATCACGAGTACAAAAATATAGAAAAGTTAGGCCAAACAGAACAAATTTTGAGGAATGAAATCACAACTATTAAAGAAACATGATTTTAGACCTAGTTAAAAAATATTACAAGTCATAGAACAAACATTTCGCTCGTGGGGAACAAAACTTTTGGACAAAAAGGAGCACAAATATATTGACCGCGGAACAAATGGCGAGTACAGGTGGAACACATTAACACCCGAGTACAAGGAAACAAATTAGTTCCTAATAACAAATTGCAAGTACAGATTGAACACAAATTTCATGCCCCCGCGACTATGGACCAAAATTTTATTTCTTAGTGAACAAAATTTCACTTGGCCGCATGACAAAACTACGAGTATCTACGGAACTCAATATTTAGTGCGAGATGACAAAAAATATCTACAAGAGGAAGAAAACTCTAGACTAACGGGAATCAAAAAATTCACGACTACAAATGTGACATGAACTTTTGCGCCCTGAAGGAATAAATCACATCTACCTGTGGAACAAAAAATATTGGACTAAGCGGAATATATCACAACAATATGCGAAATAAATCACAACAACTGAATGAAAAACTAAACCTAGATGGAATAAAAATAAAATAAAATCCTAGATGGGACAAAAAATGCCCTCGAAATACATTTGAATTAGAACATATTATTAAATGGAGTAAGAATATGAAAAAGGAAACATGAAAATAATCGAAAAAGAGAAGAAACCAAAATGAATGATAAATTCCAGAAAACAGAAAAGAATCTAAGAAAGAGAAAAGAAAAAGGAAAAAAAACACTAAGAAGAAGCATACTTGATTGGTACAGAGAAAACACACGATCAGTTGCCTAGCTTATACTCCCTTCGTTTCAAAATATAAGATGTTTTAGCTTTATGAGATAAATGTATCTAGACTATTTTTAGTATGTAGGTTCACTCAGGTTTGGAGTGAATCTACACACTAAAACAAGTCTAGGTATATTTTCTTTACAAATCTAAAACAGCTTATATTTTAAAACAGAGAGAGTATATTGGTAGAGTAGAAGGTTCCTCGCCTTCGATTGGTCAAGGACAACATGCACCTCATCGGTGATGTGGTAGGTCCATGCAACTTTCGGTGTAAAGACGTCCTTCTCTTCGTGTGTGTACATAGGGAATCAGCTCAACCAAGACATACCGAAGGAAACGGGCTCGGCCCATGATAGAAATTCTTAAGAGAAACGGTGACACTGTAACGCGCGCGCGCTAGCGAGCATTCTCCCCTCCATCACTCAAGATCTTTCGCATTCCTTCCCTCGTTGCTAACGCCGTTGCCTGTGCCATGCTCTACAGCTGGACTCTCGCCCACCTCATCTCCTTTCCCTCCGTGTAACACCTCGCTATATGTATGATGGTCGAGGCTAGGGTTTAAGCCAGGAAGAGCAGGGGGCATGACCTAGAAGAAAGGACTAGGGAACGAGACGAAAGATACAGGGAATTTAGTTCATTCAATTCTTGGATGTATTTGTCTTACATAGGTAACCATTATATATGGCATTACTGGTGAAGTGCAACAACTCCACAACCGGCCCAAGGCCCACATAGCTAACTAAACAGTTAAATAAACACACGACACGCCTAGTTTTACGATCACCAAGTGTTACATGTCGCCCCCTTAAGATGTAGCTTTTCCCTAGGCTAGGACCGTTGGACAACGTTTTTTTGACACTTCATAATCCTCCCAGGAAGCAACCTCAGATGGTAATCCTGACCACTTGAGTAACACCTGAAATTGAGCCTTGTTACTTTTCTTGCTAAGCCTTGTGTCAAGAATTTCTACTACAATCATCTCCTATGTACCAACTCCAGAGGACAGGCAACTCGAAAGACACATAAGTGTAATCTGGGTGAAAGGCTTGAGTTGGGACACATGGACCACTGGATTTATCATGCTTGTAGCTGGCAATTTGAGTTTATAAGCTATTTCTCTAGTTTTTGCTTCCACCTAGCACACAAAAATTGTATGCTGGCTTGGGGCAGGGTGTGTTCACCATAGATGATTGAGCATATGGATGCAATTTCAAGTATACTTTCTCACCCATTTGAAATACACGTTCATACCTTTTCTGATCATCATAGTGTTTTTCGCATTTGAGCTTTGTACAGATGGAACTTTAGCACCTTAGAGCAAGAATGCCTTTCCTATAGAAAATCCTTCACCTCCTGATTATCTACATTATTGATATATGGCAACAAACCATAATGAGGCTCATGGTTAAACAAAGCTTTGAATGGAGAACACCCAATAGATTCATGATGGGATGTTGATGGCAACAAAGGCTACTACTTTTTGTTGGGACTCCAAGTGCAGAGTGTTGCAGCAAGCGTTTTTTCCCCACAAAGGTGACTCGAGGGTTTATATTGAACTCTCGGGGAATTGGCTATGGAAGGATGTTTGTCTTCTCCTCTTCAAGCAACCTATAAAGTAAAATAAAATGTCTTGTGTCTCCAACTCCACCAAGTGGTTTTCAAGCACAAGGTTTCATATTAGTAATATAAAATATAATATAAAACAAAGTAAAGTAAAGCAAAGAAATATAAAGTAATGCATACTAGATGATATGGAAGATAGTAGAGTTGTTTTGGGGGTTTTAAAAGTGATTGAAAATATAAAAAGTATTTTTGTATTTTCGAAATAATTAATTGCTAGAAATTAAAAGGATAGTAGATGCAATAGATAGGTGTTTCTTATGATAAAAATCGGACCGAGGTTCATGGGTTCACTTGTCTACTCTCTTTTTAGGCTGTGGTGATCAAAAAGCAATTCATCAATGATAAAGACTCATGGAATTTTCTATATGTGCTTGAATTAATATGGGCATCACGTTCCAATATTGAGATGGAATACATCTCTCTCTTATACTCCTCAAAAAAGGGAAATCTCCATGCAATCTTGAATTAAGAACAAATCAGAGTATAGCTTTAAGCAATAGTACATGATATTTGAAACACAAATATGCTACCTTGATCTAACAAGGTTATCACATTCTCACATGATAACTATAGCACATGATTTAACTTTTCCCCTAGTTAGGCAACAAAAGAAAGGTAAAAACCAAAGTAGACCTTGAATATTATCTGTCACAATTCAATCTCAACCACCATGCTACTCCATCTAACACACACTTATCCCCATACAAGTTCTTGCATACAAGTTGGATCAAAACAAGCAATTAAAAACGGGGTGCGTGATATGCATCTATCAAAACATCTTACACAAAATAGATTCCAATCTCAAATATCAAATCATAGAACAAATATCCACCACATAGGAATTACAAATATGACCATAATCATGTAGAGCAGCTCATATGGTACTAGATTTATGAAAAACAAGAGAGAGAGAGAGAGAGAGAGAGCTACTGCCATAAACCCATAGCCTGGAGGTGGACTACTCCCTCTTCATTGTAAACGCCCCCGAATCGGGTCTATGCAGATCTTAGCATTTCCCGCCAAAACCCGCATAGAAGCGATTCAAAGATGCCCACCAGACACTTTTGTGTGGGTGGGATTTGATTGCAAGTAGTTACATCACAGTAGTTTACAACAGTCAACAAGAACTTATATATACAACATCGACTTGATGAGTCAAGAATACAAAAGACACAATTCAAAGATAAAGCGATATAGTATCCGAGTACGGATAAGAACCAAATGGGACTAAGAGTCCTAAAGAATAACCAAGCGGTGTCCATAAACCCTGCCCATGCCAAGCCGTAAGGGTAACCTTGCTAACGCCGATGATCACATACCTGTCAAAGCCAAAGGGTGGCAACAAAGGGCAAAGGAAAATATAAGAGAGTGGCCAGTACTGAGACCAGTACACGACGAGTCTTAGAATTCGGTGGTCCTCGCCTACATGGTATGGTGGGCTCAGTGGCAGTGAAGCTTGCACTATCTAACTTATAGAGACACACTACAACTTTGGCAATTAGAGAGGGATAAGAGAGCTCTATACGGTAACAATAGTATAACACCAAGCATAACCCATCTGAAGGTTTCCCCCTCGAAAACCAGTCGAGGAAGTCCACTCGTGGAACACACAATGGTAATTTTAGTTAATCAAGTATTTAGTTGATAAGGCTAGTTACTAATCATATTATTAAAAAGGCAAAACATTAGTGGCATTGTCTATGATCATGACACTGTACTCCTGAGGCGTCCATAACCATGGACACACGGCTTCTCGAAAAGATTTACCCTGCAGGGGTGCACTACTGTACCCAAACGCATGATCAACCCTTCAGGAAACATATTACGCGTGTCATCCGAATCTCACAACAAGAACTGTCCCTTAAATACGCGCATATCCAGAGGCATCACCTACTGTGTGGAACCAACCAAGAGGTATGACGATTCTCAAGGAAGGCATAATGTTTGCGCCTACTGGTTGATTGGGCCCTGCGAGGTAACTTGTACACACCGTGGGTGCCGCCATCGTGTACCGCAATTTATGTATGAAAGCCATGGTAACCATCAAAACATCAAGTCCGAAGACATATCAACTCACCCATGTCTGAGGACATATTATGCATATGCACCAAATGGAAAACCAATTTTATAACCCTCTGGATATACGAATAGCACCGGTAGTTGAGGGGGGGGGGTTCCCAGAGTCCCCACATTTGGTTAGCGCGATCAACTCAGAACTGGTATCATAGAACGAACGGGTCCTAGGTTGGCTCAAGCAGTTCCCAAAGGTGGTCACTACCGGGGCCTTATCATTAGGTGAAACCATAACCATAACCAATATCACCAATTTAATTTATCTTGTTATCGACCATGACCAGATATCACGGTTCACCTATGTGAGAGCGGGAAGCAGACCTAAGCATGCGCTATGACTCGCAAGGGCAAAGCTAGATAATCAAACAAGGCAATAGGATAACCATGGTAATATAGTAGAGCAGGTAAATAAAGGGACAATACTAAAGCATCGACAATAAGGATAGCAGTAGACAAAGGAAGGAAGCAAAGACTATACATGCAAAATAGGTAGAAGGGGAGAGAATGCTCGCCCATGAGACAAAGTCGGGAAACCGAAGGCTTGTCACAACTCGCATCCACTCATAATCCTATCCGGTGAAGAAGCAAAACACTAGAAGAGGCAACGACATTTAATACTAGGAAAAAGAACCGACATGTTTATGATATGATGCGTGGCATGGCAATATGCGGTCTATCTTAGCAATATTAAGTGGAATCAGAGTCCCGATAAATAAATATTATGGTTCAAGTTATTTATTTACCCTGCAAATTAAATGTTGAATTAACAAGGCAAAGCATAGCATCAAGTTTGTTACACAAATTTAAATGGAGTCTATATAAGACAAGAATATTCTACATATACACTCTGTTGGAGATATGCCCTAGACGCAATAATAAATGTAGTTATTATTATATCTTTGTGTTTATGATAAATGTTTACATTCATGCTATAACAGTATTAACAAGGAAACATTAATACTTGTGTGATTTGTAAACTAACTTAGAGTCCCTAGTAAAGCCTCTTTATAATACTAGCTTGTTGGTTAATAAATGATTGTGGTTTCCCTATCATGAACATTGAGATGTTATTAACAACAAGATCATATCGTTAGGAGAATGGTATGATGGACATACTCCTATAGATAAGCGTAGCATAAAGATCAAGTCATTTTAATAGTTCAATTGTTATATGCTTTCTGATACATAGTAACCTAATTCCTTCGACCATGAGATCATGCTTATCACCATCACCGGAAGGATGCTTTGATGACATCAAACACCACACCGTAACTGGGTGGCTATAAAGGTGGCATTGAGTGTTCAGAAAGTATGGGTTGAGACACATGGATCAAGAGTGGGATTTGTCCATCCATATGACGCATAGATATACTTTGGGCCCTCTCGGTGGAATGTCATCCAATTGGCTTGCAAGCATGTGACTGGCTCACAAGGGATCACATATCACGGCAACGAGAAAAGAGTACTTATCAGTAATGAGGTTGAACTAGGTATGCAGATACAAGCGATCAAAACCTCGGATAAGTAAACTATCGTGAGACAAAGGGAAATTGGTATCGTATGTAAGTGGTTCATTCGATCGCAAAGTAATCGTAGAAATATGTGGGAACCATATGAATTTCCAGATTCCTCTATTGGTTATTGTTCGGAGAAGTGTCTCGATCATGTCTGCATAATTCACGAACCGTAGGGAGACACACTTAAGGATTCGATGTTGTTGAGTAGTTATGGAATGATGAGTAAGAGACCAAATGTTGTTCGGAGTCTCGGATGGGATCCGGGATATAACGAGGAGATCCGTAATGGTCCAGAGAATAAGATTCATATAAGGAAAGTCCTATTTCGGGGTTGGAGAATGATTCCGGTGTTTTCATCGGGAATGTTCTAGAAGGTTCCGGAAGGTCCGGCACTCCGGAAAGGAAGGGTACATGAATGTGTCATAACAAGTTGGAATGGTTGCATCATGTACTAGGTGTCATCGCTGAGCAAAATAAAGGGATAAATTAAATCCTAGTTTGAAAAGTCAAACGCCAATTTGAAAAGTCAAACGGCAAGTTTGCTTGGTGGAGGGAGAGTAGGAAACCTACTTGGGGAGGAGTTCCTCTCCCTCCACCGCCGCCTTGAGGCGAGTTGGGGAGGACTCCTCCCCTTGGTGGCGCCCTCCACCTATAAAAGGAGGCGGTGCCCCTCTAGACCTACCTCCACCACCCAAAACCCTAGCCCTGGCAGCCGCCTAGGGCAAACCCTAGCCGCCGACTTGGGGCTTTCACAAGCCCTAGCCGCCGGCCTAGCCCTCTCTCCTTGGTGTGTCTAAACCCTAGATCACCGAGGCCTCTCTCATAGTCCACCATACTCGCTCCAGCTTAAGGCGAAGCCCTGCGAGATCTCCCCTCTACTTCCGGTACCACGCCGTCGTGCTGTCGGAATCGCGAGGAGAGTGCTACAACCTTCGCTGCCTGCTAGAACAAGGGATAGGAAGGTCTTCATCGAGTACCGAACGTGTGACCGAGCGATCAAGGAATCTGACTTGCCGGAAGGATCGTCTACACGATCTTGAGATCGGCAAGAGTACGACTACATCACCCACGAGAATCCGCTCTCGTTAAACACTTTGGAATCTTTGAGGGTGAGTTATTCTATCGACTCGTTGCTACAATCTAGTAGATAGATCTTGGCTTGTTTGTTTGTATGCGGTAGAAATTTTTTGTTTTCCATGCTACGAACCCCTACAGTGGTATCAGAGCCGTGTCTATATGTAGATCTGTTGCATGAGTAGAACACAATGGTCATTGTGGGCGGTGGTGCTTTTATTATCAATTGCTTCTTGTGTACTTTGCATCTTGCGGTATGATGGGATGAAGCGGCCCGGGCTAACCTTACATGACATCGTTCATGAGACTTGCTCCACGCTCAACATGCAACTTGTATTGCATAAGTGGCTTTGTGGGTGTTTGTCTCTCCTATTATAGTATAGATCCAATTTACAACAGGCACTTGATAGTTTAAACATCAACGTTGTGGTTCTTGTTCGTAAGTTAGATCGACACTTATTGAAAGCCCCAAACCACGTAAAATATGCAAAGAAATTAGAGGCGTCTAACTTTGTTTTACAGGGTGTGCTGTGATGTGATATGGCCATGATTGTGATTATATTTGATGTATGCAATGTTCATTATTGTAAGTTGGCAACCGGCATCAGCCATATGGTTGTCTTTAATTTCTGTTAAGACCCGCGTGTCTATTCAAAGGAGTTGTAATAGTTGAAGCTGGTGGACGACAATCATGGAGCAGCGTCATTGAACTTGATGCAATGCCGGTGATGATGGAGATCATGTTCGTGCTTGAAGATGGAGATCGGAAGCACAAAGAAGAAAGGCCATATCATATCACATATTATGAATTGCATGTGATGTTAATCCTTTATGCATCTTGTATTGCTTAGTTAACAACGGTAGCATTATAAGATGATCCCTCATGCACATAAATTTCAAGTTCTAAAGTGTTCATCCTTAGTAAGCACCCTTGCTAAAGCTTGTTGTTTCGAAGCACCACGTGATGATCGGGTGTGTTAGATTCTGCAAGTGTATACAACGTGAGCAAGCCATATTTTCTCATGCGGAAGCTAAGGTTTGATCTTGATGAGCCTAGCATGTACAGACATGGTCTCGGAACACGGATCACCGAAAGGTAAAGCATGAATCATATAGAAGATATGATGAACATGTCGATTATTCGCCATTGAAGCTACATCAACTCTCGTGATGATCGGTTTTGATGTGGTGGATTTGGTTCATGTGATCACTAAAACAATGTGAGGGATATTGTTTTGAGTGGGAGTTCACCTAGATTAATTTAACTATTAATTAGAACTCAATTTTTCATAAACTTAGTCTAAACTATTGCAAATATGTTGTAGATCAATGGCGGCCCCTACCATCAATTTTAATGCGTTCCTAGAGAAAGAAAGTTGAAAAACAATGGAAGCAACTTCGCGGATTGGTTCCGCAATTTGAGGATTGTCCTCAATGCTGGTAATTTGACCTATGTGCTGGATGCACCGCTCGGTGACCCGCCTGCAGCTACTGCTACCGATGAAGTAAAGAATGTTTACCTCGCTCGGAAGAATCAGTACTCCACAGTTCAGTGTGCTATCTTGTATGGTTTGGAATCAGAGCTTGAGAAAAGGTTTGAGAATTCAGACCCACATGATATTGTCCGTGAACTCAAATTGATATTTGAGACTCACGCGATTGAGTTGAAACTATGAGGCTTGAAAAGTTCTTTAAGCGCAAGATGGAAGAGGCGCCTCTGGTGAGCATGTGCTTAAGATGTGCAGACGCATAAACAAACTCCAAAGCTTGGGTATAGTGATTCCTAATGCTTTGGGGATTTACCGTGTTCTCCAATCACTACCACCAAGTTACAAGAACTTTGTGATGAACTACAATATGCAAAGCATGAACAAGCAGTTGCCAGAACTCTTCTCCATGTTAAAATCTACAGAAGTGGAGATCAAGAAAGAGCACAAAGTGTTGATGGTCAATAAGACCACCAAATTCAAGAAAGGCAAGTCTAAGCAAAAGGGACACTTCAAGAAGGGTGGTAAGAAAGTTACCGCACCGACGAAGAAGACCAAGGCTGGACCTAAGCACGATCTCGAGTGCTTTTACTGCAAGGGAGAGGGTCACTGGAAGTGGAATTGCCCAAAGTACTTGGCGGATTTGAAGAACGGCAACATCAAGAAGAAAGGTATATCCGATATACATGTTATTGATGTGTATCTCACTAGTACTCGTAGTAGTGCCTGGGTATTTGATACTGGTTCGGTTGCTCATATTTGTAACTCGAAACAGGTACTGCAGAATAAACGGAAGCTAGCGAAGAACGAGGTGACGATGCGCGTAGGAAATGGATCAAAGGTTGAAGTGATCGCGGTCGGCACGCTACCTCTTCATCTACCATCAGGATTAGTTTTATACTTAAATAATTGTTATTTGGTGCCTGCGTTAAGCATGAAGATTATATCGGGATCTTGTTTATTGCGAGACGGTTACTTGTTTAAGTCCGAGAATAATGGTTGTTCGATTTATATGAGTAATATGTTTTATGCACATGCAACTTTGATAGATGGTCTATTCTTATTGAATCTCGATAGTGGAAATACACATATTAATAACATTGAAGCTAAACGTTTGAAATCGAGCGATAACTCGACCTATATGTGGCACTGTCGTCTTGGTCACATTGGAGTGAAGCGTATGAAGAAACTCCATTCCGATGGACTTCTTGAATTACTTGATTTCGAATCACTTGGCGAAGCATGTCTGATGGGTAAAATGACTAAGACTCCATTTTCTAGTATGATGGAGCGAGCTACGGACTTATTGAAAATCATACATACCGATGTGTGTGGTCCAATGAGTGTAGCATCGCGCGGTGGTTATCGTTATGTTCTTACCTTCACGGATGACTTGAGTAGATATGGGTATATCTATTTCATGAAACATAAGTCCGAAACTTTCGAGAAGTTTAAGGAATTTCAAAGTGAGGTAGAGAATCAACGTAACAAGAAGATTAAATTTCTACGTTCTGATCATGGAGGTGAATATCTAAGTTACGAGTTTGGCGAGCATTTGAAGAAATGCGGAATACTTTCACAATTGACACCGCCGGGAACACGACAGCGTAATGGTGTGTCCGAACATCGTAATCGAACTCTCTTAGATATGGTTCGTTCTATGATGTCACTTACAGATTTACCGCTATCATTTTGGGGTTATGCATTAGAAACAGCCGCATTCACTTTAAACAGGGCACCATCTAAATCCGTTGAAACGACACCGTATGAATTATGGTTTGGGAAGAAACCTAAATTGTCGTTCCTTAAAGTTTGGGGTTGCGAAGCCTATGTAAAGAAGTTACAGCCGGACAAGCTTGAACCCAAAGCGGAAAAATGCGTCTTCATAGGATACCCGAAGGAAACTATTGGGTATACCTTCTATCATAGATCCAAAGGAAAAATCTTCGTTGCCAAGAATGGATCCTTTCTAGAGAAGGAATTTCTCTCGAAAGAAGTGACTGGAAGGAAAGTAGAACTCGACGAGGTTGTCGAACCTTCTCTCGAACTTGCGAGTAGCGCAACACCGGAAGAAGTTCCTGTGGTGCCTGCACCAATAGGAGAGGAAGCTAATGATGATTATCATGAAACTTCGGTTGTAGTTGCTACAGAACCTCGCAGGTCAACGAGAACTCGTACCACTCCTGATTGGTATGATCCTGTTATGAGTGTCATGTTGGTGGACAACACCGATGACCCTGCGACATATGAGGAAGCGATGATGAGCCCAGATTCCAATAAATGGAAAGAAGCCATGAAATCCGAGATTGGATCCATGTACGAAAACCAAGTATGGACTTTGGTGGACTTACCGGATGGCCGGAAGGCTGTCGAGAACAAATGGATTTTCAAGAATAAAACAGATGCTGATGGTAATGTTACTGTCTATAAAGCTCGACTTGTCGCAAAAGGGTTTCGACAAATTCAAGGAGTTGACTACGATGATACTTTCTCACCAGTAGCGAAGCTAAAGTCTGTGGATTTTGTTAGCAATCGCTGCATTACGATTATGAGATATGGCAGATGGATGTCAAAACAGCGTTCCTCAATGGAGACATTGATGAAGAGTTGTATATGATACAACCCAAAGGTTTTGTCGATCCTAAAGATGCGAACAAGGTAAGCAAACTTCAACGGTCCATATATGGATTGAAGCAAGCATCTCGAAGTTGGAATCAACGTTTTGATAAGGTGATCAAAAGTTTTGGTTTTTTTACAAACTTATGGAGAAGCTTGTATTTACAAGAAAGTGAGTGGGAGCTCTGTAGCATTCTTAATACTATATGTAGATGACATATTGTTGATTGGGAATGATGTAGACCTTCTTAATAGTGTCAAGGAATATTTGAATAATAGTTTTTCAATGAAAGATCTTGGCGAAGCAGCTTACATATTGGGCATAAAGATTTATAGAGATAGATCGAGACGCCTAATATCATTGTCACAAAGTACATATTTGGACAAAGTTCTAAAGAGGTTTGGAATGGAAGATAGCAAGAAAGGGTTCTTGCCCATGTTGCCCAATACGACCCTGAGTAAAACTCAAAGTCTAGCAACGACAAAAGATAGAGAAAGGATGAGTAAGACTCCCTATGCCTCAGCCATAGGATCTCTAATGTATGCCATGCTATGTACTAGACCCGACATTGCATATGCTGTTAGTTTGACTAGCAGATATCAAAGTGATCCAGGAGTGGATCATTGCACAGCGGTCAAAAACATCCTTAAGTACTTGAGAAGAACTAAGGATATGGTTCTTTCTTATGGAGGTGATGAACAGCTCGTTGTTCATGGTTACACCAATGCTAGTTGGAACAACGATCCGGATGATTCTAAATCTCAATCTGGATACGTATTTACTTTGAATGGTGTAGCAGTTAGCTGGAGGAGTGCAAAGCAAAGCGTTGTGGCGAGATCTTCAACTGAATCGGAATACATAGCTGCTTCGGAGGCTTCACAAGAAGCGATATGGATGAAGGAGTTCATTACAGAGCTCGGTGTGGTTCCAAGTGCGCTGGACCTAATGTCTATCTACTGTGATAACATGGGCGCCATAGCCAATGCGCAAGAACCAAGGTCACACAAGAAGCTGAAGCACATCAAGCTACGTTTTCATGCTATTCGAGAACATGTCCAAGATGGTGACATAAAGATTTGCAAAGTACACACAGATGTGAATGTGGCGGATCCGTTGACTAGACCTCTCCCGAGGGCAAAACATGACCAACACCAAACTGCCATGGGTGTTCGGTATATTACCATGTAATCTAGATTAGTTGACTCTAGTGCAAGTGGGAGACTGTTGGAGATATGCCTAGAGGCAATAATAAATGTAGTTATTATTATATCTTTGTGTTTATGATAAATGTTTACATTCATGCTATAACAGTATTAACAAGGAAACATTAATACTTGTGTGATTTGTAAACTAAATTAGAGTCCCTAGTAAAGCCTCTTTATAATACTAGCTTGTTGGTTAATAAATGATTGTGGTTTCCCTATCATGAAAATTGAGATGTTATTAACAACAAGATCATATCATTACGAGAATGGTATGATGGACATACTCCTATAGATAAGCGTAGCATAAAGATCAAGTCATTTTAATAGTTCAATTGCTATATGCTTTCTGATACATAGTAACCTAATTCCTTCGACCATGATATCATGCTTATCACCATCACCGGAAGGATGCTTTGATGACATCAAACACCACACCGTAACTGGGTGGCTATAAAGGTGGCATTGAGTGTTCGGGAAGTATGGGTTGAGACACATGGATCAAGAGTGGGATTTGTCCATCCATATGACGCATAGATATACTTTGGGCCCTCTCGGTGGAATGTCATCCAATTGGCTTGCAAGCATGTGACTGGCTCACAAGGGATCACATATCATGGGAACAAGAAAAGAGTACTTATCAGTAACGAGGTTGAACTAGGTATGCAGAGATACCGACGATCAAAACCTCGGATAAGTAAACTATCGTGAGACAAAGGGAAATTGGTATCGTATGTAAGTGGTTCATTCGATCACAAAGTAATCGTAGAAATATGTGGGAACAATATGAATTTCCAGATTCCTCTATTGGTTATTGTTCGGAGAAGTGTCTCGATCATGTCTGCATAATTCACGAACCGTAGGGAGACACACTTAAGGATTCGATGTTGTTGAGTAGTTATGGAATGATGAGTAAGAGACCAAATGTTGTTCGGAGTCTCGGATGGGATCCGGGATATCACGAGGAGATCCGGAATGGTCCGGAGAATAAGATTCATTTAAGGAAAGTCCTGTTTCGGGGTTGGAGAATGATTCTGGTGTTTTCATCGGGAATGTTCTAGAAGGTTCTGGAAGGTCCGGTACTCCGGAGGGGAAGGGTACATGAATGTGTCATAACAAGTTGGAATGGTTGCATCATGTACTAGGTGTCATCGCTGAGCAAAATAAAGGGATAAATCAAATCCTAGTTTGAAAAGTCAAACGCCAATTTGAAAAGTCAAACGGCAAGTTTGCTTGGTGGAGGGAGAGTAGGAAACCTACTTGGGGAGGAGTTCCTCTCCCTCCACCGCCGGCCTTGGAGGCCGAGTTGGGGGAGGACTCCCTCCCCATTGGCCGGCGCCCTCCACCTATAAAAGGAGGGGCAGGGCTGCCCCTCTAGACCTACACCTCCACCACCCAAAACCCTAGCCCTAGCCGCCGGCCCTCCTGCAGCCGCCGCCGCCCTAGGGAAAACCCTAGCCGCCGACTTGGGGCTTTCACAAGCCCTAGACGCCGGCATAGCCCTCTCTCCTTGGTGTGTCTAAACCCTAGATCACCGAGGCCTCTCTCATAGTCCACCATACTCGCTCTGGCTTAAGGCGAAGCCGTGCAAGATCTCCCCTCTACTTCCGGTACCATGTCGTCGTGCTGCCGGAATCGCGAGGAGAGTGCTACAACCTCCGCTACCTGCTGGAACAAGGGATAGGAAGGTCTTCATCGAGTACCAAACGTGTGACCATTGCGCTGAACGCCTTGTTGGAAGGATCATCTACACGATCTTGAGATCGGCAAGAGTACGACTACATCACCCACAAGAATCCGCTCTCGTTAAACACTTTGGAATCTTCGAGGGTGAGTTATTCTATCGACTCGTTGCTATAATCTATTAGATAGATCTTGGCTTGTTTGTTTGTATGCTGTAGAATTTTTTTGTTTTCCATGCTACGAACCCCTACACACTCCATATTTAATTATTAGGTGATCCGACAAAATACCCCAAACAAACAAATATGTATGCGAGCATGAACGATTTAATATGAAACAAGTTTAATATGGCAATTTATAAAATAGGGACTCAGATAAAGGTCACACGTTGGGCTCGGAGATTTTGGGTTCGGGTTCGGTCTTCGGTTCCATGAAGGAGAACATGACGTTCCGTGACAGAGAGTTGGATGTCCTGGGTCAGAGATCTTATCGGTGGTTCTTCTGAGTGGTGCCGGGTTCGGTACGGTCCCTTTGGCGGCACCGTGTTCCTTCTTCGAGAGACCTTGCCAACGTTCACGGTCGGGTTAGCAGTAGAACTTGTCGATGAAGAGGGTGTCATACCTTACACACTTTGCTTAAAGCAGTTGTCTGTTGCTTGCAACTTAATACTGGAGGGGGTTCGGATGATAACCCAAAGGTGGACTTCTATTCATAGATGCAGTTGGTTGGCGGTCTATGTATCTTGTTGTATTGCCCAATCGAATCTCATAGGATCTTTATGTCTAGTATTGCATTGTTATGCCTTGCTCGGTCCTATCAATTGACCTGCTGTAATTTGTTTATCCTGCATGCCATGTTTGTTTATCTAAGGAGAGCACCTCTAGTGAACTATGGACCCCGGTCCAATCTTTACCATTGATACATCTTCCACTATTACTGTTTACTTGCTGCAAACCATCATTACCTTCCACACCATATAGTTAATCCTTTATTACAACATCCGGTGAGATTGACAACCTCACTGTTCGTTGGGGCAAAGTCTTGAGTTTGTGGTGTGTAGGTTTCCACGTTGCTTGCAACACCTTTGAGACGTTTCCTTCCTCCTACCAGTTCGATAACCTCGGTTTCTTATTGAGGGAAGACTTGCTGTTATGCTCATCACACCTTGCTCTTGGGGTTTCCAACGAAGCGCTCCCACGTCAACACCCGACGCCAACACGCCGTACACCAGCTTCTGGTAGTGGGGATAGTTCTGCTTGGAGAGTGATAGGACCTCACTCAGGTAGTACACGGGGCGCTGGACCGGCTGGGCCTTCCCTTCTTATGGTCTTTCCACCACTAGTACAACGCTAACGACCCTGTTGGTGGCCGCGATGTACATCAGCATTGTCCCCTTTGCAGCCGGGGCCGCCAAGATTGGCGGGGAGGTGAGCATACACTTGAGGTCACAGAAAGCCTCGTCCGCCTGGGGCATCCAGACGAACTTGTTCATCTTCTTCATGAGCTGGTACAAGGGCAGGGCCTTCTCGCCCAGTCGGCCGACGAACTGAATGAGAGAGGCCAAGCACCCGGTAAACTTCTGCACGTCATGCAAGTTCTAGAGTAGCTCCATGCGCTCGATTGCTCCTATTTTCTCCGGGTTTGCCTCGATTCCTCGTTCTGAGATGAGAAAACCGAGGAGCTTGCCGGCTGGGATGCCAAAGACACATTTCTCTGGGTTCATCTTGATCTGGAAACAATGGAGGTTATCAAATGTTTCCTTTAGGTCTTCGATCGGCGTGCGGTGCTCTTTGGTTTTGATGACGACGTCGTCAACATAGGCGTGCATGTTTCTACCAATTTGCGTCTGCATGCATTTCTGCATACAGTGCTGGTAGGTTGCTCCTGCATTTTTCAAACCAAAGGGCATGGTGGTATAGCAGTAAGCCCCATACGGGGTTATGAACGATGTCTTTATTTGATCGGTTACGTTGATCTTGATCTGGTGATAGCCCAAGTAGGCGTCCAAAAAAGACAACAAGCCATAACTGGCCGTGGAGTCGATGACTTGATCTATCCGCGGCAGAGTGAAAGGATCTTTGGGGCAGGCCTTGCTGAGGCTGGTGTAGTCAACACACATGCGCCATGTTTTGTTCTTCTTCAGTACCAGCACCGGGTTTGCCATCCATTCCGGGTGGAAAACTTCCATGATGAAGTCGGCTCCAAGCATCCTGTGATCTCCTCACCAATGGTTCTTCTTTTTTCTTCTGCGAAGCATCATAATGACTATTTGACCGGCTTCACATCTGTTCGAACGTGAAGAGAGTGCTCAGCGAGTTCCCTCGGGACACCTGGAATGTCTTTGGGGCACCATGTGAAAATGTCCCGATTCTCATAGAGGAAGTCGACGAGCGCGCTTTCCTATTTGCTGTCCAGGTTGTCTCCGACCAGGACGAACTTGCTTGGGTACTCCTTGTTAAGCAGAATCTTCTTTGTGCCCTTGGAACGGCTTGAACTGTGATTCGTCGGCCGGCTTGGGCTCTCTAGCCGGCATGTTCGCCTGCAGGGCCGCCACGTTCTGCATTATGATGCATTTTTCTTCTGCGATGATCATGGCCTCTGATAGCTTGGAGCCGTCCGTGGCACATTCGATCGATCGCTTGTAGCAACTGTCAATGGTGATCACTCCTTTTGGACCCAACAGCTTCATCTTGAGGTACGCGTAATGCGGAACAACCATGAACTTGGTGAGAGCTGGGCGCCCGAGTACAGCGTGGTAGGCGCTTGAGAGGTTGACCACCTTGAACTAGATCGGCTCGCGGTGGAAGTTGTTTTTGGTGCCGAAGATGACGTCTAGCCGAATCTTGACGATTGGCGAGTGCGATGGACCCGGGACTGCCCCATGGAAGGAAGTGCTTGAGGGCTGAAGTTGAGATTCGCTGATGCCGAGCCGCTCGAGGCTGCTGCAGTACAGGAGGTTGATGCTGCTGCCTCCATCGATGAGGACACGAGAGAAACGACACGAGTGCTTCTTGGAGATGATGATGATGATGATGGGCTCCAGGACTAACGTGTAGCTGCCAGGGCTTGGCAACATGGCTGGTTGGTCTTCCTTGCTTTAGGTGATTGCCTGCTCAGACCAATGTAGGTACTAGGGGACGGGGGAACGATAACGTTCACCTCCGCCTCGCGCCTTCTCTTGTTGTGCTTCGTTTTCGGCTCGGTGAGGTAGATGTGATAGTTGCCCACTTGGCGCGGGTAACCGTCTTCATCATCTTCTTGGCGGTTGTGTCGTTCCCTGTTATCCGGCGGGCCTCCGGCTGGAGGTGGAGGTGGTGGTGGTGGTGGGAGACCACCGGCTTCAACCATCTTCTTTGTCCAGCTACGCTGGCATGTTGTATGGTTCGCGGGCTTGATGCCGCCACTGTGGAACTTGCATGGCCCATCGAGCATGGACTCCATGGTGTAATTGGGCCGCGGTGGCCTGTCATCCGGTCTCTATCTCCGCTACTTGCTTGGTGCATCGCCGTCACCGTCTTCGGGCTAGTTGTATTTTCTTTTGTTGTGATAGTTGTCGTGGCCATGCCGCTTGGAGTGATGATCGCCCGGCTGATGGCGCTCTGCCTGCTCGTCTGTCACGATCTGGCCTTGGTCATCCACCACGATGGGCTTCTTCATGGCCGCATCGGCAGTGGCATACTTGTTCGCAATGGCCATGACCTGAGCCATGGTTTGGGGATCTGCCCGACTGAGCTTGTGCTTTAGCATGGCGCCGTCTCGGCAGCCGTTGGTGAAGAAGTCGATTGCCTGGTGTTCGCGCACTCCTTCACACGAGTTGTGCATGTTGGTCCACCGGGTGAGGTAGGCGTGGTCGGATTCGTCTTTGCATTGAACACAAAGGGCGAGCTCGCGAGTCCGACCCGGTCGCTTGTACGTTCTGGTGAAGTTGCGGATGAATGCTTCTTCAAAGTCCAGCCAGGCATTGATGTTGTTGTCGGGGATGCTATTGAGCCACATTCTTGCCAAGTCGACGAGCATGAGGGGGACGTAGCGGACAGCCAGGTGGAGTTTAACGTTCACGATTCCCATGGTGGTGGTGTAATCCACCAGCCAGTTCTTCGACTTGACGGTGCCATTGTATTTTGGCGTGTCTCTTGGGAGCAAAAATCCCTTTGGAAACGGTTCGCCTTGGATGCGTGGGCCGAAACATTTCGGATCAGCCGGACTTTCCTCTTCTAGCGTGCGCGACTGCACCAGGAGGTCGATGCGCTCGCACGCGCCGACCGGCTCGCGAGGGCCAAGACGTCCGGTCAGACGCGACATGGGTGGGTCTTTGTTTCCTCCAGCTCCTTCTTCTGGCACCTGCGCCTTATTTCCTTGGCCGGCTCCTCCAGCAGGCGCACAGCTAATACTGGTGACGGTGGCGTCGCGGTTGCGATGGCCACGATTGTCGGATCCACCACGTGGGCGGCTGTTTTGCCCGGTGTCGTCTGTTGAAGATGTCTGTTGGTGCTTGCTTCCTCCATGTGTCATCTGGTCTGCGCCTTTGTGAGGGACCATGTCCCGGTGTTGCCCCCTTGGCTGGGAGCCCCTTCGGCTTGTTGCTTGTTAGCGGTGGCAACGAGGAGCTGGACGCGTTCCTGCTGGCGGCGAAGTTCCTCCCTCTCGAGGTGCTTCAGCTATGCGGCCGCCGCCTCCACTGCTCTCATGTTTTTGGCGGGGGTGATATAGACGGGATGTGCCACACCGGCACGTGAGTTCGCGATGCAGTACAGTTCCGACCCAAGGTCAGGCCCTCGGTGCTGGATCTGCCTGGGGAAGCCACGAGCGGCGTTGTACTCGTGTACGATGGTGTTCAGCCGGCGCTAGTTAGCAGCGACCTTGCTGGCCTCCTCTAGGAACTTCTGGCGCGTGGCTTTGAGCGTGGCCGCGCAACCGTCGGGTCTGTCTCGATGACGATGGGGTCACGGAGGTGCTGGATAGAGGCGGTGAGCGGGTCTTGCTCCTGATTGAGCGCAGAGCCTTTTCCTCCCGCTCGACGCTCCTATGGCGGGCGGTGGTTCTCGCGGGCGTTCACCACCATGATCTCGACACAGCTGTTTGTTGCTGCAGCGCCGCGGGCGACACGGTCAAGGGGCACACCGGAGACGGTGTCAACCTTACTGGGGAAGGCCTCAGCGATGGTGGCGACGTAGACACTATGGTTCCCGAAGTGCATGATGGAGCCGTTGACGGGGAAGGTGTCCTCAGTGAAGCACGCGGCATTATCGACGACGTAGTTGAAAGCGCCGAGTGTAAGGACGAGGCAGGAGGCCACGCGCTCACCGGCAACGAGCGGAAGTCCCGTGCGGAAGATGATCCCAGCCGAAGTGTTGTGCCCCATGGTGGGCGCCAACTGTCGTGGTGTGGGACACGGCAGTGCCATCGGGGATGGCTTAAGAAGGACACTTAGGTGTAATCGGTGGCTCACGCAACGGGTTGGGCACGGTGAATTGCAAACACAGCGACATACCCAGGTTCGGGGCCCTCTACTATCATGGTGTGGGACAGGGCAATGCCATCGGGGATGGCTTATGAGGGACACTTAGGTGCAATCGGTGGCTCACGCAACAGGTTGGGCACGGTGAACTGTAAACACAACAACGTACCCAGGTTCGGGGCCCTCTTGGCGAGGTAACACCCCTACTCCTGCAATATCTACTATATGGGGGCGAATGGCCAATACAAGTGCTCCTGGAGCTATTTCTGTAGCAACTATCGATGGCTAGAGGAAGAACAAGAACTACAGGCAAACTCTTACCACTATGGTTGTCTACCTAGAACCCTAGATCTACCCACCCTTATATATTGGTCGGGGGAGGTAGATTACAATGTGGGTTCTAGGGTTTACTGTTTGGATCTTGGATTACATGGCGGGCCAGCTCCAGGGCCCCCAGGCGATGGACCAGGACCCAGCCAACCTCCAGTACATCGATGGACGACGCTACAGTAGCTCCGCGCCCTCCCTTTAGCGTCATCCTTTACTTTAGCAGTCACCTGGGCTTCCTTTGGGGCGTCATCCTCACTTTAACAGTCACCCGGGGCTTCTTTGGCGGTCAGACGACCACTTTGCTTTATCTTCGTCTGGTAGCACTAGTCAGGGCGGCGCGCCAGCCTGTTTAGTGACGAGAGGCGCCAGAGGCATACTCCGCAAGGAGAATCTCCCCCTCTGCTCCCTCTCCATCGAATATGAGGCCAGCCGGGTGGAGGCAGCTACCCAGCCAGTTCTTCTCGCTACCCAGCTAGACGGGGCAACCGAGAAAGCTTTAAGCCTAGCCAGGTGGTACTAGCCAACCGGCTAGAGCTCTTTTGCTTGAAGGCCAGGCGGTGAGTGTATTCTAGAGCAGGCCTACTTAGGCCTGGATTTTCCCACCCGGGGGTTATCCCCCCGACACTTTTATAACATAATTTGCTAGGTAAGAACCAAATCCTGCTTGATGACCATTAAAAGATGGATTAATTTTTTGCAACAAGTTAATGAGTTCATGCAAGCTACATTTATCAAGATCAAAAAGAGGTTATTTTGTTTCACTAAGCATTTTAACTTCTTCTACTTGTTTATCATTTGTTATCATTAGTGTTTCATTTTCCTCCATCATATTAAGAGTTTCCCATGATTTATCTATCACTTCTTGCACATACTTAATAGTTTCCTCATGGTTCTTTTTATCTTGAATAAGATTTTTAAATGATGTGACCTCTCGTGTTAGGATATCTACCCTTTCAAACAACCATCTTGTCTTTCAAACTTAGCTATAAATTCGTTGTTAAGTTCCTTTTGAGTGGCTACAAAGGATCTCATGGTGCTTTCTAAATCATTAGAAACATTATTACCACTAGCATATTTATTAGGAACAAAAGGTGGCCTACCATATGAGTTATTGTAGTTTCTCCCATACCCATTACTCCAAAATTTCTTATGTAGTTGACATCTACACTTTCATTGGTGTTTGTTACTAATTCTTATAGAGGAATATTATCGGTATTTTGCTTAGATATATATGTAGGAAAATATGGCATCAAGTTTACTTCCTGTGGAGTCTATTTCTTTGATGGAGTTAACTTTCTTAGATTGGTTTGGTGCTCTTTTAGTATGACATTGAATATGGTTGTGGAGCATGCTTTCTAGGATAGTTTTATCTTCAGACACAATTTTACTCATAAATGCACCCCCATAGTAGAATCTAGAATGCTTATTGACATGATATTTAGGCCATTATAAAAAATGCAATATGGTCCATTCATTTACTTTGTATGATGGTCAAGATCTAAGCATGTTTTTAACTCTCTCCCAAGCTATTGCTACATGTTCATTATCATTTTGTCTAAATGATATGATATTATTTCTATTTTGTAGGATCTTAACAGGTGGGTAGTATTTCTTAATGAAATCTTCTTTTAAGTCATTCCAAGAGTTTATACTAGCAGTAGGAAGTGACAATAACCATTCTTTAGCTCTACCTCTTAGTGAAAATGGGAATAGTTTAAGTTTGACAATGTCATTTTCCACATGTTTAAACTTTTTCATATCACAAATTTGACAGAAATCATGTAAATTCATAGAGGCATCCTCACTAGTACTCCCCCAAATTCTTCTATAGTTATAAGATTTAAAAGACCAGGACTTACTTCAAAACTTTGAGCAGTAATTTCAGGAGTGGTAATAGGTCTATCTAGGAATTGATCATTAGGGGTGTTTGTGTAGTCACAAAGTTTTGTTCCTCTTTCTCCCATGTTTGCAAATAAAAAAAATTATACTAATTTTTATGTGTTTTTGTGTTTTAAGAAAACTTAAAAAGACTAAAGACAATACAAAATAAAATACTTTGAAATTTTAAAGGAGACGAAAAAGCTCACGGTGGTGCAAACTCCCCAAGCTTGGGTTGTTGCACACGTTGATGAAGATGACGATGCTAGAAAATGTCTAGCAGTTGCAATGGGAAATAACTTACTCTTCAAACTTGATGCGGATGTAGTTGTGATGTACCTTATTGCAAGTCCCCGACAACAGCGCCAGAAAATTGTCTTGATGACAACAAAGGCTTCCACTTTTCATTGGGACTCCAAGTGCAGAGTGTTGCAGCAAGCATATTTTCCCCACAAGGGTGACTCGAGGGTTTATATCGAACTCTCGGGGAATTGGCTATGAAAGGATGTTTGTCTTCTCCTCTTCAAGCAACATGTAAAGTAAAATAAAATGTCTTGTGTCCCCAACTCCACCAAGTGGTTGTAAAGCAGAAGGTTTCGTATTAGTAATATGAAATGAAATATAAAACAAACTAAAGTAAAGCAACGAAATATAAAGTAATGCAAACTAGATGATATGGAAGATAGTAGAGTTGTTTTGGGGTTTTTATGAGTGATTGAAAATAGAGAAAGTATTTTGTATTTTCGAAATAATTAATTGCTAAAAATAAAAAGGATAGTATATGCAATAGATAGGTGCTTCTGATGATAAAAATCGGACCGAGGTTCACGGTTTCACTTGTCTACTCTCTTTTTAGGCTGTGGTGATCACAAAATAATTCATCAATGATAAAGACTCATGGAATTTATATATGTGCTTGATAAAAGAATTAGTATGGACATCATGTTCTAATATTGATATGGAATACATATCTCTCTTATACTCCTCAAGAAAGAGAAATCTCCATGCAATCTTGAATTAAGAACAAATCAGAGTATAGCTTTAAGCAATAGTACATGATGTTTCAAACACAAATATGCTACCTTGATCTAACAAGGTTATCACACTGTCATGTGATAATTATAGCACATGATTTCACTTTATCCCTAGTGAGACAACAAAAGAGAGGTTAAAACCAAGGTATATCTTGAACATTATTTGTCACAATTTAATCTCCACCACCATGCTACTCCATCTAACACACACTTCTCCTCATACAAGTTCTTGCATACAAGTTGGATCAAAACAAGAAATTAAGAACGGGGTGCATGATATGCATCTATCAAAACATCTTACACAAAATAGATTTCAATCTCAAATATCAAATCATAGAACAAAGAGCCACATAGGAATTACAAATATGACCATAATCATGTAGAGCAGCTCATATGGTACTAGATCTATGAAAAACAGGAGAGATATATATCAAGATACTGCCACAAAGCCAAAGCCCAGAGGTGCAGTACTCCCTCTTCATCATGGTGATGATTCTGGATATGTTGGAGAGGGTGGAGATCACCCCGGAGGTGGCTCCAACGGAGTTTTCCCCTCCAATCTTCGTCGGACCTGACTCTGTCTAGTGGTGTTTTTGCCTCTGATGTGTTCTAGTGTCTCATCTCGAGGACACCCTAGGGGGTCCTTATATAGGGATTTTTAGATCAAGAGAAGTCTATGGGTGAAAGAATCGAGGCAATCAGACGGCCGAGGAGGAAACGAGCATGGGTGGCGTGCCCACCAGGCCTGGGCATGCCACCTGGGCTCGTTTGACCCTCCTGGACCTCCTGGTGAGATTCGCGTGCTCTATATGCTTCTCGTGGATAAATATTGGCATTACCAAAAGTTCGGGTCCATTTGACTCTGTTAAGGTCCTGAAACATCAAAAACATTGAAAACAGGATTTTCCTACCCTGCAGGGTTATAACCAAAATAAAGGGGATCATTGGTAAATCCCCAAAAATCAATATAAAATAGGGATATAACATTATATATGATGCAAATATGTGGGAAAATATGTTAACAAACTACAAAGTCCATGTATGCATTTTACATGCATCAGATGTATTATACCGGAACTCAACCATTGCCAAAGAACTGTACCACTTCTTGGAATGATCATGCGTATAACACCTCAAATACATCTCCAAAGATTGGTTTACTCTTTTAGTTTACCCATCACTTTCAGGATGGTGGGCAGTGTTCATGCTCAACTCAGTGTCATACAATTTGAACAATTCTTTCCAAAAAGTTGCGTGTTAAAACCTTATCCCTGTATGGAAAAATTGGCACAGGAAAACTATGTAGTTTAATAATAGTGTTGAACACTGCTTTTGCCATAGTAGTAGCTGAGTATGGATGTTTGAGTGGAATCAATTGGGCATATTTGGTAAACATGTCCACTACCACCAAGATGACATCATAACCAGCAGATTAGGTAGTCCTTCAATAAAATTCATAGACACTACAAATGAGATGCGTGCCTTGTGAAGGATCAAAGGTGGCGCCTAGAGGGGGTAATAGGCGACTACACATTTTAACCAAGTTTGTTGTTTTTGAGGATATTTGCGTATAAATAAAGTGAACCTAAAATAACCAGATGAACAATCCTATATGATGCGATAAAATAAGACAGATACAAGATACAACAAGTAAAGATAGGGATAGGAATAACCGAAAGTAGATGAGGCGAAGAAATGATGATGTTGTTTTTGTCATGCAATATAATCTTCAATATGGTTGAGCCAAACTTGCATTGAATTGTGTTGACAAAGCTCTTGAAATATTTTTGTGTTTCATCCTTGAACTTCAAAAATAACACCCAAGTGAAACGAGAATAATCATCAACAATAACAAGACCATACTTACTACTAGCAAAACTTTCATATTTTGGAGGTCTCGAGAGATCCATGTGAAGAAGTTCCAATGGTCTTGAGGTAGTGATTAACGTGATGGGAATGTGAGGTGATCCAACTTGCTCTCCAACATTACATGAGAAGCATTCCCTATTATTATCAAAGGTAATATTTGTTAGTCCAACTACATAATCTTCTCTTTGAAGATCATTCAACCTCCTCACTCACATGGACAAGCCTCTGGTGCCATAACATTGTCGACTTTATCCATTAAGAAAATGCCAAGATCTGCCTTATGTTGGGATAAATCTGCTACATAAGCTTATTCTCAACATATCCTTTGAGTATGATAGTTGTCCCTTCTAAATACAACCACATCTATATTAGAAAATGTGCAATTGTAACCCATAGTACCAAGTTAAAAAACGGAAATAATATTTTAGCTCAAGATTTGGACAAGCATAACATTCTCCATAGAGAGATCATGAGATATAACTATTGTTCCCAAACCCAATACCTCTCCGCTTTTGTCGTCACTGAATACAATGTTTTTGGTTGATGTTGTGTTCTTCCCAAGATTATGGAATATGTTCTTGTCCCTGGTCATATGGTTTGAGCAATCATTATCGGTCACCCATTTTGTTCCAGCGGCGGCATATTCCTACAAAATAAGATCAAACCTTGACCTTAGGAACCCATTGCACGATGGGTCCTTTGGTATTAGCAACAAGGGTCTTAGGAACCCAAATATTATGATAACGCCTAACAGTACAAGCACCAACAAATTTCGCATATACACTTCAATCATGGCTCTTGCATATCACATATGATGGGTTAAAGGTGCCCTTTGAATTATCGTAGGTGGCGTAGCTCCTATTAGCTTTACCACCTCCAATCCCTTGATCCACAATGCCCAAGGTATCCTCTTGTATCACTTTATCCTTTGGTTGCTCCAAGTTGTTCTTGCGGAGTTGGTGGGGAAACCAACCTTGACCATTTTCCTTAGGCTTAGGCAAGTACCCTAGACCTTGCTTGTTGATAGACACCTTTTGCTTTCTCAATAGGTCATTGAGTTTTTATCACCTTGGATGCAAGTGACCAAACCTCTCTCCAATTGAGCTTTCAACTCGGCATTCTCATTAGGTATCGTTGGTGCTGGCCACGATGACACCCCAACGTGTGCACTCGACGAGGTCGATGTGGTCGTTGCCTGCGGCAGTGGATAGACACAACGAAGGTACGGCACCATGTCGAAGAAGGCGGCATCACGCAAATGGTGTCGGCACCGTCAATGAGCATGACTCGCGGGAGGTCGGGTTGCGTGGCGGCGGATGCAGCCCTGAAGGCAGAAAGAGCCCGAGGCATAGAAGTTGAGGGGCGAAGAGCCGGTCATTGTCCCGATGCAGGAGGAGGTCTGAGTGATTGACACCGGAAGGAGGGGGCGTCGCGGCGGTGATGGCCGACATCATCGGCCGTTGCTCTGAGAAGAGTTTGCTAATCCCGATTTTAACTAACCTGGGCTAATTATTTTTTTTCAGGACATGCCCCCCGATGGTTTCATCAATCCAATCTGATGGACAAGAAACCAATACTCCATCGAGAAAATCAGCCTCCAAGCACTATTTAGCACTTGGATTATGTTCTAAAAGTGATGTCACAAATTTATCTAGATTTACATATATCTATACACTATATATGTAAATCTAATCACATGTTTGACATTCTTTGGGATGGAGGAAGTATATAAACATTCTCAAAATCGATTATTTGATGGCAGTGTTAACAACTCCATACCTATTTTAAGGGGCATGCTACGTGTCCCTGGGGATAACTCCCTTGATCCCCGGGTCCCTAGTCCGCCATCGTGTCACAAAAAATCCACGGTCCCGCTTTAGCTATAAAATCACTCTTTTTCCTACAAAATATTCTGTTTTTGCTCTATGTAGAAAAAAGGTTCGTCCATGAGACAAAAATAAAAATACAAATCTCATTGGAGATCTCGCCGGAATTTCCTCGGAGACTATGTAGCAAAAAAGTTGTGCTAATGTAGCAAATCCAACTTCACCGATGACAACGCCGAACACTTTTGCCGGAAGACCTCGTTGGAGACTATGTAGCAAAAACTTTGTGCTATTGTAGCAAAACCAGAAAACAATAGTAGCAAAAAAAATAGCAGTTGTAGCAAAAAACCGACTTCGCCGGAGACAGCCGGAGTCTTTCACCGGGGACCCCAAAAACCTTGTAAAAAAATTATACGCTATTGTAGCAAAAACCAGAAAAAGGTTGTAGCAAAAAATATTTGCTAATGTAGCAAATCTGATTTCACTGAAGGCCTCTCCAGAGACCTCGGTCTCAGGTAGCAACGACATTTGCCGTAGGTAGCAATGCCTCTCGCCACAGGTAGCAACGCCACCCACCGTATGTAGCAAATTCGCCCCGTCTTCACCAGCACTTACATCATCGCCACCACCTGCGCGACAGCACCAACAACAACACATGTGTGGGCAACACCGCCACCGGCGTGGGCATGCCATCCCTATTGACGCGACAATGGCCGAGAAGTCATGGTGGCCAGTGAAGGAGTGGTGGCGGGGCTCGTGGCCCTTGTCACAGAGGAGTTGGGGTCGGGCACCATCAGAAGCCGTAGTGGAGCAGGAGTGCTCCATGGGAAGGCAGTCGTCATCGTCGATGGCCAACCGCCGGAGCACGTGCGACTCTGGAGGAGATGGGGGACGCCGGAGACCTCGCCGGTAGGGGAGCATGGCGGCACATGGCGCCGGGCGATGCGCAAGGGACGCACAGCGGCACGGGGTTCAGCGCGAGATGCAGCGTCGTGGCTAAGGAAGATAAGGCAGTTCTATTGGTGGGCCTAGCAAAGTGAACGTGAGCAACGAGCCAAGGGGGATCGATTATTTCTATCCTCGGGGTATAATATCATTTACCCTCTTTTAACCACATTAATAACCCGCCTCTCCTAGAGCTAGCCGCTGCCAACACCTCCTCCTCCATAGATCGGTCCCCCCTCCTCCGGCCGGCATTGCTGGGTTGTGAGGGGTGGGACACCTGATCTATGGGTGGAGTTCTTAGTAAAAGTAGTGTCTTCAGAAGATTAGGCTAAAGTTTTGGTAGACATATAGCGTCTACGTTAATGGATATGTCATTGTTCGCAATAAGTGATCTTTAGTTCTTCGTTCGATGGAGAGATCTTCCCAGCATCAACAGTGGTGTTATAAGATTGATATTTTATAGGTATGGTCTTTTAGATCTTTGCTTCGTCAGGTGGATCTTGGAATTTTTCTCATGGTTGCCGCGAGGAAGATTATCTTCGCAATATTCGTCCCGGCTGCTACATCCTCGACAATGGAGATTCGTACTCTCGACTCTCCCGCGATATCGATCAAGCTGTTCGGTTCTTTTTTCTAAAATACTGCTGGTGGTACTCTTACTAATGTTGACTGATTATTTTAAGGATTAATCGAATTCATGCCACTACAACTTCCACAACTTGGAAATATGCCATTTCCAACTTTATTTTTGTAATGGCATTTTTCCAACTTGCGAAAGTTGGAATGACATGAATCCAATTAATTCTTATTTTAATGATTATGCGTGTATACGTAGCTTTAGCATTACGGCTCAAATTAAATTATAAAAGAAATTTCGTTGGTATTTACAGGTCTATCGTTTAACATCTATGTCATGTTAATTGAGCTGCCTTCATATAAGTGCAAGATTATGTTATGAAGAAGAAGATCTTAAAACCTTTAAATTTTGCTCTTTTTTTTAGACTTTACTTTGTAATAGTTGGAAAGTCCATGTATCTCTGCCATGATCTATTTTCCATTGTAAATATATTGTGGTATTGATCCTCCACACCTTTCTCTACTATATAATTTGTCTAGAGGTGGTTTTTGCCTGGTCCGTCGTCCGTCTACGTAGTGTTTTTTCATACGTCTCCGTGCGTGAGTCATGCTATAAATCACGCCACGAGCGGCGTTAGGTTTGGGTTTCCATGTGTTTTGGTATTTGTCGGCAGCTAGGCTCGGCTCTAGAGTCCGGGCTCGATCTTCCAGCGCCACCACGCTGCGCAGACCACCGATGCAGCGAGATAAAACGCGTCCGGAATTGACCCCAAGTCAAGATGGGAACGGGCCAGGTCGACCCACCGGGTCACTGACCCGACCCAAATTTTTGAGGCCATTGGGTCACAGAGGTCGGCCTCGGACGCTGTTTTGGGTCAACAAGGCCGGATTCGACTAACCCGTTGGGTCGACGGGATCGACCCATCGACCATCTCTGCCGCTTGTAGAACAGCTAAACAAGGCGCTCGGTGCCTATTCGTTGCCCTATCCCCGTCCATCTCTTCGGTGGTGGCGCTGCTTCCTGCTCATCCTCCTGACTCGTCGCCACCTAGCTCGCCGTCTTCCTGGTCTCCGCCCAGCTCGTCGTCGTCCCAGACGCCACCCGGCTCATAGTCCCGTTCGCCTTCCAGCTCGCCGTGTTTCCCACCTACCAGCTTGCCGTCTCGTTGTCTTCTAGCTCGCCGCCCAGCTCGCCGTCTCATCGGCTTCCCTGTCGCCTCCCAGTTCGCTGCACAGCAAGGCGTGATCCCCTCGCGTGCTTTCTTCCTGGCGTTATTCAGACATAAAATTGCTCTGTGAGTTATCCTTCTTGAAGAGTGGTCTAGCTAGTAAGCGGAGCTGGGTTTGATCGAACGTACAAGGGTGTACTTGCTTTCTCCAATGTTTTAGCAATTAAACTACCGATACACACATAACTGAACCAGTGAGCGAACCTGAATGAGCAGCAGCATTGTGTTGTGTTGGTGTATAGAACAGAATCGGGGTTGCAGTTAGAAGCAAAGGATCAAGCTTGCTTGCTGCCAGAGAGCCCGAAGAAGCCACATGATTTTGGGTCGGCCTTGGGGTACCCAACGGGCCAACGAGGCCACAACATTTTCTCGAAATGGATCGTCCCGTGGCCCTCGAATTTGGCCCTGGGGCCACAGGGCCAGGTCCAAGGCCAGGTCCGGGCTGGCCCATTCCCATCTTGACGTCCTGGCTTCGCGGCTACCTAATCTGTCGGAGAGAAGGAAGATGTTGCACGCGGTGTTCCTTGCCTGCTGGTCCTCTGTCACCCTTGCGTCCTTCAGAAGCGCCTTAGCCATGTTCGAGCTGCCGCTGGACCTGAGGAGCTCGATGGCCTGGAACGAGTACCACCGCCCAGGCGCGGTCATCTTCCGAGACAGGAAGAGGCTACAAGCTGAATACTGGAAGGCAATGACAGAGAGACGCATGAGGCCCCGAGGAGATCGTGTCATTCACCGAATTCCAAGCCATCCAGCAGTCCCTGACAGAGGAGAGGTTTGATATCTTGATCCAACTGAAGCTTGAAGGCTTTGCATCTTGCAGCAGCATTGGTGAGCTCATGCCTGGCGGCAATCAACCTCATGGACGTGCTCGACGTGAGCGTGAGCATGGCGGAAACCAAGCCCGTGCTCCTAACGCGAGCCATGAGCTTCCTGATTGAAAGCCTTGGCGCATACCTCCTGGAATCCAAGTACAACAGAGCAAAATAAGTTCATACTATACGGTATATCAGCGGGAGTATGCTGTTTTTTTCCGAGAATATAAGGTGTACTGTTCCACCTTGTAATAGAAACAGTTCAGTTTAAAAAACACGGGGAGTAGACAACTAAAATTGGATGGAGTGAGTACAACAATGGAATGCTCGAATGAATAAATTAAATTAAGAAGACAGTTTACAACCAAGACGCATGACATGTTGTCCGAAGAGTGATCGGTAAGCAATTTTTAGTAACACAGCCAAGAAACGTATCAATCAAATCAAAGATCCATTTTTTAATATGATTTTTTCTAATATTTTGAAACAATTTTGCTGGTATCGACCCTGTAGTTTTTTTTATTTTGCTAGGAGTATCAACCTTGTAGTTAGGCTGATAACCATAGTGAGGGGACGCGGATTCTTCAAGCCCACCCAAAGATGACTGCTCTCTCCTTCGACTTCCCTAGAGCATATGGTATCACAGACGGGTTCTCCACCCATGCAAGGATGGAGCGACAGAAGTATGAAAATAGGATAAGTTAGCAGCGAGACGAGCCGTTTAAATAGGTGTCAAGTAGAAGTGGGTCATCGGATACGAGCTCGGTAAGGCTGTTGGGCATGGGCCAGCACTTGCCGGCACGGACCGTGACACGCGTTGTGGTCACGGTCGAGCATCGAGGCGTGTATCGTCGAGGCGGGCCTAAGCGGCGTTGTTATGGCGTCGAGATCTAAGCAGGAGGGGGCGCCTTGGGTCCTTACGCGTTGGCATCGAGTGGGATATGCAGGGAGGTCGAGGATGCCATCGGCGTGGATCAGGGTGAACAGGGACGAGGAGTGTCAGCCAAAACCAGGGCATGGGGAGACATAGCAGGCACTACGAGCGCTCGGGAGGAAAGCGAGCAGAGAGAGGAGCTGGCATTGGTAGCGGGAACCCGATCGCATTTAGACCTAGCGGGAGAGGGTCTGATTGCAAAGGTGCTAAGGTAGGGTTCTAAAAACCGTTATTCGGTTATTTTCTCTTTGTTTTAAAAGCTTTTGCAAAATAGTTTGAGCACTAGATTGCTCTTTTCTTTGTTTGAAAGGTGTTGCCGTTAAATATATGAATATTTTGGTGCATTATACTTATATATGTAGCAATAAAATAAACTTTAAGAGTTATTAAATAAAAGCAATATAATTTTTAATATTAACGATAAAATTATTTTTTTATAGCCGTGGCAATGCACGTGTATTCAACTAGTATTTCACTAAAAAAAAAGTCCAACACTTTTAAAATCTTCTTTTGATGCAGCGACAGCGACGCCTTTGCTTCCGTTCCCATACCACACCGCCACCACTATACACGTTCGACGAAATTCCCCCGCGAGTCCTCCACTAAGATTCGCCCGCATCTCCCTCGATTCCTTCCTCAATTCCCGTTTCGAAATCCGCCAAGATCGGAGGGTCTCGCCGGAACCCCGCGGTCGCCGCCGTCCCGACCCCGACTGGATCTCCGGGCTTGAGGGTTATTGATGGTTCTTGGGATCCGGAGGGTGAGGCGGAGGAGTTCTCGGCGATGAGCAGGCTGGCGTCGGAGCTCCAGCGGCTTCGGAGGTCGCCATGGGAGGTGCTGTGGTCGGCGCTGGTATCATGCGGTCTGGTGCTCTTCTCGCAGCTTGCCGTGGCCATAGTACCCCGCCTCCTCCCATCCATCTCCCTCCTTGCCATGCTCCCCGTCGCAGGTCGGTGCGTGCTCGTTTTGCTTTGCTATGGCTCTCTTAGCACAATTTTGACCTTGCTTCGGTTGCGTGCTGCACAGGGTTGGTATTCCTGGCGACTATTGTGGTGGGTAGGTTCTGGAGGAGGTTCATCGGAGTGGCGGCGTCGGCACCGCTGTTCGTGCTGTTCAACGTCCTGTTCTTGTGGGGTGTCTACGTATTCGTCATCCGGAGAGGTGAAATCCTTTCCCATTGCATCTGTTGGACTTTGCGGAGGCTGCATATGTCTCTGGTGTTAGATATTACATACTGTGTCACTGCAATTTGTATGCCCCATTTCCCTTCTTAATATAGAAGGTAAGCATTCATTAAAGCTCAGTGCACTGGTAGACTATCATTCATCATTGCTTTAGATGTATGCCATTTTTGTGGTGTTCCATGTTCCTCGTTTTGTGGATGGAGCTCATTCCTGGTGTATTTTAATTCTAGAGCACAGTTAGATTTGAAGGAATGTAATAATATACGGCATTTCTTAACGATCTAGGATGGAATTGTAGACAGGTACCATAAATCTTTCTGGGATTCAAGCTTGTAGCTTACATACTTGTCTCCTTGCATTATGCACAATTTGCTGTAATGGTCTATGCCATTTTGGAGCAGTGTATCGGTAAATGAGTGTATCGAGCTTCTGATAGTTTTCTAACCAGCCTTATGTTTTGCAGACACCTCTTCTCTACTAGACATGCTAATTAATGCTGAGTGTGCACTGCTTCTGTGGGGACTTTACAGGTTAGTTCTCCATTGGAACAATTTTTTTTCGTGATGCACTTACTAGCTACCAATCTCTTAGCTCCATTAAATCACTCCGCATTGTTGTTTTTGGAAACAAAGTGTTCATCTTAAACCTTAAATATTGTCGTCATTCCAAGATGGACCCCAAAAGTTGCAATCCCTGAAAGTGGACCTTTAAACTTTCCAATCCCGGGAGATCATGACCTTGAGCTTATTTGGCACACCTGGAGATCCTGACGGGGAGCGGCGATGCGAGGGAGCGAAATAGAGCTAGTTGAGCAGCATCTCATTAGTCCAGCGGAGATGGATAATGGCAAGGAGGGAAAACAGCTGGGAAAGTGAGGCTGTGGTGGGGATGGAATGTCGGGGATAAGCGAGAAATGGGAGTGAAACTGGAGAGGGGTGAGAAGGAAATGGATCTTACATGGGGGCTTGGGATGTTAGTGATTGCAAGAAGATGAGATCCCTATCGGGATCACTCTTTTCTCAGGTGTGCGAAACAAGATCCAGGTCAGGAACTCAGGATATGCTAGAATTGGCTAGGATTATGAATTTTAGGGTTCCAAACCTCAAATATCTGGGACTGGAAGTTTGAGACTTCAAGGATTACCTTGGACTCTATACTGAAGTTCTGGGTTTATAATTAAAATTTTCTTTCTGGATGTACTATGCTTAACACTTCTTTGCCGTAGCCTACCATCACCTTTGGGATTGATGGTTTAGGTTGAATTTCTTATTGCAGGATTCTCTCTGGTGATCCTGGCATTGTTGCATACGAAACTTCATTTTTGGAAGAGGCTGGCTGCAAGGATTTCGTGGATGCTATATGTTCGAGTGAGGTGTCGAGGAAGTAGAGTTTTATTGTTATATTAAGTTGCTAACCTGAAAGGTGGAGTTCTTGTATTAATATTTCCATCTTTTGTACTTTTGGTGTAGAAGCATCCATCACTCTCAAGAGTGAGGCACTGTAACTGTTGCAAAGTAAATGTTAGAGGTTATGACCACCATTGCCCTGCATTTGGTAACTGCATAGGTACTATATCGCGTTTTGATATTTTATAGTTTTTCTATTGTTAATGCATGATAGATAAATGCTCATTCTTATTTTATACCATATTTTGCAGGACAGAAAAATCATAGGTTGTTTATGGCACTTTTGACTGGATTTGTTGTTGCTGAATCAACATATACAATGTGTTCAACTAAATGTATGTGTTTATCTCCTTGATTTCTGAAATGAATTAACTGTTTTCCCCGAATAGTTAATCTACATACTTTCACAGCTGGGACGGTCTTTTGTTCTGATAATTAAGGACATGTACATCCATTTACTATTTCTGGACTTGCACATCTCGGGTGACCAAGTAGTATTCAACTCATCGGTGTTCTTTCATTTATAAGTGCTTTTATTCTATTTTCAGATATATCTAGATGCATAAATTCAGGAACTATAAGAACTGAGGTATCTCCTTTCAAGTTTCAACATGTTATTTGCATAATTACACTATCAAGCCAGTTGATCTTTTTTTTCTTGCATGGAAATGATTTTGTACATTGATGGGGTCTGGTTTATGCCGAAGTGTAGCACATGGAAAGCATTTTTTCCTTGTCAAAAAATGGGTGGCCTCGTGTTTTGGCCAATTTCTGTTCCAAAAGTACTAAAAGTAGAAAACATAATCTTACCAAAACGTTTGCCAAACTTGGTCAAAGGTAGGCAAGGCAAACTTTGTCTCTCAAAGGCACAAAACAAACGGCTCATGTTAACACCCACAATGGTTGTTTTTGTTACGAATTTTGGATTTATGGGTGTAATGGTGCACATTGATTTGAGAAATGCTGATCTACCTTAGTAGATTGAGATATTTTAGGCAGAACTTTCAGAGAACATGTAATTCAGTGTGCTCTAAGGAATCATGTCATCATATTGTAATCCAGAGCATTATTTTCCCTTATGACAAATTTAACAATGGTTTCCATGAACTAGACCTGCATGATGCTCTCTTTCATGAAAAACGTATTATGATCTATATTTGATTTGACCATCAAATTGTATCATTATATGTAAGGATCACTGCATGATACTTACTTGGGACATCTTCTACAGAACCCTTTATCTCTAAACATGGTGATTGGCACAATGCTCTTCTCTGTCCTCCAAGTGCTATGGCAGGTTTGTTGTTAACCTCTTTGATGCAACAACTGACTAGTTAACTAGCTATTGATTCTGTAAGCATTTACCTCTGCATATGCATTAGTTATATTATTTGGAAGAAGAAAAAACATATCATGTGTCTGAGTTGTGGCAATGATTACTTATGAGATAAGAGCTGTGAGCATAGAATTAGCAATTCATCTGAGAAGATGATTAGAAAGTGATTTGGATGGAATTTACATCACGCCTTCATGAATTATGAAGAAATAGAAGGAATACGAATGATGTATTGTATAGTAACCTGTCCACTGCTCAGGATCACTACTAGTGATATCCGCTGTCAGATGTTTTTTCATACATTAACTGTACTGGAAGTAGCAAAATTTGTAAAAGTATACTTATCGACTGCAATCATGACATAGATGCACACCGAAAGCATGCGAGTAAAAATACTAGTTTGGTGTCTCAGATCTCAGTCACTTGATGTATTTGCTACAATTGACCGAGTATCTAAAAAAATGTCATCTGGCGAATCTTTGTAGTTTTGGCACAGTTTGCCTGTTCTGCTGTGTCAGTGACAGTTTGTTTACCTCAGTCATTTGGAAACAATCTTCCTATGCAAGGCTGTGGCTAAACTTGTGTTCCTGTGGGCCTTTGTTTAGACCAAATGTGCTTGTTTACTACCTCTGTTGTTTCTGATCATCCTGTGAATGCATTGTGCTGCTCCTTTGCCAGGTCGTGTTCCTGATATGGCATGTGTACGGCATCTGCTTCAACATCAAGACAGACGAGTGGGTAATGTCAAATTTCCCGTGCTTTGGACTCTTTCTTCACCAATTGCAGGTGGCCTTCTCGTTCGCTGTTTCTTATAGCTAAGAGGTGAGGTTTTCCAGATAAACTGGAAGAAATATCCTGAGTTCCAGATGAAGGAACAGCCTCAGTCAGGTGCGTTACCTGTATAAATATATATCACGAATACCTCTTTTGCCTGTTTAATATAAGGCACATGTTTGACATTTTTTCTTAATAACCATAAACGCAGATTTTGAAGTCAAGTTTGTCAACCCATACGACAAAGGCATGCTTTGTAACATCAGGGAGTTTCTGAAGCCGAAATGACATAAGTTATTCACCTTGGGTAAACAGAGATTGACTTATGCGAAGACAGAACACAGGAGAGCTACACCACTCGAGATGCACGAAGATAATTATTTTTCTTTGCCTGTTACTGCAACCCTGATTCATATTCATTGGTTTGTGCATCATTTGGACCCTGGCAGTCTGGTGGCTGCCCCAATACGTCGATTCACATTCTTTGGAAGTCCCCTTTGAACGGGAAACGCAAACTGAGTTGCTGATGAATATCATGTCGCCTGTAAACGTGTTCTGTTAGCCTGTATGACAATTCCTGTTACATTTCCACGTTTTGACCGCTACACCTCGACCAGGTCATCCTGTCGTGTTGAACTAGCAATTCTGCATATGTCCTTGGAGGTTTTACTGCATATTTGTGTTGCTGTCATCTTCGCTGCCCCACTAGCGATTGGCACAAGGAAAGAAGTACGGCGAGCAGCCACCAGCTTCTCTGTGCCCAAAAATGACAGCGACGTGCTGGTTATCCGTGTACGGGTATCGCCGTCAGTTTAAGAGGCGCGTTGCCGTGCCGGGAAAGCACTTGCATGCGAGATACTGTATCATTTGGGGGACGTCTATTTTGTGTGTCCTGGGCTCCTGGCCTTGCATTGTGCTAACTGTCATCGTCTTCCCACCTTCCTAAGAATTCTGAACTCTTGGTTACTCGTTCAGTTCTTAAAAATGTAAAAAATTAATGGTTTTGCTAGTCCCTGGTCGACCGAGAGTTAGCTTAGTGCTCAGTCACCTCTAGGACCGCCAGATTTGTACCATGATTCGTGCATCACATGAGTTGCAAGTGGGTCGCAACTAAGAAAATGTGTCCTTGGTCTCACGATTCGCATTGCAAGTGGGTCATTGGGCTGCTCAACGAGGGGAGGCATCTGTCATGTGTGTATGAGGCAGACACCTAAGAATAGTGTATTACCAATAAAATTTCCATTTTGTGCACCTTTTCCTTTTTTTAGGGAAAAATTCATTTGCCTTTGTATCATCATCACTCTTCTTTTTTGCGGGGGCATTTGTTCATCACTTTTGAAAGGTGTAGTGGCTCAGATGGAGTAGATACAGATGCCGACGTGTATTCCACGCCCAATCATTCTGTCGACGCAAGAAGGCGGTCACTGGAAAAGAAGGGCCTGGAGAATATGAGGAAACACAGGCGGCACCGAGGAATGGGTCAGGAGAAGAAATCAACATCCCATCGGTGAAACAAGGCTCCAATTCCTCAAAGTTTCTCTCCAGGAAAACACAGCACCGAGGAAAGAGTCAATCACGCACGACGGATCTGAATCGTGTTGACTGATTCCATCGTCCCTACCACCTATATATTAACTGCAAAGAATAGACATGAGCGTAGCAAACGCGAAGGTGGGCTAGATCATCCCAAGGCCTCAATCATCCTAACACCTCCAACCGAGCAGTATTCCCGCACAAAAATCTTAAATTCCACGCTGATATTAGGTTCAACCCTTTTGATGAGAATTTTTTGGCGAAACAATTACTCACTCCGTCTCAAAATGTCACAATCTTCACCAACTTGGATTTGGTTCTCTCGCGATTTTCGCGAGTTGTAAAGATGAGAATCATGAAAAACAAGATCCCGAATAAGAAAGCAGAAACCAAGGAAACCACAAGAGTGAAGACTAGTAAAGCCTCGTCTTCTGTCATTCTTTGCTCCTTTTCCACTCAATGATTCATTCTAACAGCTATGTAAACATGTTTTAGTCACTTATTTTGAGACAGAAGGACTGCATCATTGAACCACCAAAATGTTTATTGCTGAAACAGGGATTCCATAACTCAAGGAACAGCAAGGTAAGAGCTTATTCAAGTAAGAGCAATCATTCAAGTTCTATTACACATGGAACTTGCTTTCAAGTCCATTATTTAACCGAAAGCAACCACTTTAAACAAGTTATAGTAGATCGTGGCCACCAACCACGACTTCCTTAATGCCAACAACTACTAGCAATAAACTTTTCCAGCGAACAAGGAGATCTAGATCTGAGAAACGGAGCATTTGTCATCACAGCAGGTAGATGATAGATGTGACATGCCAGTACACTCTGTAGATGATAGGTTAACAGCAATAGGGTAGCATCAAGTGACACAATATATGCACGAAAGTTTTTGCAGTATCTAACAGTATGAAAGAACATCAGCTCAGATTGTGTAATCAACTATAACCGCCCTCAGATGCATGCCGCATTTGGTTCCAAACAAATAGAATTACATATATAAGAGAAGAGACCAAAAGGTTTGATCCAGAGACAGAGGAACAACAGCTGATGCTGGACACACACAGCCCAGAGGTGTAAGATCACAAATACAGAACAAAAATTCACAGGAACTGGAGGGATGATGGGAACAAAGAATAGCTCAGTAAGTGGGGTAGTAATACCCGGTATTTGCCATTGGCGCGTTGGGCATCCCGTATGGCATGGCTGGGTTCGGACCAAACCCGTTGTTGTAGGTCCGATCGAGCTTCGCCAAGCTCGACGGGCCCTGCATGCCGTCCCTCTGGTACTGCTGCCACATCATCTGCTCCTGTGTCAAGAACTGCTGCTTCTTCTCCATCTCTGCCATCTGCACATATGATGGGGGTGCGAAGGTGAGGGATGCAGCGAATGGATCCCCACCAACGTTCTGCATTGAGCCATCTGGTGCTGGAAGAGCCAGCATCTGTGTTCTCTGTCCAGGCGCAGGTAGCGCCACGCTGCTGGAGCTCCCACTGGTTGCCTGTGCATTGACATGCTGGCGCACGACACCTTGGTCGTACATACCGTTCAGTAGCAGAGGATCCATACCACCTGTCATTACAGCCTTCTGCTTGGACAAGTTGCTAGCCGTCTCCACAAGGGCAAGTTCCCAATCTGCCTTCCCAGGCTCAGCCGCAGGTGTATCCCATGCAGAAGTCGGCTCGTTGCCACCGTTGGAAGGGAAGGCCTCCCATGAACCATTGGTACCACCACCAGCAGCAGGTGGCCCTTGGAAGAGAGCCAGAGCAAGCCTATTACCTTGCTCGTCCGCACTCACGGTATCTTCCCTAAGATCAACCAGATCACCCTGGGGCTTCGGCGGGGGCTGTGGCTTCACCTCTTCTTCCACCTTCTCAGGTTCAGGCTCCTTATAATCCTCTGGTGCAGGAAGCGCCTTGATGGTGTTCATGTCCACCTCAGGCTCTTCCTCCTTGACAGGCTCAGGCTCAGGCTCCCGTGGTGGGCTCTTGGGGCGCTTTGCCCTGTCCCTCATAAATTCCTCCAGAGTCTCCAGTAACTTATCAGTGACACGCTGCACCTCTGGGTACTCGGACGACCTCGCCACTCCAGTGTCCTTACACCAGGCATAGAATGAGCAGAGCTCATCGATCTGCTTCGCCGCACTGGCATATGCCTCGAAGGCCTTGACACAATCGGCGTATTCCATGTCAAAGAACCTGTCCAGCAGCACGGCGAGGACCTCGCAGATATCAGCATAGAGCTGGAAGCTCTCCCTCACCATCTGGTACAGAGCAACCAGCACCATCCTGCTTTGCTTGGCGCCGCCCGTGGGGCGGCAGGCAAGGAACCTGTCGAGCAGCTGCTGCAGGTGGTGCATCCGACCGAGGACACGCTCCGGCTTCATATCCCTGACAGGGGTGGGCGGCCTCTTGTCATCGGCGGAGCCGTTCCTGTCACGGTTATCGTCGTAGCCTCCATAGCCGTTCCCTGGAGGGGAGGAGTAGGAGGGTGAGCGGCGGCCATACGGGTCAGGGGAACCCCACTTGTCACGCGGTGAAGGCCCGTTGAGGCTGGCGCTAGCGTTGCCGTTGGAGCCCCCTTGCTTGCGCTCGTGGAGGAGGAACTCGAGGCGCTGGTCGAGGTAGAGCGCGTAGGTGCGGACGAAGGCGGAGTGGTCCCATGAGCCAGAGTGCGCCTCGTCGCGGAAGTCTGAGAGGTTGAGGAGGCGGGTGCCCCTGCGCGTGGCGTGCAGGAGCTCGCGGTGGAAGAAGGGGTCGCCGTCGGTGAGGAGGCGGTGCACGAGCATGAGGGACTTGAGCGCGACGACGTAGTCGCGGGTGCGGGAGAGCCTCTTGGAGCATCCGGCGACGGCCGCGGCGACGTGGGCGCGGGATCCGCCGGTGAGGTGGAGGATCTCGCGGATGTGGCGCTCCTCGGCCGGCTCGTCGTCGTGGCTGGTGGTCTTGACGATGAGCACGTCGAGCTCGGGCGCGATGTTGCTGGTGACTTTGGCGAGGCCGATGCTGGTCTGGTCCTTGACGGCGCCCAGCGCCTTGCGGATCGTGCTCGACGACATCTCCGCCGCCGCCGCCGCCGCCTAGTCCAACTAGCACCAACCGCAGCCCCGCCCGCTGCTGGCTCTAGATCTGACCAAAAGAAGCAGTGCAATCATGAGCCTTATAGAAGAGAAGATTTCATCAAACCAGACGCGCCCAGATCTCTAGTGAGTAACCATTCCGCGGGTCTTAATTGGAAACAAATGATGATATCTACCGAGTTCGAGATCCCCGGAACGGGGATGCGAGATTTGCTCGGCCCAGCTGGACCTACCAAATACGTGCGGACGCGCGTGTGGGGCTCTAGCTGAATGAACAAACTGTCCGTGCTCTAGATCAGCTAAGCTACTCTGCCGCCGCGGAGCTAGCAACGGAAACCATCAACGGTTCAGGCGCAGATCCAGGGAGCTGGATTGGAAGGGAAAAAAGATTACCTTTGTGGCCGGCGACAGATCCGGGGCGTCCGGCGGGAGGTGGGAGCTGGATCCGACAGGAGCCTCCCTCTCTCGCGCGCGCTCCCTCGCTAGCTCCTCCGGCTCGGGGGCTCGGGAGTTTGACCTTGCCTTTTAGAGGCGGTAGGCGTCTGAGGCTCGCGGAGAGGAGGCGAGGCTAGACGAGCGAGAGAGAGAGAGGGGGGAGGGAGACGGCAAAATGGGGGAAGAAATGGTGTGTTCGGGGGGGGCTCCCGGGCGTTTGGTGGCTTGCTGTTTTCAGATTTTTATTTGGGAGCGGGAGGTAGGAGTGAGGAGAGGAGGCAAGCGAAGCAAAGCAGCAGCGAGCTTCGCGTGGCCCCCCCTTCCCTTCCGTCTCTCTCTCGCTATCGGTCCCGCTCCGCTCGCGCCGACGCCGCGCCCACGGGTCGGCGCCTACCCCGCTCGTACGCGCCTAGTTTTTTACTACTACCGCCCTGGCGCCGACGGAGAGTTGGAAGGGGGTCAATGCGGTGTGGCACCGCCGTGTCGACCGGTGCGGTGCGATGATGTGCGTGTCTGCCAGGCTGCCAGCCGAGTCGCAAGGAGCGTGACGCCGGAGGGTCGCGGCGCCGTTGACGTCGGGGCTCGTTCCGTCGGTCAGGCACAAGCCGTCTTCACAATCAGATCGCACTAGAGCAAGTGCCACTGTTGCACCGTCGCTGTCGTGGGTGATTCACCACCGGCTTTGGACCGACCATACCTCGGTGCTGAATGCAGACTGTCTACTTCCGGTCGAAGAAGGCCTGAGATCAGATGTCATGCGCATGCAGTCGCCGGTTTGCCCAAGGTCTCTGTTTTTCGTTGTCGATTTCTTTCCCCTTTCGGCAGAGTACACCCACAGGTAACAAATGTATCGGAGTGGGTAATTGTTTTTTTAATACACCCTCGAAGTTGTATTAACTACTACAGTATATAGAAGAAAGGCCGAGATGACCGACGAAATGTTCGGAATGGCCGACACAACGCCGGGAAGGTTACGCCGATACAAACAACAACATACGGCATACAACGCGACCCACAATCACCAAACATCGGGGACTCTCTCTGCAACGTCTCCTACCAAGAATGGAGAAGGGATGAAACACCGAGCTACCCAGGCCGCGTCACGATCGAAGGAGGAGACTTTCCAAGAGGAAAACTCGACCGAGAAGCGCCGTCAACGATGCACATTACACCTTGAAAGCACAAGCTCAAAGTGGCCGCCAACCTGGACTCCGTCTTGCCGATCCGGGGACTTCACGAGCAACCTAGACAAAGCCTCCAAGGAGGAGACAACACTGGGGTGCCGCCGTTGTCCAATCCGGTGAGTTGTAACTAGGATTTCCTTGACCGCTCGACGTGGGAGACGACACCAAGGAAGAGATGGTGCACGTCGCCAGCTTCAAGCAGGCTTTCGCCCCGGCACATTCGCCAGCCCTGCAGTCTGCCATAATGGGGCAGTTTTGAGCCAATCCTTGGCCGCACCACTGACAAGAGAAAAGCCAAAGTCCGATGTGGGTGAAGGAGATGCGCCGACCGCCATTCCATCTCTACCATCAGACGCACTAGATGGTGGAGGTCTAGCCGGTCACCGGCACCACCATGGTGCCAAGAGGCAGCCGCTGGCACGCCTCATGCCACCATGGGCCTAGATGTAGGTAGCAACACGGACACCACCCCGAGTGGTCGCCAAGCCCCCACCTCCGTTGTCATCGAGTCGCTTGCTGCCGGAAACCCGTCGTTCCGCATCGCCAGGTCCACGAAAGAGACGCAGGGGTCAAGAGGGGGACGCTGAGTTTAGAAACAATGAATTACGAATTACTCTTGTTAAAATTGTTTGAGTAAAGTCTGAACTAAACCATGAACTCGTAGAGGGTGATGACGAGATCAAACCTTGAACTCTCAATCCCTGGAATCAACACACCGACCTCATTTCGAGTTCTCTACCATGTTGACTATTCTATAGATATAGATACGTTTTTGTTCTAGTAGGATTATTGCGCTTGCCTCACCACCACCATGATTGATACAGCTCATCAACGTGGACGATCTTCTGGTTAAACATGTTGGATTATTAGGCATAATTTCCACGATTAATTTCACAATATAAATCATGACAAAACCAGCTACTAGCTCATGTAACTCGAACATACTAGATGTACTAAACAACAGGATGATCGGAAACAAACAGCAGCTTAACATGTACTCGCAGAACATGATGAATAACCAAACAGAAGCACGTAGCACGTACCGTTCGGTTGTCGTAGTAGAAACTTTGGGGAAGACTGATCGAAGCAGATGGCATTTAAGACTGACGTGAAAGACCACCGACTTGGATGGAAGACGACCCGTGATGAAGAACTCGAGCAGTCGCGCGGAGCGCTTCCCAAAAACCTTATTCGCCCTCTCCCGTACAGGATCACAAGGGCGAGTGGTTCCGGAGACCTGCTCTCCCGTCCACCGGTACACGCAGGCAAGCGGGATGGAGTAGACTACGGTGACAGTGCTAGTAGAGAGGATGGCAAAACTCTAGATTGGTTTTCGGTGGTGTTGTGGCGGTAGCCGCGCAGGACTTTATATAGTGCGACTCAGGAAACCCTAATGGAGGCGAACGTGGGCCGAGTCCACGTTGCGCATGTTCGAGTCGGTTACGGTAGCCCACAATCTGGGAGCGACCCGAATAAGCTAACCGTTTGACATGTCTGTCAATTTTCCTGAGCAGCAAAATAAAGCTCGGCTCGGCGAGATTCCCGCAACCCGCGGCGCGCGTCGTGACGTGACGTGATGAGACGAGCGTGCGTGCGAGCGGCGGCGTCCTCGGAGGAGGAGCGCGCGTGTGTATCTCTCTTATTGCCACTCACTTACAAAGTGGTGCAGCACTCCACCTTATAAGGTGGTGCAACTCTCCTCCAACTTTCCATGTGGGACTAAACTTTAGCTCCCACTCCACTCCCATGTGAGCTGCCACAAACATGGGTCCAAACACATATGGGCTGTCATAAATTTAGGCTTTGAGATTTAGGGAAAATCTGAAATACATATGGGCCTAAATGGATTAGCCCCATTATTTCTAACAATCCCCCACCAGATCTCAAATGCCCATTTAAAGATTTGCCAATCCTTGCTACTTGTTTATATACCAGTGTTTCAGCAGAGACTGTTAAGTTGAACTTCCGCCTAGAATCTTGAACTATGTCTATCAACAACTTGAACAATGGACAAACCTTGAATTGCAAGTTTGGTGCCAATAGATTTCGCTCAAAATCATAACTAGTACTTGGTTGTTAGTAGCCTACCCCGCGGGTTGGAGCATATGCGTCATACTTCCTGGTCTCTTCATGAGTTTACTAGAGATCACCCAAGTCTCATAGACCGCGACGTATACAGTCGAGCTCATATAGGTGTGTTCTTTCAAAAATGTCATGTAGGACGGCATCTTTGCTAATTAAAGCTAACAGAAACACATTAAGGCATGTTGACCTGCCTTACAGATTATGAGAGTTATGCATCTTCACATAGAGAGGGTTACAAAATACTCTCCTCAGTCAAACCACTAGCTTGTTCTTCCCAGGTCCTAATTCACGGGATCTCCAATCACATAGGTTGGGTTACCACTAGGTGTGACATCCATGGGTCTCAATCCCATCTTCCTCGATGCACTTTCTATCACATTTCGTGATAGTCCCTTTGTAAAGGGATCTGCCAGGTTTTTGTCTGTTTGAATATACGTAACAGTTATTACTCCGGAGTTTCTCAATTTCCTGACAGATTTCAAACGTCTCTTCACGTGTCTTGATGACTTCGCGTTATCCTTAAAATTGTTCACTTTGACAATAACAGTTTGGTTGTCATAATTCAAAAGGATTGCCAGCACAGGTTTCTCAACCACAAGCAAGTCCATCAAGAGCTCACGCAGTCATTCTGACTCAACAGTGGTTGTGTCTAAAGCAGTAAGTTCTGCTTCCATAGTTGACCTCGTCAATATGGTTTGTCTACGAGACCTCCATGACACTGCGCCACCTCCAAGGGTAAACACATACCCGCTCATGGTGTAGAGTTCATCAACGTCAGAGATCCAATTCGAATCACTATATCCTTCAAACACAGCAGGATTCCCTGAATAGTGAATCCCATAGCTCATTATACCACATAGATAGCGCATGACCCTTTCAAGTGCATGCCAATGATCAATACCTGGGTTAGACATGAACCTACTCAACTTGCTCACATCAAAAGAGATATCGGGTCTTGTAGCGCTTGCTAAGTACATGAGAGAACCAACAACTTGTGAATATTTCAGCTGATCTGTTGGTTCCTTCTTATTCTTTCATAATGTCAAACTGGGATCATAAGGTGTTGGAGAAGTCTTGCCATCATTAAAGCCAAATCGGCTCAAGACCTTCTCAACATAATGACATTGCGTTAAAGTAATCTCATTCTCGTTCTTAATAAGCTATCAGCCTCGTTAATGACAAAGCCAGCAGAAAGTAGAGTTCTGTCAAACTTCTCATGCCATTGCTTAGGTGCTTGTTTCAGGCCATATAAAGATTTTAATAACTTACACACCTTTGTCTCTTCACCTTTTACCACAAACCCATCCGGCTGATCCATATATATCTCCTCTTCCAACTCTCCATTAAGGAAAGTTGTCTTCACGTCCATTGGATGAACGAGAAGACCATAAGAGGCAGCCAGGGATATTAGTACTCGAATGGTGGTCAGTCTAGCGACAGGTGAATAGGTGTCAAAGTAATCTTCGCCTTCTTTCTGTGTGTAGCCCTTAGCTACAAGACACGCCTTGTACTTCTCAATAGTACCATCAGGCCTTAGCTTCTTCTTGAACACCCACTTACATCTCACAAGTTTACAACCATAGGGTCATTCTGATAATCTCCAAGTTCCATTAGAAAGAATCGAGTCCATCTCATTTTGGACAGCTTCTTTATAATCATCTGCATCAGGGGATGCATATGCCTCAGTAATGGATCTAGGAGTATCATCCACAAGGTACACGATGAAATCATTGCCAAAGGATTTTGCAACCCTCTGTCTCTTACTCCTCGTGAGAGGTTCATCGTCATCCTTCTCAAGGAATTCCTCATGTGGTTGTTCAGAATTCTCAATAGATGCACTAGATTCAGGAAGTATTTCAGAAGAAATCCTACCAATGCTATGCATATCTTTCATAGGAAAGATATTCTCAAAGAATGTTGCATCACGAGATTCCATTATAGTATCAACATGCATATCAGGTACCTCAGATTTAACCACTAGAAATATATAGCCTACACTCCGTGGAGCATATCCTAGAAAGATACAATCCACTATCTTTGGTCCGAGCTTGCGTTTCTTGGGGATCGGTTTGTTGACCTTCGCCAAACACCCCCAAGTGCGCATATACGAAAGTGATGGTTTTCTCCCAACCCACTCCTCATAAGGGGTCTTTTCTTTATTCTTGTTAGGAACTCTATTCAGGACATGACATGAAGTCAATAAAGCCTCCTCCCACCATGCCTTTGATAAACCAGTAGTGGCTAACATGTAATTCACCAAGTCACCAACAAGCGGTTTTTCCCGGTAACCCCGCTTTGATTGGGGCGAGTAGGGAGGCGAAACTCATGAATAGTTCTGTGTTCTCGATGAATTATCAAATATTTTGGGAAAATACTCACCACCACGATCCGACCTAAGACGCTTGATCTTTCTCTCTAGTTGATTTTCAACTTCAGCCTTATAGATTTTAAAGTAGTCTAAAGCCTCATCTTTAGTTTGCAACAAGTAAACATAGCAGAATTTAGTAGCATCATCTATCAATGTCATGAAATATCTCTTTTCACCTTTTGTCAACACACCATTCATCTCGCATAGATCAGAATGTATGAATTCTAGAGGTGCCAAGTTTCTCTCCTGACCTTGTGAGGCTTTCGAGGTTGCTTTGATTGCACACAACTATGGCACTTAGAACCTTTGGCAATAGTGAAATTTGGAATTAAACTCATACTGGACATCCGAGACATCAAACCAAAATTAATATGACATAAACGAGAATGCCAAACACTGGTATCATCATTAACACCACCACAGATATGATTCACGGATTTATTACAAAACTCTAAAAGTGAAAACCGGAACAAGCCTCCGAACTCATAACCTTTACCAATAAATTGTCCATGTTTTGAAACAACGACTTTATTGGACTCTAAGACAACCTTAAACCCATCTCTGCAAAGAAGGAAGCCACTAACGAGATTCTTGTTCATAGTAGGGACATGCTGCACGTTCCTCAGCTGCATGATCTTTCCGGAAGTAAACTTCAGATCCACCGTGCCAACACCACGAACAGAAGCATGTGATCCGTTCCCCATTAGGACGGATGAATCCCGAGCGATCTGATAAGAAGTGAACATAGAGATGTCAGCACACACATGAACATTAGCACCTGTATCAAGCCACCAACATGGTGATTGAAATACTGAAAGAACAGTAAATAAATTACCATACCCATTAGTATTGCTATCGGTCACGACGTTGACAGTCTTGGCCTTTTTCCCTCTATGATGCTGTTCGGACAGTCCTTGGAAAAGTGGCGGGCTCTCCACAAGTGTAACAAGGCAGTTCACTTTTGTCCCTGTTCGTCTTCTTCTTGAAGGTTGTAGTCTTCTGAGGCTTGTTAAAGGAGGGTTTGAAGTTCCCTTTGTTCTTGCCTCACGATTTGCCTTTCGCACAAAGTTGGCGTAGCATGACTCTCTCCTTTCTCGAGTGTCCTTAGTCGAGCCTTCTCCTCAACATCAAGGGACGCCATCGATTTTTAACCGATATCTCCTGCCTCTTGTGTTTGAGAGTTGTGGCAAAGTTCCTCTATGAAGGGGCAACTTAGCATGCAACCCGCCACAAACTTGTCGCAAGGTAAACTTAAGGAGTTCGAACTCTTTGGCAATGCAATTGTATCTCATGAGCTTGTTGAACCACAGAAGGTCCTTAGTCATCTTAAAATCATGAAAGCTCTCCATGATATACAGTTCCTTTGCCAAAGATCTACAAAGACCAAACTTGGCATCCAGTGCATCCCAGAGCTCCTTACCGTCTTTTATGTGCATAAACACATCACACAGACGGTCAGCAAGAATGCTTAGAATACATCCCACAAAGACTGTATTGGTATCCTCGAACTTCTTTTGATCCTCGTCAGATATAGTTCCTTCAGGTTTGTCTTTACTGATATGGAACACTTTCATCGTGGTCAGCCAAAGCTCAGCATTGTACTTCCACCTCTTAAAGTGCACACCGGTAAACTTATCCAGCCTCAGTGCATCGGTAAAACCAGCCATTGTTAATTCAGGAAATTGCCTACAATAAGGTTTTTGGATTGTTGGATTATTATGCATAATTTCCACGATTAATTCCAGAATATAAATCATGACAAAACCAGCTACTAGCTCATGTAACTCGAACATACTAGATGTACTAAACAACAGGATGATCGGATACAAACAGGAGCTTAACATGTACTCGCAGAACATGATGAATAACCAAACAGAAGCACGTAGTACGTACCGTTCGGTTGTCGTAGTAGAAACTTTGGGTAATACTGATCGAGCAGATGGCGATTTAAGACGGCGTAGCAATCACCGACTTGGATTGAAGACGACCCATGATGAAAAACTCGAGCAGTCGCGCGGAGCGCTTTCCAAAAACCTTATTCGCCCTCTCCCGTACAGGATCACAAGGGCGAGTGGTTTCGGAGACCTGCTCTCCCATCCACCGGTGCACGCCGGCAAGCAGGATGGAGTAGACTACGGTGACGGTGCAAGCAGAGAGGATGGCAAAACCCTAGATTGGTTTTCGGTGGTGTTGTGGCGGTAGCCGCGCAGGACTTTATATAGAGCGGCTCAGGAAATCCTAACGGAGGCGAACGTGGGCCGAGTCCATGTTGCTCGGCTCGGCGAGATTCCCACAACCCGCGGCACTCGCGTGACGAGGCGAGCGTGCGAACGGCGTCGTTGGAGGAGGAGCGCGCTTGTGTATCTCTCTTATTGCCACTCACTTACAAAGTGGTGCAGCACTCCACCTTATAAGGTGGTGCAACTCTCCTCCAACTTTCCATGTGGGACTAAACTTTAACTCCCACTCCATTTCCATGTGAGCTGCCACAAACATGGGCCCAAACACATATGGGCTATCACAAATTTAGACTTTAAGATTTAGAAAAAATATAAAATGCACATGGATTAGTCTCATTATTTGTAACAAAACACGACCGGCGGCCTTGCTCTGAATACACAACTCTGTTGGCAATTAAACTGGCTCGAGACGCGCCACGACTAGTGCAAGGACGGCCGTGCCACCGCGTTTGTGTGCTGTACCCAGGCTAGCTGCAAAGATGGATGGATGGTTGATGGAGTCTACAGTACGTGCGATCATGGCTGTCACCGGAACGGCAGCACCACACTGCTCCTTTCATCTACATACACGTGTCGGACGCTCCCTGACCCTGTGGTCGCCGCCCTTTACTGTCCCCAGCTCGTTTTGCTGTCTGTCCGATGTGCGCGTACGGCGTAGTATCCCAGTTTCCTCCTTTCTGGCTTCTCACGACTTGCCTTTAAATCTTAATAACGAGTAACGACCCTGTCTTGTCTGCCTGTAAATCTAGCTATACCGGTGGCTGTAAATTAGCGTTTATTACTACTATGCTCTGCAGGCATCGGCATAGGATTGCCACCGGTAGCATTCACAAGAAACGGGGATGGTAAACATGAGTTCTGGATGGTTCGAAGCTGTCCCCAACCCCCTTTCAAAATGCAGAAAGGGCCCCAAGCATGGTGCGTGTGGGGGCGACGGATTAAGACACTTGAAGTAAAGGGCGAGGAGGTATCATGTTCTTGCTGAACCTGTTAAGCTAGCTACTAGTGACGGCGAAAAGCCGATGTAATGGAACGAGGAACATTGGCAGTTTGGCGCTGAATCGCCGGAAAGAATGGGCGCATTTCTTAATCACCAAGTAAAACGCATCCATACATCAGATATATAATGGTAAGCAGACAGACAGCTTTATTGACGTGAAGATTATTCTCGGCTGATCTATGTAGATTCAGGTGTGCTTCGGTTGTCTGCGCATGAAGAACCATTTTCTAGTCTCTGAATCTTTTTGCCTTTTGTAGTTTCGGCCGGCAGCTTGGTGTACGATCAATGCAATTTGTACACTGGAATTCCACGATGATCACCGAAAAGCGATCCATCGCCATCGCCCACCAGGGGTGCGCCGGGGAGTCCAGTGCTCAATACTTTTGTTCCTCAATGTTTATCTATGTGCATCAGGATCCTTTGCAAAAAGAAAGGTGGCATTATCATGGATTTTGTTCCGGTACTGTAAGTCGGATGCTCCATGCGACACGCACAAAAGGAGACAATTCGCCTCAGACCGCCATGGACGTCTGACTGTGACAGCCCAATAATTATAGGGATGCCAGTTTAACTAAGCTGGTTTGTTTAAGGGGAAAAAACACCCACACTACGAGAGAGTAGGGAACATTCTGCGATTTGTTACTCTTTACTATGTGGCGTATCACCCCACTTAGGCTGTGTGTGGGATTGAGATTGACTTGATAAATTACTTTTTGCCTTTCTTGTTTGAGTAACCATTTTTTGTGGCTATCTTTTCGTCGTAAAAAATGTCCAGCAATACATAGTTTAGCACTTAGGATGCAGAAGTGAGACAAGTGGAATCCTATTTTCTAATCCTAGTCTAACTCTATACTATGTGGATAACTAGGAAAAATGGGATTGGACGTATCCTACTTATTCCACTTATCTCACTTAGTTTAGAGTTAAGCTAGGGGTGTAAAAGTAAAATCTCACTTATAACAGTTATGCCGCTTATCCCACTTTTGCATGCCTATTAGCACTGAGAATATATCAAAGCCCCATACAGGACTATTCCATCATTGGTCAACTAGTCTGTTCTGTTAAACCGGTAACTTTTTTGTACCGAAGATTGGTGTTGCTTTATTCGCTGTCTTTAAAGCGATTAGCAATTATTAGACTGAAAAATATGGTACTACTGTATAATAGTTTGCTCCAAACAAAGTTTGCTCCAAATGGTCTGCGGTATAATAGTTTGCTCCAAACAAAGTTTTTGCATCGTCGTGTCAGCATCTTGGCCGTATACTGTGGTGTCCACAAGCTTAATGGAAAGTATGATGTGTGCGTCTTATTACACTACACAAAAGTATAAAGAAAGGCATGCCACAATAATCTACGGTCATCATGTGCAAAGACGTGGGGGAGGGAAGATGTGGAGAGGAAACGAAGGCCGGTCATGGTTTATGGATGGATCATGGATGGAACGGTTGACACTTGAGTCACTTGACACTGACGTCGTGGTCATTATCAGACCAGTAAGGCGAACCGGTGGCCAGATCAGATGTAACGCAACCAGAGCCAAGTGTCCAGCTGTGGCAAGCAATTATTAGACATGAGTCTGGTCAAGAAACTTAGACTATTAACATGCACATATTACTAGTCTAAGTTACTATCTTTATAGTGGAAATAACTTAGTATAGTAACATAGAGTATTATTTTGCAAACTCATTTGTATTCGAAAATGTAATGTGATGGTAACATATTATGTTAATACCTTTATTCTGGTTTATAAGGTAAATACGTATTTCAAGAAAATAGTTTGACCATAAATTTGATCAACAAAATACAAACTATATTTAACAAAAAAAATATCTTTAGATTCATATTTAAAATACGTTTTCGATTGTATAATTTTTGTGACATATGATTCATATATTCTTGGTCAAATTTACGGTCAAACTATTTTCTTAAAATACGTGTTAGCCCTATAATTCGGAATGGAGAGATACTCCATTTGTCTCTCTCTTCATTAATTGCTTGTCACGTCATCATTTGTCTATGTGGCATCTGTGTTATTACTGACTACTCATGTTAGAGCATCTCCACTCGCCTACCCAGGACGCCGATTCGGACGCCGAATTTAGGTCCGGACGCCGAAAATCTGCCCAGTCGCGTACCCAGAAACCTGTTTTCGTCCGGATTTGGGCCAACTTTGGTCCGGACTCTCCAGGCCATTCCCAGGATCCTGGATACGTCCTGGAGACGCCTGACGCAGCGAAATCAGCGAAAAAATGAGGCGGCGTGTGGACCCGCCGAGTCAGCGACGGAAGCCGAGTCGTCGTCATCCTCGGAAACACGTGGCGACCGCCAAGCAATAACTGCCCGTCGCTTCGGCCACACGTCGCTGAACTGCCACACCACCGCCGCCGCCTCAGCTAACGCGACGGACCTGCGGGCACTAACTTCCCGTCGTTTCCCCTTTTCCAGCCCTCGCCGCCCCTCTCAGCCTATATAATCAGGCGACATCGCCAGCTCCACATCCGACGCTCCTCCACTTCCCCTCCACAGCTCCCCAACTCCGGCGAACTCCGAGTTCTCCTTTCCCGCAAACCTTGGGCGAAAGGTACCCCGGCGACCCGACCGCGGCGAATGGCTTCGACCGCCGCACCCTCTAGCCTTGGGAGGCGCGCATGTTCTACGAGGCGGGCTACATGGCTCCGCTGTACATCCGCTTCCTAGCCAGCTGGAGGCTCAGCGCCAGTGGGATCCCTATCCCGCCAGAACTGAAGCCTGAGGAGATCGACGACGAGATAGCGGCGGCCATTGATGACGTCCACACTATTGACGAGGAACGCTTCGTTGGAAACCCCAAGAGCAAGGTGTGAAGAGCACATCAACAAGTCTTCCCTCAGTATGAAACCGAGGTTATCAAACCAGTAGGAGGAAGGAAACGGCTCAAAGATGTTACAAGTAACGTAGAAACCTGCACAACACAAACTCAAGACTTTGCCCCCAACGAATAGTGAGGTTGTCAAGCTCACTGGTTTGCTGTAACAAAGGATTAAATGTACGGTGTGGAAGGTAATGGTGGTTTGCAGCAAGTAAACAGTAACAATAGAAGATGTATCAATGGTAAAGATTGGACCAGGGTCCATAGTTCACTAGAGGTGCTCTCCTTAGATAAACAAACATGGCATGAAGGGTAAAGAAATTACACCAGGGAAATTGACAGGACTGAGCAAGGCATAACAATGTAATACTAGACAAAAAGATCCTATGAGATTCGATTAGGCAATACAACAATATATATAGACCGCTGATGATGCTCGACGTGGCACTTCGTTGGTAACCCCAATCGTAGGGTGTGAAGATAAAGCAGCAAGTTTTCCCTCAGTTGAGACCGAGGTTATCGAATCAGAAGGAGGAAGGAAACGTCACACAGGTGTTGCAAGCAACACGGAGATCTGCACAACACAAACTCAAGACTTTGCCCCAACGAATCAGTGAGGTTGTCAAGCTCACCGGTTTGCTGTAACAAAGGATTAAACGTATGGTGTGGAAGGTAATGGTTTACAGCAACTAAACGAGTAACAGTGGAAGATGTATCACTGGTAAAGAATGGACCGGGGTCCATAGTTCACTAGAGGTGCTCTCCTTAGATAAACAACATGGCATGAAGGGTAAACAAATTACAGCAGGGCAATTGACAGGAACTAAGCAAGGCATAACAATGCAATTACTAGTCAGAAAGATCCTATGAGATTCGATTGGGCAATACAACAAGATACATAGACCGCCATCCAACTGCATCTATGACTAGAAGTCCACCTTCAGGTTATCATCCAAACCCCTTCTAGTATTAAGTTGCAAGCAACAGATAACTTCTTTAAGCAAAGTGTGTAAGGTAAACAGTCCACATGTTCCATGAACAAGAGACCGTTGTTTTCTCCCTAGTGGAAACAACACATCTACAACCGAAGAGATTTCTATCACTTCCCTTGGAAACTAGAGGCATGAACCCACTATCGAGCATAAATACCCCCTCTTGGAGTCACTAGCAACTACTTGGCCAAGATAGCTACTAACAATGGAGAGCATGCAAGATCACAAACAACACAGACATGATAGAATCATAAAGACAAAACCATTAATCAAACCAACATAATAATCTCAATATCCATCGGATCCTCGCAAAGACAACATGCATGATTACAAATATATTAGATCTTGACCATGAACGGAGTTCACAAGATCTATACATGAAAGCACAAAGGAGGAGATACAACCATCTAGATACTACATGTACCCATAGTCCAAGGTGGAACTACTCATGCATCATACCGGAGAGAAGGCCTCCGGGATGATCTCCCCTCTGGCAGGGTGCAGGGAAGAACTTCAGACCCCCCGATCTAGGGACGATCGTGGCGGCGGCTACAGATGGTTTCGTGGAGATTTGATTGGGTGATTAGGGTTTCTGCATCGGGGGCTTCTTATAGGCGAAGGTGGAGGCCGAGGCGGCGGCCAGGGGCCCCACACCCCTCCCAGGCGCCGGGCAGGGCCCACCCACTCCTAGGGTGGGTCTAGCCGCCCTGGCTGGCCTCTCCGGCTCCCCTCTGGACTTCTTATTCCCCACGGAAAGTAATTGACTTTGATGTTTGTCCCGTCCAATTCCGAGAATATTTCTTTACTAACTTTTCTGAAACCAAAAAACAACAGAAAACAGGCATCTGGCATTGTTGCAACTTGTTAATAGGTTAGTACCAAAAAACATATAAAAAGCACCTCAAAGTGTATACAAGTAAATCAAAGTAGATACTCAACAAGCATGGAGCATAAAAAATTACGGATACGTTTCCGACGTATCAACCGCCATCCAACTGCATCTATGACTAGAAGTCCACCTTCAGGTTATCATCCGAACCCCCTCCAGTATTAAGTTGCAAACAATAGACAACTGCTTAAGCAAAGTGTGTAAGGAAAACAATCCACTTGTTCTATGAACAAGAGACCGTTGTTTTCTCCCTAGTGGCAACAACCCATCTACAACCGAAGAGATTTCTGTCACTTCCCTTGGAAACTAGAGGAATGAACCCACTATCGAGTATAAATACCCCCTCTTGGAGTCACTAGCAACTACTTGGCCAAGATAACTACTAACAACGGAGAGCATGCAAGATCACAAACAACACAGACATGATAAAATCAAATAGACAAAACCATTAATCAATCTGAAATAGTAATCTCAATATCCATCGGATCCCCGCAAACACAACATGCATGATTAAAAATAGATTAGATCATGATCATAAACGGATATCACAAGATCTATACATGAAAACACAAGGAGGAGATACAACCATCTAGCTACTAAATGGACCCGTAGTCCAAGGTGGAACTACTCACGCTTCATACCGGAGGCTGGCATGATGAAGAAGAAGGCCTCCGGGATGATCCCCCCTCCGGCAGGGTGCCGGGAAGAGCTTCAGATCCCCCGATCTAGGGACGATGGTGGCGGCGGCTACAGACGATTTCGTGGAGTTTTGATCGGGTGCTTAGGGTTTCGGCATCGGGGGCTTCTTATAGGCTCCACACCCTACCGAGGCTGGGAGGCAGGCCCACCCTAGGCCACGCCTGGGGGGTGTGGCCACCCTGTGACGCTCCTCCATCTCTCCTTTTGACTCCGTGTTCTCCTCGATAAAATATTGACTTTGGCTTTTGTCCCGTCCAATTCCGAGAATATTTCCTTTCTAGATTTTCTGGAACCAAAAACAGCAGAAAACAGGCAACTGACGCTGTGGCAACTTGTTAATAGGTTAGTACCAGAAAACATATAAAAACACCTCAAAGTGTAGACAAAGCAAAGTTGATACTAAACAAGCATGGATCATCAAAAATTATAGATACGTTTCCGACGTATCAGCCATCGCTGCCATGAACGACCCCGACCTCGCCGAGGATCTGGGCAACCGCGTCTTCTGGGAGCACTATCTCGCTGAGCGGCGGCAGCAGGCGCTCGCCCGCCACGAGGGGCCGCCGGGCTCGCCGCCGAAGAGGAACAACGCGGCTAGGATCCGCCGCTTTTGGAGCGCTCCCGAGCGCACACTCGCCGTCGTGCTGGATCACATCCACGCTGGCAACGAGCCCCGCCTCGCCTTCCCCCGCAACCCCACGCCGACGGCCAGGTCGGGGTGGCGCCCTCCGGCCAACTGGCTGTCGAGGAGAATGGCCAGCCTCTCCTCTTCGTCCTCCCACTCGGCCGTCTCAGCGCCGGTGGCTTTGCTGCCCCTCCGTCCCGTTAAGCGGGAGCCAGTGACGCTCGTCCGTTCGTCGCCGAGGGCCAGGTCTCGCGGCATCGTCATCAACGAGGGGCGTGCTCCGACGCCGCCTACCGGCCGTCTCCACCTTCGCATGTCAAATCTGGAGCCGCAGGACTGGGTGGTGCCGGTCGACGAGGACGCTTTCGCCGTCAAGATGTCGGTGGAGGAGTCCCTACATGAGGCGGCGCCGCAGCCGCCGGTGGAGCCGTCCTCTCTAGACATCCTGGAATGGTCCAGGATGGACTGAGAGGAGATGGAGCAGCGACGCGTCCATCGCCTGCAGCAGGAGGCCGAACGCCAAGCCTGGTCTGGCCGTGTCCTCGCCTACTAGGGCGCGCCGCTCGTCATCCTCGACGACGATGACAAAGCCGTCCCCTCCTATCGGCCGTGGAGGTGCGGCGACCCCGGCCAGGGGAGTTGCCGCCTGCCACAGCCGCCGAGGGACGACGACGACGGCGGCATCGAGGATGATGGAAGGGCCGATTCCGGCTACACGGCCTTCTACAGCAACTTCGGGATGTAAAAGCGGCAACGGCATCGGCGAAGGCGACGGTGGCGGACTTTTAATGTTTTTTAGTTTATTATGTACTATTTTAGTTTAAATTCGATATAATCCGGCTATATTTGCCCATCTTTAATGAAATCTGTCTAAATTTGCTAAACTCGGCTGAAATTTAGCCAAACGCGGGAACTCAACCTGGGAACGCGAGTGGGAAACTCGACGTTTCCAGGCCGAAGTCAAGTTCCATCCAGCCAAAATTTGGACCGCATTTCGCTCTGTGTTCGCCCAACGAGTGGAGATGCTCTTAACCCCACTATGAGCAGCCTGGGTGGCATACATGACCGAACGAGCTCTATTTTCCATCTTTGCATGGAATACTACATAAACTAGTAATAACTTTCTTAATTACCAAATGAGTGCATCAACTGATGCGGAGGACAGGGTTTTCTCCGCTTTTCAAAAAAAATACCATACAAATGTGTAGTCTTTTCATAAAAAACTGGCTTATATATACTGTATTACTCTGCAGGAAGATTTTGGAAACGATCACGTCTGGTTAACTCCATGATGATCACACAGGATAGTGTAGAACCAAACAACATTTTACTAGTGGAAACAGAGCCTCTAGTCCCCGGGCCATAAAGGCCTTTAGTCCCGGTTTTTGAACCGGGACTAATGAAGGGTTTCGCGGCATAGTAAATCAAAATTTTCTACGGATGCGAACAGAGGGAAGCCAAGATCTAATCTAGGAGATGCAAACAACGAGAGAGATTAGATTAGATCTTCATACCCTTGAAGATTCGCACAGCGGAACGTTCGTCGGAACGTGGGTGATGTAGTCGTACTCGCTTCTCCTCCTCGCGATCCGATCCGATCTAGCACCACAAGTGGCGGTGCCTCCGTGAGATGCACACGTGCAGCACCTCGACGTCTCCTCCTTCCTCGGACCAGCAAGTATGGTGGAGAGACGGATTGGATCTACAACGCGGCCGGTGCAATTGGTGGAGAATTTCTGCAGGGCTTCGCCACAAGCGATCGGGAGGGAGAGGAGGCGCCAGGCGGCTAGGGTTGGAGGGGAAGGTGTAGGGGGTTGGTGCGCCCCCAGCCCTCTATATATAGAGGGGTGGGCGCAGCCCTAGACCCTCCCCCAAGCCAAGGTCGGCGGCCCCAAGGAGGAAGAGTGGGGCAAGAAACCCCTTCTAGAAGCTCTATCTAGAGTTTAAACCTCTCTTGGCCGGCTGGGCCCTATGGGGCCTTGTGCCCCTGGCCCAATGCGGCCAGGGCACTCCCTCATAGGCCCATGCCCCCTCCCGGAAGGTGGGGCCACGTTGGTCCCCTTCTGGAAGGTTCTAGAAGCTTCCGGTACAATACCGATTAATCCGGAACAATTTCAAACTCCAAAAACTGCATTGCCTTATATGAATCTTATTCTCCGGACCATTCCGGAACCTCTCATGATGTCCCGGATCCCATCCGAGACTCGAACAAAAACTCATAAACCAATTATCCAATATATCCTAGCGCCGAGACACGTTAAGTGTGTGACCTGAGTTCGAGAATATGCGCATGATCTTCTATCAATAATCAACAGCAGTGCGAAACCCATATTGACTCCCACACATTCATCGATGATCATATCGGATGAACCACGATGCCGATTCAATCAATCCCATATATATATTCCCTTCGTCTCGTGATATTTTACTTGCGAGATTCGATCGTCGGTACCATCATACCTAGTTCAATCTCGTTCACAAGTACTTTACTGTTCCGTAATCCGATATCACTTTGTGATTAACTCCTTAACCACATGCTTGCAAGCGGTGTTGATATCGATTACCGAGTAGGCCAGTATATCTCTCCGACTTGGGAGGACAAATCCCATCTCGATACATACAACCCAAGATACTTTCCGATCACCTGAGAGACACCTTTATAATCACCCTCTCATAGGATGACGTTTGATGACCTCAAAGCTTTCTTCCGATACCAGGGAGTTGTATTATCTCATGGTCTAAGGAATACAATATTTGACATAAGAAAAGCTTCGCAAAGACGAACACGATGACACGGTCTAATTGCGTCGCTTAGTTTGTGCATCCATCATATCATTCTCCCAATGATATGATCTCATTAATCGACAACTCATGTCCATGGTTAGGAAACCTTAACCATCATTAATCAATGAGCTAGTCCATAGAGGCGTACTAGGGACACGGTGTTGTTCACAAACCACACAAGTATTAAAGTTTCCGCTTAATACAATTCTAGCATGGAATATAAACATTATCATGAACAAGAATTATAATAATAACATCTTTATTATTGCCTCTAGGGCATAATTCCAACATTCTCCCACTTGCACTAGAGTCAATAATCTAGTTTACATTTGGCAACAATCTCACACCCATGGCCATGAGGTGCTGGTCATGTTTTACGTGGAAGAGGTTTAGTCAATGGATCTGCGACATTCAGATCCGTATGTACTTTGCTAATCTTGATCTCCATCCGCTATATAATCTCGGATTATATGAAACTTGCGGTTTATATGCTTGGTCTTTGGATGATATCTTGGTTCCTTAGCGAGTGCTATGGCACCAGTGTTGTCACACAATATCTCCAGTGGGTCCAATGCACTTGGAACCACTCCAAGCTCAGTGATGAAGTTTCTGATCCAAACTCCTTCACTTGACGCTTCTGCAGCAGCCATGTATTCCGCTTCTACTGTAGATCCCTCGATCACGCTTTGCTTGCAGCTTCTCCAGCTCACAGCTCCTCCATTCAAAATATACACGTATCCCTTAATGAGATTTAGAATCATCCTTGTATTGTCGAAACTAGCGTCGACGTAACCTTTTCTGACATGTCGCTCATCACCCCCATAGACTAAGAACATTTCTTTAGTTCTATTTAGGTACTTTAGAATGTTCTTCACGGCTGTCCAGTGTTCCACTCCTGGATCACTTTGATATCTGCTCGTCAAACTAAGAGCATTGGACACATCCGGTCTAGTACACAGCATGGCATACATGATAGAACCTATGGCCGAGGCATAAGGCACTTTGCTCATAGCTTCCCTATCATTTACCATAGCTGGACACTGAGCCTTGCTCAATATCTTACCTGACAACATAGGCACTGAACCTTTCTTTGCCTTATCCATTCTGAACCTTTTCAGAACTTTGTCTAGGTATGTACCGCTTAAAGCTATCAGCGCCTTTGTCTATCTCTATAGATTTTGATGCCCAATATATAAGCAGCTTCACCTAGGTCTTTCATTGAAAAACACTTGTTCAAATAACTCTTCACATCGTTAAGCATGTTGATGTCATTTCCAATAATCAATATGTCATCCACATATAGTACCAGAAACGTCACCGAGCTCCCACTCACTTTCTTGTAGATGCAAGCTTCGTAGCAATTTGGAACAAATCCAAAGCTCTTGATCGCTTGATCAAAACGAAGGTTCAAACTCCGAGATGCTTGCTTCAGCCAATAAATGGAACGCCGAAGTTTGCATACTTTATCAGCATCCTTAGGATCGACAAAACCTTCGGGTTGCATCATATACAACTCTTCATCAATGTTGCCATTGAGGAACGCAGTCTTGACATCCATCTGCCATATTTCATAATCATGAAACGCAGCAATTGCTAATAAAATCCGAATGGACTTAAACATCGCTACGGGAGAGAAAGTCTCATCGTAGTCAACACCTTGAACTTGTCGAAAACCTTTCGCAACAAGCCGTGCTTTATAGACGGTAACTTTACCATCCGCGTCCGTTTTCTTCTTGAAGATCCATTTGCACTCAACGGCCTTTCGGTCGCTAGGAGGGTCCACCAAAGTCTATACTTGGTTTTCGCTCATGGATCCTAATTCGGATTTCATGGCTTCTAGCCATTTCTCAGAGTCTAGGCTCATCATTGCTTCATCATAGTTCGTAGGTTCACTGTCTTCTACTAACAAGACAGTCAAGACAGGGTTGCCGTACCACTCAGGAGGGGCACGTGACCTTGTCGACCTGCGACATTCAGTAGCAGCATCGTCCGAAGATTCATGATCCTTGTCATTAGCTTCCTCTATTGTTGGTGCAGGCGGCACTGGAACAATTTCAGGTGTTGCGCTACTCTCCAATTCAAGAGAAGGTTCAATAACCTCGTCTAGCTCAACTTTCCTCCCACTCACTTCTTTCGAGAGAAACTCCTTCTCAAGAAAGGAACCGTTCTTTGCGACAAACACTTTGCCTTCGATTCTGTGATAGAAGGTATACCCAATAGTTTCCTTAGGGTATCCTATGAAGACGCATTTCTCCGCTTTGGGTTCGAGCTTGTCCGGCATCAACTTCTTGACGTAAGCTTCGCATCCCCAAACTTTAAGAAACAACAACTTAGGTTTAGCACTAAACCACAGTTCATACGGTGTCGTCTCAACGGATTTAGATGGAGCCCTATTTAAAGTGAATGCAGCGGTTTCTAATGCATAACCCCAAAATGATAACGGCAAATCAGTAAGAGACATCATTGATCGGACCATATATAATAGGGTTCGATTCTGGCGTTCAGACACACCATTGCGCTGTGGTGTTCCGGGTGGCGTGAGTTGTGAAACGATTCCACTTGCTTTAAGATGCGTGAGAAAATCATAACTCAAATATTCACCTCCACGATCGGATCATAGAAACTTAATCTTTCTGTTACGATGGTTCTCCACTTCATTCTGAAATTCTTTGAACTTTTCAAACGTTTCAGATTTATGTTTCATTAAATAGATATACCCATATCTACTTAAGTCATCAAAAAGTGAGAAAATAGCGATATCCACCATGCGTCGAAACACTCATCGGTCAGCATACATCGGTATGTATGATTTCCAACAAGTCCGTTGCTCGCTCCATCATACCGGAGAACGGGGTTTTGATCATCTTGCCCATGAGGCATGGTTCGCATGTGTCAAATGATTCAAAATCAAGAGACTCCAAAAGTCCATCAGAATGGAGTTTCTTCATGCGCTTTACACCAATATGACCTAGACGACAGTGCCATAAATAAGTAGTATTATCACTATCTACTTTGCATCTCTTAGCCTCAATGTTATGGATGTGTGTTTCATCCCTTTCGAGATTTAGAAGAAATAAACCATTCACAATAGGTGCATGACCATAAAAGATGTTACTCATATAAATAGAACAACCATTATTCTCCGATTTAAATGAATAACCGTCTTGCAATAAACAAGATCCAGAAATAATGTTCATGCTCAACGCAGGCACATAATAACACTTATTAAGGTTTAAAACTAATCCCGAAGGTAAAACTAAGGAGAGCGTGCCGACGGCCATCACATCAACTCTTGATCCGTTGCCAACGCGCGTCGTCACCTCATCCCTCGCAATCCGCCGTCTATTCCGTAGCTCCTGTTTCGAGTTACAAATATTAGCAACTGAACCGGTATCAAATACCCAGACACTACAACGAGGGCTAGTAAGGAAAACATCAATAACATGTATATCAAATGTACCTTTGATGGTGCCAGCCTTCTTGTCCGCTAAGTACTTCGGACAGTTGCGCTTCCAGTGACCCTTGTCCTTGCAATAGAAGCACTCAGTGTCCGGTTTAGGACCAGACTTGAGCTTCTTCTCAGCAGGGGCAAAGCGCTCTCCCCCGCCTTTC